>JANAVB010011397.1:34425424-34586478 GCA_029216955.1 Iris pallida | reverse complement strand
AAATCAGCCACGAAGTGTCCAGACACCTCGAGCACACACAGACACCACGAGCACACCAAGTGTCGTGCAAGCGTGTCACGGAGTCGTGTGCATGACACACGACACGTGACACGTCGTGCTCGTGTCCAGACAATCGCCAGGGATAGGGGTACGTGTGTCAGTGTCATGGTCCAGTGTCCAAGTTGTGTCGTGTCTAAGTTACAAGGTCGTGTCAGTGAGGTCTGTGCACTCGTGCACAGGCTGTGCTCGACCAGTACGAGGGAGTTTTCTCTCGAACCACTCAACGATACCTCCCCAAATTTTGTGGGCACAGTATCAGTCATTGCCCCTAAGAGCTGACCAAAATTGGTCGGGTCTCGTGTCGTGTCCAGTGAGAACTGGCACGAGGTAGCAGGACAGTGTACAGTGCAGTGTACAGCGTGTTCGTGTCCAATTTGGACACGGACACGACACGGTCTCGTGCTCAGTGTCATGGTTCTGTGATCTACACCTATAGGGCTAGAAGATGTGCAATTTGTTTTAAAAATATTAACATTTAATTGACAGTGGCAAATCATCAAATACTTGATTTAAAACCTAGATACGTGTCCGATACGGACACCAAACACAATCTATTTCCTACCAAACTTAGCCTATAGGTCCCTGGTACCTAGATGCATGCTTCATGAAGAGAAAACAGAAAATTAACTAGGTATGAGGGCATTTACCTATTGAGTGAAACTCAATGAAAAGCCTAGAATAGGGGTGGGTGTCCTCTTCACTTGGGGGGTGCCAAATGCTTGTGTAACCTTGCTAGCTAGCTTCCCTTAGCATCCTCAACAGTAGGGTATTCCAATGCAAGAAATTTGGCTCAAATTGGAGTTGATTTGGATATTTGGGGAGAAGTTTAGGGAAGAACACAAAAGAGGCAATTAAAATGAATTAAAAATGGTGCAAATGATTAATGTGTTGCATTTATAGAGGGTGGGGATGTGTGATGGCTGCCATTAAGTTAGGATTAGGGTTTTGGATGAGTGGCTAAGGTTTCTCCAACAAATTCTAGAGGCAATCTAATGGCTCACAATTAAAGTAACATCTTTTAACCTTTAGCCTAAAATATCTTTCTAACAAATATCTAGATATTACACTAATGTGATTACTTAATGAAACTCTCTAACTTAGTCTCTAGGGTTATGATTAACAATCTAGATTAGGCTAACTTCTAGGTCAAGTCTCAACAATTTAACTAACACATATTTAATTAATATAATTTACAATTTCACAAAAGTGTCAAAATGACCAAAATACCCCTAGGCTTAAAAGTAGAAATTTAAAATCCTAAACACATGATTAGGTCTCCTTGGTCATGATTAGTCTTCTAGGTCATGCATGACTAAGGTTACACTAGCAAAACACCAATTTCACATTTCACCATTTTAAATAATTTTAAAATAACTAAAAATTATCAAAAATCATATCATGACTAAAATCTAATATTTTAATGATTTAAAACACAAAAGTTCAAAATTACCCTCATTTGGAAAAACTGGGTGTTACAGGAGCTCTAATATTAGTATTATGATGATGATAATAAAAAGCATGATGCTAAGTATTTTTCTTAACAAATGGTCATTTCCTTGTGTTAGAAAAGGATTTGTGTGTAGTGTTCATGTAAGAAATATGCCTAGCATTGTGATGAGTGTGGGTGTCTTGGAGCATGCATGTGAGTAGTTTCTTATTACCTAATTTCTTACTCTGTATAAGAAGATCATTATACTTAATAGAAGTGTCATATTCTCTCCTATTAGCATCTTGAACTTTGTGCATAGCAAATTCATAAGAACTTCTCATGGATTGAATCTCATCATCCTTTTTCTTGATGGTGTCAGAGATTCTGAAGCTTGAGTCGCAAGGACTCTATTTCATTCGTGTCAGAAGCAAGAGATTTTCCCTTTACATCAATAATGATGCTTGAGAGTCTTCTACTTCAAGTTGAAGAGCATCAACCTCTTTTAGAGATTTCTTATATTTATTCCTAATACCTTGGTGCTCTTCATGCAATTCAAGGATGTTTGCATTAAAATTGTTTGATTACGAATTTCAATACAAACAGAACAGTGTTACAATAGGACTTAGACGTAGCCCTAGGAGTACACCTTTGTTTAATCTGGGTCCCTTGTACCGATGGAGCGAGTGGTAATGCATTGACTCCGTTGACGAGCTGACGACGGTTATCGGTTCTCTGAAGGTTTGGAATGCTCTGGGTGCTGGAGCTTGCTGAGAGGAGGAAGACATTGAGTGTCTGTATCTGCCTTCTGGTGGTGCGAAGTCTCTGTCAGTTCGTTCTGTAGGTCCGTCGTCCGTGGGTGAGAAGGAAATGATCCCTCTATTTATAGCTGGGCAGGTTGGCTGCTTATGCGCGCATATGTAGGATGCGCCGGTGCGTGGGGACGCCACGTGGAGATTGCTGATGGAGGCGCATGGATGATGCGCCCTGATCGAGGGGTTGAATTCTTCATACTGCTGTTGTGAGCCGGCACGTAGCAGAGAAGAGGATCTTTTTGTTGCTGAGATCTTGGGTGAGTTGAGTCAAAGGACACGTGTCGTCGACCCATGGCTCGGAGATCTCGGATTTGGTGGGGGAAATGATCTGGTGGGATGCGCCTAGGTTTGGGCGCATGAGGAGACTTTGGCTCGTAACCTTTATGAGTCACGAACCATTCTGGGAGCATGGCTTTTGAGGCGCATGCAGGTGACTTTCCTTCTGTCTTTTGGGATCAGAGAGTCTGGGGCGCATGGCTTTTGAGGCACATGAAGAGCTTCAAATGGGGACTTTTCTTCTGTCTTTAGGGATCAATGAAGAGTCTAGGGCGCATGGCTTTTGAAGCGCATGCAGATTTGGACGCATGGCTGCAGAGGCGCATGCGGGTGGTTGAGTGGCCACGTGGCAGTAGCCGTCGGAGTAAAGTCATGATAATGCTGACGTTGCCGACGCTTCATTTTCTGAAAAAGCTGCCGACTGTTCAGACTTCGGGAGGCGTGCTGCCAACTCTGTCAGTTCAGCATTTAATGTTTGTGACATTCGATGGACAGCTGAGTGGGCGCGTCAGTTGGCGTTCTACTAGGCGTATGGGACGCATGGGGCGCATCCCCTGTGATGCGCTTGGTACAGATGCGCTTGATGTTGAAGGGCGCGTCTGTGTGATGCACGGTCTGGCCGGCGCATCCGCTTCGTAACGCGTCTTTGATAGTGCAACTGTTACGTTCTTCGAGTGCTTTAAATAGCCGTTTTGACTTGGCTGAATTCGAAGCGTCTGGTTCATCCATTTAATGCAAATTTATTGCACGAAATTCGGAGAGCCATCCACTTGGCGCGTGGGTTTGATCTGCCCGGCCTATAAATAGTGGCATGGAGAGAAGATTTGCTTCTCGTTCTCTCACGTACTTCCAATATGAACTTGGGTACTCGAGTGCATTCTGTTGACGAAGTGCTCCCGAGGGTGAAGATGCGACGCAGTGTCTTCGTTGATGCACTTGAAGGTGACTGTTACATCCAAAAGACGGAGTTGAGGGCTTCCGAGGCAGGCGGAAGGTGCCTGTTGCATCCAAAGATAGGGATGCTCGGGCCTCGTCTCCGTTGTGCAGGAAGAGTCGTAGATCGGAATTGCGGTGCTAGGCTTTCTTCCTTCAAAGTGGGCGTTGCCCACTCTGGTTGTGTTGAAAGCTGCTCCTTTAGCCGTGGTTTCGATCACGGTCTTCCTTCGCCTTTGGAGGCTCTTTCGAAGCCTCCCCTGGCCACAGATTTGCGGTGCTCTTCTCTTCCTCGGTTCCAGCCAGAGGGTTAAATGCTTCATTAGTCGAAGCATTTATCAAGTGAGCCTGGCTGGAAGAGCGGCACATAACTGGGCTGCTGAAGGGATGCACATAACTGGGGATTCACATAACTGAGCTGTTGAAGGGATGAGCCCTGCTGAGTACGCATGGCGGGATGCGCCCGGTTGAAGGTGCATGGTGACTGCTGCGCGCTTGTCTAGAGGCGCATGGTGGTTGCTGTGCCTGACTGGCGGCGCATGGTGGTTGCTGGCTGTAGACTTAGGATCTTTCCTTTGTAGAAATTCTCCTTTGTACAACCTTCTCTAGACATGTAATAGATTTTTATGTATTAAATAAAAAGTCCTCTTTCAATGTCTATACTTGTTGTTTTTGCTGTGAAGCACTTTGTCTGAGCTCTGGCGTATGTAGTGTCTGGCACATGGGCTTTCTGTTTGTGAAATTCCATGCTTCTACAAGACCCCCTTCAAAGTTTTTAAACTTTTGGATAAGTTTTGGAATACTTTGAATAAGAAGCATGGAGGTCAGGGCACATGACGGTTGGGGCGCATGCCTGTTCGGGCGCATGCCTGTCTCAGTTAATGCATATGATGATGCCTCGGTAACCGAAAAGATTAATGATGATCTTTTGGTTTTATTTGTTGTTACTTTACAGAACTCGAGGCGACGGCTGAGATCACTCGTCATCGGTTCACGCGTGCGACCAAGCCCTATAAATGGGTGAGAGATGGAGAGAGAGTTCTTCTTCTCTCAAAAACCCTAACTTTTCTTCTCTCAAAGAAATGGCTCCCAAGACTCCTCGCGGCGGTGCTGGCAAGGGAAAGGAGAAAGTAAAGGAGCCTGTGAAAGCTGTGGCGGCTGACGTCCCCCGTCGGCCTGTCGAAGTTCGACCGGAGGTGGTTGGTGAGTCTCTTTTTACGTACACCAACGCACATAGACTTTGAGTCTTTGATGATGTGCCGCGGTCTTTGCCCGCCGACGCCATGGGTTTAAACCCTGATGATACGCTGGGCTCTACCGCTGACACGTATGGGTTTAGACCCTGATGATGCGCCGAAGCACTGCTGACGCGCATGGGCACACGCCCTGATGACGCGCCGAAGCTTCCTGCTGACGCGTATGGGTTTATACCCTGATGATGCGCCGAAGCTTTCGGACGCGCTATACTCTTTTGATGAGGCTCAGATTCTTTTGTTATTTCTAACATTTTTTGAATCTTTGCTAGTGTCGATGTCTATCCCACTCTTGAGTGAAGTGCTCTTGGACACTGCCTTCTGCCAGACGGGAGTAGATTATAACGAGGAAGTGATGAACCCTGCTCAAGCCGCTATTATGCTGGACCAGCACCCCGAGAGAATGACTCAAATCCGAGAACAACAGTATGGGTTCCTCAAGCAGATGATGGAGCGTGGAGTTTTAAAATCTGCCACATCTGATAAAGTGACCTTCTTGAAGCCTGAGTTCCTATTCGGGGACCGCCTCACTTCTACTGAAGCAACAGTGTTGAAGGTCAAGGAAGACTGGTTTTTCACAGCAAAAGGAGTGCATATGACCGTTAAGCAACTTGAACGTCAATGTGCTTTGATTGCCTTCTGTCGTCTCGCTTCGAAGAGGAGGATGTCTTAGGACCTTACACCCTCTCAGGGGGGAGCGGTGACTGGCATCATCAAAATTGATTCTACCTCCGATCAGAGAGATACTTTGACCGCGGTGCAGTCTGGGTCTTCTTTCACCTGGCGGACGCTACGTCCTGGAAGTATTTACAGTGATGTTCCCCTTGATACATTTGCTTATAGTGCCTTGACTTTTGCACATCGCATGCTGTTGATGGAACGCTCATACCCGAAAGGGGAGTTTCGGGTAGAGGGTTGGTGTCATTACGTTTCCAAATGGGATAAACTGACACTCTAGGTTTTGTCACGGTTCCAGACTGAGCTCCGAGAAATTGGGCTGACTGCCGCGATTCGTGCCACCCAGGCAGGTGTTGACATTAACAGCATATGTTCCTCGCCCTCTTGGAGATGTTTGATATCTATACCGGGACCTTTTTTACTCCGGTGGAGGAATTAGGGCTCGCACTTCATGAGATGTATGAGGTATCAAAGCTCCCTTGGGGATCGGAACCCTATGAAGAATATTTTTCGACCAACGAAGAATTTCAAGTCCTGGGGGACAAGGCTGAAGAGATGACGGTCGTCTTTAAGGAAGTGGCTAGTCATCATTACTATATGCAGAAGAGGGACAAGGGCGGATTGCAGCCTCATGTGATCGCTTGGAGAGATTATGTCTTTAGGCAAGACAAGGGGGATCCCTCGCAGTTCTCCACTCCGCCGGCGCTCTCTCTTAGCGAAGTGCTTTCTGAGATGAGCATGTTAGATGAGAAGAATCCCCGGGAAAACGAGGATCAGCAGTCTGATGAACGCTCCTACAGCTGTTTCTGGCATCTTACTCATCGAATGTCCTCAAAAGCAGTATTGGTCGCGTATCTCATGGTTTGGCTTGGGATATGTCTTCCCGGGCGGACCCGGCTCTGTAGAGAGAGTGACCCGGCACTTGATCCTGCCAGCTGTGAAGTTGGTCTTTGGCCGGCGCTTGGCTCAACTCCCCGCGATGGTATGTAATTTGCTGCGAGGTTTACGCGAGTTCGCGGGAAATATGATTCATGACCGAGGTCGAAAAGATAACTTCCCGCGTACTGAACTGCCGTTTCACTATTTGATGGGGTGGTTAATTTTACACCATCCCAACGTAATGAGTCCGGGTTCAGAAGAAGATTACAGGGCCGGAGATGCATTCCTCCGCCGTTTCCACAGGAGGTTGGTCGCATACTGGCGTCCCTGTTTGCAGAAGGGTTTTATCCCCCATCTTCAGGGATGGGAGATCACCAAAGTTGGTCCGATCTTATTGGGTTTTGAGGCCAATGAAGACTTAAGGGATTCAGGTGAAGATGCCACCCTCTGCCTCCGTGGGGATTCCGCTGGTTGCAGAGTATCCGGCCATCCCACCTGGTGTACCGGAACAAAAATCAGTGCTTCCTGGAACCGTATTTACCGAGCTTTTGCACGTCAATTCGGTTATGCGCAGCTGATGTTGGACAATCCCAGTATCACCCTGGGGTATGCTGGAAGCTTGCTGAATGGCACACGAGCTTGGCATTACTATAATACTGGATGTACTGGAGCCCGCTTTACGCTGTCTGTCCAGGATCCGCGGCCGCCCATTCTTTACTCGGCCGCCAAGTTTTACTGTGTTATGGCTGCCGCGCCTTCTGGGTATGATAGGGAGACGAGTCTCGTTGCAGGCACCCCGTTAGCGGTAACTGGGCATGTATCAGCTAATGCTCGACCATACCGTCCACCAGGGGTGGGTCAGGCTGCACCTTTGGTTGATCAACCGAAACGGCGTGCAGATGTAGGGGCTGGATCTCCTGCGTCAAAGAAGCTAAAGAAGACATCGTCACCGACGGTGTCATCGGATTCAGCATTTGCAGAGGTAAGGACGCCCCACATAGTCTGGTTTGGGTTCAACATTTTACGTAATCAATGCTTCCCTTTTGTACAGGAGCCGCTAAAAAGAAAGCCTCGTACTCCAAAATCTGGTGGGAGCAGGCCAAAGGAGATGGCGGGCTCGTCTGGAGTGCGCATCCCGCCGACTATGATGTCTCCCATGGAAGAGAATCTAGAGGATGCCGTCGTTATGGAGATTCCAGTATCTCCAGATTATGTCAGGAGGGAAGATGAGGGTGTAGCAGCTTCCGAGGTGATGAAGGCCACAACGGGGGCTTCGAATGCCGAGGGTTTAGCAGGCACGCGGCTTCCTGGTGGTGAAGTGGAATGGAGTTCGTCGTCTTCGGATGACGTTGCTCCAGAGTTGCAGGAGTCTGTTGCGGGGCAACAGATATGGTTGGAACAGAGGAGAGGATTGATTCCCCTCCTTGTCATGATGAGGGGAGGTCGGCTGTATCATTGCCGAGCCCTACCCCAGACTCAGCGGCGGAAGCTGAGGTGGCTACCAATCGGAGGTAATGACAGATCCTATCCCTGCAGAGGGACTTGAGAAGGATGAGACTCATCTGCCAGTCCTGTCTCCCGGGGCGGGCCAGGAGATGAGTGTTGATCTCCCCGTTCTGCCAGGGGAGGTACTGACCGCTGATAGGACGTTGGGGCAGAAGAGGTGGCCGTTGACGTCGGTGGTTCCTCCGAACTTGAGAAGGGTAAGGGTGTAACCCTCTGTTGCTCCTCCTACTTGGGGTACTATCTCGACGCCTGTGCCGGCTTCCTCTGTTCCTTCGGCTCCTCGGGCTAGCAGTCCGGCCCATGTTGATGAAGAGCCTGTTGATACCGAGGTTCCAGTCTCGCAGGTTGAGGTTGGCGGATCTTCTTTCGGTCCGCTAACTACAGTAGTTCCTCCAACTCTTGCTATGACGCCGCAGGTGCTGGCGACGCAGATGAATATGTGAAATTCATCGTCGAGGGGGTGTATAAAATGCTGCAGAGGGGTGTATCTGCGGTGATGGATGCCAACGGGAGCTTTGCGACGGCAAGAACTCTGGCAATGCCTTTATCAAGCTGATCCGCGTTCACCAAGGCCACGACCATATGGCCGAGATCCTGGAGGCTTCGGTGATCGAGCTAGACCAGCGGCTCACGGAACTTCAGCGTATCCAGCGAAATGACCTTTCCGTCTTGATAGATGCGGAGAAGGGGAAGTTGATCGCCGAGATTGAGTCTTCCTACCAGGCCACTGTGAGCATCTGGGAGCGCGAGGTGGCTGAGACTGAGGCTGCGGTAGAGCAGTTGTCTCAGTCCATGAAGGAGACAACGGAAACGCGAGCTGCGTTGGACGCCAATATCGCAGAGATCAACACCCAGATGTGCCGCCTTGAGGACCAACGGGCCCGACTCCAGTTAGATGCCGAACGTGTCCAGGCTGAACACGTAGCATTCAAGAAGGAGGAAGCAACTTTCACTCACCGGGCTCTTGCCCTGGCTCGGCAGCGACAACAGCTTGATGAGAAGCATGAGAATGATACTTCCGCTGAGGCTGTTGAATTGATGCGTCAAGAAGCTGAGCGTCGAGTCCTGGCGACTGTGGAGACTCATGCAGCCGACTTGAGACGTCGAGTTAGAGAGCTCTCAGCCAACCCTGGAGATGTTTAGGGACTGTAGCCTCTCCTTTTTATGTTTTTGCAACTCTTGCTGGGGATAGTGTAGTTCTGTACTCTCTTTTTTTTAGAAAATAAAGAAGTACACAACTTTTTTGTGATGTGTTCATTTTTGTTATCATGAACTTGATGATTTGTGTGGACCTATTATCTTTTGCGCACCTTGGCTTTTAGGTACAATAATAAGTTTGAAGGAACCAACATGTTTGCTCAGAGGTAATGTGGACGTGGCAATCATTGGGGTTCAAATGATAGAATCTTCCTACTCAGAGGTATTATGGACGTGGTAGGAATGATCCTGGGGGATACGCTGAACAACTCAGAGGTGATGTGGACGTGGAAGTTCTGCGATCAATGTACGACAACGCAGGGGTTGTTTGTACGAGATGTTTACTCAGAGGTAATGTGGACGTGGTAAACATGAAGGATACGTAGGCTTACGAAGTGTAATATTCCGCTTTGTAGGGTGTAGAGGGACAACTCAGAGGTGATGTGGACGTGGTTGTCTTTCTACTGGAGGATGCTACGGAACAGCTGGGTTCCGGAAGCGTATGGTTTTGTTGGAAGGGAATTGTCTGTGAATCCTGATGATTGGGTCCATAGATCCCCTTGTGGAAGCACATATCTGAAAGATGTCAAGAGTAGTACTTCTTCAGGAACTTGCCGTTGATGGGCATCATGAACAAGTCCCCATTGGGTTTGGCGAGGCGGTAAGCACCGTTTGAGTATACCGTCTCAATGATGAAAGGTCCTTCCCACTTGGGCTCGAACTTTCCTGGTGTCTTGTGAGTTAACACCATCGGCCTCCTGACTGCCAGAACCAGGTCGCCAACTTGAAAAGTTCTTTGTTTGACCTTCTTGTTGAAAGCCTGTGATATACGGGCTTGGTAGAGTTCGATACGTTGTTGAGCTAGGAGACGCTTTTCGTCAAGTGCCTCCAGCTCCCGCAGACGACGACGTTGATTGTCCTCTTCTGTGAGTTTGTTTGTGATTGCTACGCGGAGTGAGGGTATCTGGATCTCGAGGCAGTACCGCTTCACTCCCGTAGACCAGGGAGAATGGTGTGTTGCCTGTTGGGGTTCGTACCGTTGTGCGGTAGGCCCAAAGACATTCGCCAAGCTTTTCGTCCCAGTCGCGTTTGTTGGATGACACGACCTTTTTGAGCAGCCTAACGATAGTTTTGTTGAACGCTCGGCCAATCCGTTTGCTGCCGGATTGTAGGCGGTTGAGGCCACGTTCTGAATGCGACTCTTGTCACAGAATCTGCTGAAAATATGGCTGATGAACTGAGGACCATTATCATGGATGATCCGCCTGGGTACTCCGAAACGGTAAATGACATGGTGTTTGATAAAGCTGACCACCCTGGAGCTCTTTACTTCCGCCAATGGGACTGCTTCTGCCCACTTGGAGAAGTAATCGGTAATGGCCAGGATGAAGCGGTGCCCCCTTGATGAAGGAGGGGTGATCGGTCCTACAATGTCCATGCCCCAGGCTTCGAAGGGCCAGGAGGCGACTGTAGGATGTAGTGGTTCTGACGGCGTATGAATAAGTCTGCGTGAAGTTGGCACGCATGGCACTTCTTAGCATAGTCGACAGCATCAGCGGCCATGGTCGGCCAATAGTAGCCCATGCGTCGCAGTCGATCCTGCAACTTAGGACCAGGTTGATGAGCTCCGCAAGTTCCGTCATGAGCTTCTCGAAGAGCTTCGGTCGCCTCTTCGTTGGACAGCATCGAAGGAGAAGCCCATCATAGGAGCGTCGGTACAGCATTTTAGTGGCTGTATCATAATAGAATCGAAGAGAACGTCTCCTGACTGAGACGGCTTCCTTCGGGTCCTCTGGAAGAATTCCGTAGACGGCGAAGTCGATGAACGGGAACCTCCAGTCTCGGACATTAACACCAGTACTTGTCGGCATGGGTGGGCCACTCGTAAGCATATTGTTTCTAGGACAAACCAGTCTCGGCCAACTACCGTGACGTAGTGTTGAGTCCCAAGGGGTGCTGCTAATGAGGCTGCGAGGCCAGCCAGAGCATCAGCCTCTAGGTTTTGTAGACGAGGTACGTGTTCGATGAAGAACCCGGTGAAGGTTGAAATGATGTTCAATGCAACTTCATGGTAAGGGATCAGATCTTCATGGCGAACCTCGTATTGCCTCGGATCTGGTTTACGACGAGTTTCGAGTCGCCGTAGGCTTCCAGATGATCCACCCCCAGCTGTTGTGCCAGCTGGAGTCCCATAATGAGCGCGTTGTACTCGGCAACATTGTTGGAGAATGGCTTCGAAAGAGAGTAAGCACGCTGGATGACCAGCTGATCGGGGGAGACTAAGACTACCCCCATCCTGCGACGATCTGGCCTTTGGGGCCTGTTCTTGAAGCGCCATCGAAAAACATCCGCCAAACGGAGCTTCCTTCGGTGACGTTTGATTCTTGAACCTCATCCGGGATGTCTTCATAGAGTCTTGAGGACTCCGGGATGGGGTGTGCAGCTAAAAAGTCGGCCAGGGCCTGACCCTTAACGGCTTTTGGCACAAACACCATGTTGTATGGTGTTAGCAGGATCGCCCATGTAGCTAGCCGGGAGTTTAATGACCCTGGCTTCGTCATGAGGACTCTGAGTGATTGACTCGGGAGATGACATGAATTGTCTGGCCCGAGACATAATGCGAGTCTTCTGGATGGCAAACACCAAGGCCAAGCACTCCTTTTCAACGGGTTGTACCGGTGTTCGGCCCCGATGAGCGTTCGACTGAGGTAGTATATCGCTTGCTCGTAGCTGTATCGCTGTTTTGAGCCAGCAGAGCGCCAAGGGAATGATCCATGGCACGGACGTAGAGGAGAAATGGTTTGCCGGCGACGGTGCTACCAGGACTGGCGGGCTTGTCAAGTAAGCCTTGATGTCGTCGAAAGCCTTTTGGCACTCCTCTGTCCAGACGTAAGAGACTCCCTTCTTCATGAGTGGTAAAGGGTTGACATTTACCGGAAAGGTTTGCTATGAACCTCCGGATGTATGCCAGACGTCCCTGTAAGCCCCGAAGTTCTCGAAGATTCTTCGGAGGGTCCATGTTGAGGATGGCTTTGGTCTTCTCGGGATCAACATGAATGCCTTTCGCCGTGATGACAAAGCCCAAGAATTTTCGCTAGAACCCCAGGAAGGATTTAGCGGGGTTCATCTTGAGTTGATGTGCCCGCATGAGATCGAAGACTGTCTTCAGTCCTGTAGGTGATCTCCTTTGAGGCGGCTCTTGACTGCGATGTCGTCAACATAGCATTCGACTGTCTTGCGAAGATGTTGACGGAAGATGGTGCTCATAGCTCGTTGGTATGTCGCACCGGCGTTCTTCAATCGAAAGGCATCACTGTATAGCAGAAAACCCTTTGGAGTCCTGAATGATGTGTGTTTCGCGTCATCGGAGAACATCTTGATTTGATTGTAGCCTGAATACCCGTCATGAAAGACATGCGTTCGAAGCCACACGTGTTGTCGATCATCACGTCAGTGATTGGAAGCGAAATTCGTCCTTCGGGCAAGCAGAGTTGAGATCCCTGAAGTCGATACAGACTCGTATCTTCCATTCTTTTTGGTGACTGGTACGACGTTGGCTACCCAATCTGGGTGTTGTTCCTCACGGATGAAGCCGCTGGTCAAGAGTTTCTACCTCTGATCGATGGCATTCATGATGTCCGGAAGCGCCGCTGTTGTTGCTTGATAGGCTTGGCATCAGGCAAGATGTTCAACCTATGCATCGCAATCTGGGATCAGTCCCGGCATATCTTCGTAGCTCCAGGCGAAGACGTCGATATACTCCTTAGCAGTTGGATTAAAGACTCTCGGTCTTCTCCTTCTAGGCTTTTGCTGATGAAGATGGGTTTGGAAGAAGACCCGTCCCCAAGGTCGATCTGCTCGACTTCGTCTTCGGTGGAGGTTCACGTAACTCGAAACGAGACTCCCATTGTTCTCCTAGGCGTTGAGCCCAGGGTTCTTCTTCGAAGGGTTCCGACGCTTGGTCTTCGCCTTCATCTTTTTGAGGTTGTGCTGATGTCATGTTAGCTGACAGCACTTTCCTGAAGACTGATCCGATACTGGTATCGAATCCCAAGTCGATGCTTCGGATGAGTGGGAATGTTCTACGTCTTCTGCGTCTGAACTCTCTGGAGTTGATGGCGGCGTGACATAGCCTACCCCCCGTCGAGTTTGTTGTAGTAGTCCTGCGGCTTTCCTTTAGGTGTTGGAAGCCGGAGAGGGAGACGTCGACCCTTGCCGTAGTTTAGGCCTTTGTTGCTTTTCAGGTCGTAGCCCATCTTTTGGATGATGCGCTTTGCCGTATCCGTGTACCGATAGACTTGTATTCTGCCGGTATCAGGTTCTGGCTCGGTGGCGGGAGGTCTTGATGACGCTCGACTTTGCCAAAGATGATGGATCCTTCGTCTCGACTTCGTGGAGGGATATGTAACAGACTCCTTGAGACGGGACTACTCGATTTACATGATGGACGGTCGTTATTTGTGTTTGCAACGACCGTAGAGCGTTATCTAATGTATACATGGCATTCCAATGTGGAAGACAGAATAATTAAAAGACACTCTATTATTAATGAAATACGAGATTTTATCCCGTGGATTACATTGTCTAAGGAGGGTGCATCTACATCGCAGAGATATATTCGCCAAGCTCCTCATCTGTAAGCACTGGGGTTGGATCAGGAGAGTCCACCACAGCTTTGATTTTGGGGTCCGAGAGGGTTATGTGAGCCCTCCCTGGCATCTTGGATGACTGCGGCGGCTTGCCCTTAAGACGCACCTTCAAGGTGCCTCAACTGCGCCTCCAGTGATTGGTGCCTTCCCCTGTAATTTGCCACCAGGGGAGCCGATGTTTGAGGCGGCTTTCCCTTGAGGCGTATCTTCAGGGGAGCTTCAGGAGTTGGTGCTTTTCCTGGTAGCTTGATGCTCATTGGAGGCACCTTCTGGGGCGGTTTGCCCTTGAGTCGGATCTTCAAAGGGGCATCGGAGTCATCTCAGGCTCCATGTCCGGCTCAGCTGCCGTCTCTGCTTCGTCATCAGCATCATTGGCTTCTCCTCGTCAAGTGACTTGTATAAGTCGGAATCGGTGAAGTAGGCTTCAATCCCTTGAAAGGATCGATGTCTGCGAACTCCGTCCGGATGACGCCGTTGGTGGATACATATTTCATGCATTGGTGGAGCGTGGATGGCACCACCATACTCATGTAGCCATGGTCGACCGACAGGATGTTGTAGTTGACCTCGGCATCCACAACATAGCAGGTCACCTCAGTTTGAGGTTACGATGTGACACTTCAGTCGAATTTTGCCCAGTGGCTCGCTTTTGCTAGCGTTGAAGCCACTGATGGTTGTGTTGGAGGACGCCAGCCGGTACATTGGGATCCCCAGTGTTGATAACAGCGCCTTCGGAATGATGCTGAGAGAAGACCCCGGATCGATCTGAATCCGGTTCACCTTGACTGAACCGATATACCCTGTATAATACAGCGGCCGGTTATGTCGGTGGTGCTTGAGCAGCATGTCTTGTTGGGTGAAAGTTATGTTTGGGATAACTTCATCCGCACAATGACAGTGCGCACAAGTAGTTGGGAGGTCTTCAGGCTGCTTGACCTGACTGAGAAAGGATTCGGCATCCTTCAGAGCTTCACAGAGAGCTTCTCGGGAGTCTTGGAAAGACGCAGGAGCTCGAACAAAGATAGGCGGGCAGGAGTACTGGCCAGTTGTGCCAGTATGTCGAAGTTGTGGGGCTTGGCTAGCCCCGAAGCATTCTCCTTTCGTAGAGGTCTGTCGAAACGAGCCTCCACCTGCTTCTGCTTATTGGCTGCGAGGGCTTAGACGGGCCCTCTTCCTGGACAGCAGGAACGACGCAAGGAGGCACCACCTCGGCGGCAGCTTCGCCGGGTTGGGCGTTGTGTTGTGCACGCGTCTGCACAGGGAGTGCCTCTTTCGTTGAAGAAGAGACCATGCGGCAAGACTTGATCTTCCTGTCTTTGGATTTGGAGGTAGGACGTACCTCCGGTTGAGTCACCTCGGAGACGAGGTCGGGGTGGACCTAGGACCTCTCCTCGAGATGTTGAGTGGGATGAGTCCACTCACATTGTCACGGGTAGGTGGTAAGTTAACCACCTCCATTGTCGCCTTAGGGATGGGACGACGCCATCTTGTGTGGTAGTTGGCGGCAAGGTGCCGAACTGGAGTGACACCACATTGGCTGACACCGTCTTCTCTTCGTAGTCGACGGAGATTACATCCATTGATCATGCGCTGGATGTAATTTTTGAGGACATAACAGTCCTTGGTCGGGTGTCCGACAAACCGATGGTAGTGACAGTACCTCGGGTTGTCCACTTTCCCAACTTCATCGGGCCGCTTTGGGTCCGGTAGCTTGATCTTGTCACCCTGCTTCAGTATTTCAAAAAGTTGCAGGGTGTCTTCGTCGTTGAACGAATAAACCTCCTTGGGCCTTGGTGCAAGTGGAGGCTTCTGAGTAGCCAGATGCGCCTTTTGAGGCATTAACAGTCAATGCCTGCTTCCCCTTTGTCTCTCGTCCGGGGTTGTTGGCTGCAGACCTTTTCCCCTTGTCATCAAAGGCAGGGAAGCTGACCCCCAGAAGACGTGCATTGGCCGCCTTCTTTTCTGCGGCTTCTGCTTCGATGATCAGGGAGCTCCAGTCGGAGGAGGAGTAGAGTTGAGCCAGAGCTTGACTGCAGGCAGCATGTTCATGCTGCAAGAGGAGAGGAGCGCATGTTCCGGCATGCCTGGAGGTAGTCTGAAGCAGGCCTGTCGGAATCGTTCGATGAACACCCGAACCGTTTCCTTCTCCTTCTGGCGTATCTCTATGAGGGACCCATCGTCATGTCCTTCCCGCCGTCGTAGAAGCGGTCGAGGAAGAGGCGTCAAGTCGTCGAAGGATGATATGGAATTGTCGGGGAGGCTGCAGTACCAGTCATACGCCACTCCCTTCAATGCTCCGACAAATATGCTAGTGAGGAGCGCGTCCTCCTTCGGGAGATGTCCGTTTGGGACTGGAAGTACGTCAGGTAGCGGCGCGGAGTCCTTCCCGTCGTATGGCGTCAGTTTGTGGTTTATACTTTGGAGGATAAACCACCTTGTTCCACTCGAGGGGATAGGGTTGGGGGATGCCCATCTTCTGGCGCTCCTCTTGCCTGTTCTTGGACTCAAAGCGCTCCCGCAAGTCCTTGATCATTTCGACCACATCCTCCGTGGAGCTGGGAGTCGGGAAGGTGGTACCACCTGGAGTTGAGCGTTGAGGGCTCAGACGTCCGGGGCTTCTCGGTGATCGTGTCTGAGGATACCCGTTGAAGGGGTACACTCGACTCCCCATTGGCCCCTGGGCGGGACCGATCGAAGGTGTTCGGGTCAAGGCCGACCGTATTTCAAACACCGCCTGAGTCAGTGTTTGCATAGAAGCAGAGAGGTTTTGAGTCCTCCCTCTAATGTGTCTATGCGCTGGACGATGTCCTGCGGCGGCGCATCAGACTCGGAATCATCCCCAGCCATGTATACTGTCATGACACGGCTGGGAGTGGATGGATTGGTTGGGGCTTCGCTCTCGGTCTCACTCTCATGTAGGGGAGTCGCCTCTCCTGGAGTTTCATCTTGGCCACCTCCAGCCACGTTCTGGAGGTCATTCTCGACGGGCGCATCTGCAAGGGTCTGATTACCCTCAGCTCCGTCTTGAAGGGCCACTTCGTCTCGGAACTACCCCCAGCTGTGTTTTGGGGGACATCCTCGTTTTGAGGGGCTTCTGGGAGGCTGACTTCGCCTCGAGGATGAAGATCCGCTGCGGCTGTGCTTTGGACATCTTCGTCTTCAGAAGGAGGCTCAACAAGGGTCTGACTGCCCCCAGCTTCCTCCAAGGACTTCTACCTCGACCGAGTGCCTTCGAACACTCTGGAGGACGAGATAGCTGCCTTGGTTTTCCTCGGCTGGCTTTTGGATGAGGACAAAGAATTGCCCGCCGTCTTCCGGACTGACGAGGAGTTGGAGATCACGTTGCATGAAGCAACCCTTGGCTCCTCTTCTGTTGACACCTTCATCCCAAGGTGATGTCGGAGGGGTGTCGATGATTGCAGCCGCTGAAAGACTGACTGTCTTGGTGGTACTGCGCCTTGCAACAGCAGTTGATGGTGACCACCGCACAAGTATGCCCCGTGAGAGGCGCATCGTGCTTGTTGGTCGACTCTCCTGACCGGCGCTTGTGAGTGATCACGTTACGCAGGTCGTTGGAGGAGAGCCACCTTCGTATCCCCTTCAAGCGCATGGCAAGGCCAAGCGCCGGGGTGGTCAAGTGAGTGCTGCGCCCCCTGATCTAAAACCAAACATGCATCCCGATCAGTGATGGGAGAGCCACAACATTTGAAGTGACTTGAACGGACCTCAGACGCACAACCAGAGGAGGCGCGAGAGTTCAAGACCACTGAATTTGCCTCACTCGACTTGGTTGTGCATGCAGTAGATGCGCCCAAGTGAGATGAGGGCTTTGAGGGTCGGCTCGTTTTTGGTGCAGAAGCACCTGAGTCGACCTTGTACGGCTTGCCATCAGCAGCGCGCATGATTGTGAGCGCATGCTTTTGGCTTGCTGCTGGCATAGCACGTTTGTGGCGCATGGCCCGTGCCGCTTTGGATTTCTTCGTACTAGCCCGCTGGGGCGCATAGTACTCAGCATCCAAATTCTCCTCGCCATTACAGCGAGTGAGTCTGTCAAAGACAGAGACTTTTTGTGGCGCATCAGAGGTGATGCGCGAGGCATTGACTGCGCCCCTGCTCCGTCGACGCATCTTCCTCGCCTGAGAGGGAGATGGCTGGGGAATGTGGTCAGCCGCACGCTTCCCCAGAGATGCGCTGCACTAGCGGGCGCACCTTGGTTGCTGAGGACGTCAGCAGGAAGGGAAGGCTGGATTAGCGCATCCCTTTGGTAGTGGTGCCCGAGGCGTCGACCTTGCGCACCCAGACCCGGCGGGTCTTCTTCGGCTTCGGCAGCCGCTTCGAAGGACTCGCACTTCCTTCAGAAATGAACTCCTCGTACGCCTGTTGATTGAGGTGCACGACCAGCGTCTTGTGGGAGGAGCCCACCTTCACGTCGTCGGCCTGCGACACGACTTTCTCGTGGAGGAGAAAGAGGTCCCCAGCAGAGTCGCCAGCTTGTTTGCCATTAAAATTATTTGATTACGAATTTCAATACAAACAGAACAGTGTTACAATATAGGACTTAGACGTAGCCCTAGGAGTACACTTTTGTTTAATCTGGGTCCCTTGTGCTGATGGAGCGAGTGGTAATGCGTTGATTCCGTTGACGAGCTGACGATGGTTATCGGTTCTCTGAAGGTTTGGAATGCTCTGGGTGCTGGAGCTTGCTGAGAGGAGGAAGACGTTGAGTGTCTGTATCTGCCTCTGGTGGTGCGAAGTCTCTGTCTGTTCGTTCTGTAGGTCCGTCTGTCCGTGGGTGAGAAGGAAATGATCCCTCTTTTATAGTTGGGCAGGTTGACTGCTCATGCGCGCATATGTAGGATGCGCCGGTGCGTGGGGACGCCACGTGGAGATTGCTGATGGAGGCGCATGGATGATGCGCCCTGATCGAGGGGTTGAATTCTTCATACTGTTGTTGTGAGCCGGCACGTAGCAAGAAGAGGATCTTTTTGTTGCTGAGATCTTGGGTGAGTTGAGTCAAAGGACACGTGTCGTTGACCCATGGCTCGGAGATCTCGGATTTGGTGGAGGGAAATGATCTGGTGGGATGCGCCTAGGTTTGGGCGCATGAGGAGACTTTGGCTCGTAACCTTTATGAGTCACGAACCATTCTGGGCACATGGCTTTTGAGGCGCATGCAGGCGACTTTCCTTCTGTCTTTTGGGATCAGAGAGCAGTCTGGGGGCATGGCTTTTGAGGCGCATGCAGAGCTTCAAATGGAGACTTTTCTTCTGTCTTTAGGGATCAGTGAAGAGTCTAGGGCGCATGGCTTTTGAGGCACATGCAGATTTGGACGCATGGCTGCAGAGGCGCATGCGGGTGGTTGAGTGGCCACGTGGCAGTAGCCGTCGGAGTAAAGTCATGATGATGCTGACGTTGTCGACGCTTCGTTTTCTGAAAAAGCTGTCGACTGTTCAGACTTCGGGAGGCGTGCTGCCAACTCTGTCAGTTCAGCATTTAATGTTTGTGACATTCGATGGACAGCTGAGTGGGCATCGGTTGGTGTTCCACTAGGCGTACGGGGACACATGGGGGCGCATCCCTGTGATACGCTTGGTACAGATGCGCTTGATGTTGAAGGGCGCGTCTGTGTGATGCGCGGTCTGGCCGGCGCATCCGCTTCGTGACGCGTCTTTGATGGTGCAACTGTTACGTTCTTCGAGTGCTTTAAATAGCCGTTTTGACTTGGCTGAATTCGAAGCATCTGGTTCATCCATTTAATGCAAATTCATTGCACGGAATTCAGAGAGCCATCCACTTGGCGCGTGGGTGTGATCTGCCCGGCCTATAAATAGTGGCATGGAGAGAAGGTTTGCTTCTCGTTCTCTCACGTACTTCCAACATGAACTTGGGTACTCTAGTGCATTATGTTGACGAAGTGCTCCCGAGGTTGAAGATGCGACGCAGTGTCTTCGTTGATGCACTTGAAGGTGACTATTACATCCAAAAGACGGAGTCGAGGGCTTCCGAGGCAGGCGGAAGGTGCCTGTTGCATCCAAAGATAGGGATGCTCGGGCCTCGTCTCCGTTGTGCAGGAAGAGCCGTAGATCGGAATGGCGGTGCTAGGCTCTTTCTTCCTTCAAAGTGGGCGTTGCCCACTCTGGTTGTGTTGAAACCTGCTCCTTTAGCCGTGGTTTCGATCAGGTGAGCCTGGCTGGAAGAGCGGCACATAACTGGGCTGCTGAAGGGATGCACATAACTGAGCTGTTGAAGGGATGAGCCCTGCTGAGTACGCATGGCGGGATGCGCCCGGTTGAAGGCGCATGGTGACTGCTGCGCTTGTCTGGAGGCGCATGGTGGTTGCTGCGCCCTGACTGGCGCGCATGGTGGTTGCTGGCTGTAGACTTAGGATCTTTCCTTTGTAGAAATTCTCCTTTATACAACCTTCTCTAGACATGTAATAGATTTTTATGTATTAAATAAAAAGTCCTCTTTCAATGTCTATACTTGTTGTTTTTGCTGTGAAGCACTTTGTCTGAGCTCTGGCGTATGTAGTGTCTGGCGCATGGGCTTTCTGTTTGTGAAATTCTATACTTCTACAAAGGATAGCTTTCTCCAAATCATCATAAGTAAGAGTATTTAGGGAGAGATCATCAAGTACCTCATCGGTTGCCATGAGACAAACGTTGGCATTATGTTTGCACTCTTTGTCGTTGTCGGAGTCGCTTGCGTCACTCTCACACCAAATGCTTGTGTTGGTGAATTTCCTGGAGGACGAGCTTCCCTTGCTAGGCTTATCGTACTTGCTTGAGTCTTTTCTTATCATCGGACAGTCCCTCTTGATGTGTCCGGGTCTTCTGCATTGATAGCACGCCGGCTTCTCCTCATGGTCCCGTCTGAAGCGGTTGGCTTTGTTGAATTTGAGGAACTTCCGGAAGTGCTTAGCTGCGAGAGCTATTTCTTCATCGTCGTCTGACTCATTGTCGTCGGAGCTATCCTTGGAGTAGGACTTTGTGGCTTTGAGAGCAAGAGATTTCTCCTTCTCTTTGGTTTTCTCCTTCTCCTTCTCTTGTATGGAGGATTATTCTTGATCCTTCATATCAAGTTCATGAGTCATTAGCTTACCCATGAGGGTCTCAAGGTTCATGACTGTCAGGTCGTTCCCCTCAATGATTGCGGTAGCTTTAGGACTCCAAACTTTCCTTAATCCCCTAAGAATTTTTCTGATCTTTTCGTGAGCAGGATATTCCTTACCAAGAGAAGAGAGAGGATTAATAATGTCACCAAAACGAGTAAACATGCAAGTAATAGATTCATCATGCTTTATTTTAAAGGGCTCATATTCTTGCGTGAGTCTACTAATCTTGGATTCCTTCACTTGTGAAGTCCCCTCGTGTGTGACTTCAAGTAACTTCCAAATCTCATTGAAAGTCTTGCAAGTAGAGATTCGGTTGAATTCACTACTGTCGAGAGCACAATAAAGAGCATTCATTTCCTTGGCATCTCGACTCGCAAGCTTCTTGGTGTTTTCAGTAAGTGTGTCCCTAAGGGTGTCAGAAGCAATATCCTCAATAACTCTGGAAGTAGGAAGACCATTTATCACACAATCCCATAAATCGAAATCTATGGACTTCAGATAAATGCTCATCCTAATCTTCCAGTAGTTACAGTTGGTTCCATCAAATAGGGGAGGCCTATTTGTGGAGTGTCCTTCATTGTGGAAGGTGTTGATAATAGGGTTAGAGGCCATGGATCACTCAAAGGGTGTAAATCCAAATCAAGAGAACAAAGCTCTGATACCAATTGTAAAACCCTAGAGGGGGGGGGGGGTGAATAGGGAAATAAAATAAAGCTAGATCATAAGAAGCATATATACAATAAAAGTAAAGAGTAAGAAGATCAAACACAAGATGTATCCTGGTATCCTCGCTTGAGGCAATCCAGTCCCGGAACTCTCTCCGGCTTAAATCTACTATTTAATCAAATAGTACACACGAGTTTGGATCCGAAGAACTCGCCAACTTCAACACGAGTTTGGATCCGAAGACTCGCCAACTTCAATACACAAGTTTTCTTACGAAGGCTCGCCAACTTCAAACAGATGAGAAGAGAATTTGTTGATCTTCTAACACGTGAAGATCGAAGATTACAACTCGCAAATACTCTAGCACTTTGGGAGAGGATGACAATTTAAAAGCTTGGTAGAGTATTAATGGTGAAGCTCTTTTGTGGTTGAGAAAATTTAAAGCTGTAAGAGATAGCCTTTAAGAGAGACTAAAGCCCCTTTATACAAATCCAAAGTCATAAAGGCAATTCAGCCGTCAACCGGATTATCCGTCGGATTTCAGGGGAAATCCGTCGGATTATTCGGTCAACAGTAACGGTCATAAAAAGAGCCGTTAGATGCATTAAATGCACTTGCCAGATGCCGTTAGGATTTGAATTCAAAAGTGGCAAATAAGTCAAGCGGATTATCCGTCGGATTTCAGCGGAAATTCGGCGGATGATCCGAACAATAGCTCACAAACTTGCTGTGAGAGGTTCGATTATCCGTCGGATTTCGCGAATGTCCGTCGGATTATCCGAACATTGGCTCACTAACTTGCTGTGAGCGATCGGATTATCCGGGGGATTTATGTGGATGTCCGTCGGATTATCCGAACATTGGCTCACTAACTTGCTGTGAGCGATCGAATTATCCGACGAATTTCGCGAATGTCCGTCGGATGATCCAATCATTGGCTCACTAACTTGCTGTGAGTGATCGGATTATCCGGCAGATTTATCCGAAAATCGGCGGATTTTCCGTCTTCTCTGAATGACAATTCCACCATTTCTTTCTTTATCATTGTCATCCTAACAAAGTACGTACAAAGATTTCCTAGACATTTACAGACTCAGGAAAAGAACAAGGATAAGAACCGTCTTCTTTGTAGTCTCCAAGCTGGATCTTTTTGCATGGACTGCTTCATAGTCTTTGGCATTTCTCTTTGTTGTTTATCATCATCTTGATATAGGAGAATTACAGAGCTCCATGGTCTTTGATAAACGTCATGGAATGGAGATTCCTTTCTTCTATTCTTGCCTGTGAAAAGTACAAACTAAAGACGTACAAGGGTTATTGTGAACAATGATCAAAATCGATGTGCCAATACTTATTTCTATATGATACTCCTTAGTCCCTTACCCATGCATTTATTCGAACACTTGAAATACATAACAGGAATTGAAATTCAAAGGCAGATGGCTGTACCTATTGAGTTGATTTCCACACTCGCTTCCTTCCTCAACCCTTCAATGATCTTCCTGGCGATGAGAAGGAAAACAAGGGCAATTGTAGATGATCAGAGGGTCGGTGGCCTTTCTTGTAACGTATATATATACCAGTATTAGACCTAGTCGGAAGAGATTGAAGAATCTGATTTAAATTCAACTCGAGGTGATCTTGGAGTCACATGCGAATTTGGAGATATCAGAATTTGAATTGTGGGGAGAGAAATTCTTCTTATCTAGGTCAGCCTAATTTGTTTAAAGGTGACATTTGCACTAAGGCCCTTGTCCATTCCTATATTACCCTTTGGTCCTCCATCGGTATTTTAAGTAAAGAAAATCAAGTATAAACATAACAATAAATGAGACAATAAAGGATGGGTTTTAATTTAATAAATAAGAGAAAAAAATTGGTCAAGGGGTTGACATTTATTCTGTGGTGCGTCGGAAGAATGATAAAAACAAGTCGACTATTAGGACAATCTACAACGCACTATCGAGATCGAGAACTAATACTATGAAAGAAAGAATGCCGATGTAGCAAGTGTTGAAGTTATTTGCCAACAATCATTATGTGGAGTATCGTATAAGACATCCACAGACTAATAAAGTCATTTCTATATTTTGGGCCCATCCTGATTGCACACATTTGGCCCTGTCCTTCAGCGATGTATTGGTTATTGATTGCACATACAAGACTAATAAATTCAAGATGCCTCTTTTTCACATTGTTGGCTTTACGTTTATGGGTAAAACATTTTCAATGGCTTTTCTTTCTTGAAGAGTGAAACAGTAGAGGATTATACATGGTCGTTGAGCAAACTGAAGTCACTTTACACTGGAGACGGAGAGCCATATGTTTTGTGACCGACCAAGAATATGCCTTGATAAATGCTATAGATGTCATATTTCATGCTCGTAGACTAATATGCACTTGGCATATAAATCGAAATATCCAAGCACAATGCAAGCTCAAGTTCGAAAAAGTAGATGGCAAAATTGACATGGACCGCTTCGAGGAATTGTCACGGCCCGCTCCTGCATAATCGGGTACGAATCGAGTCACATCTGGCCTACGCTGTCGTTGACAGTGGTAGTCAGCCATCTAGTCTATCATCATCCACAACATCTATCACGAGTATCTACTACTAGCCATCACAGTTCACTATATATGCAGTTATTACAACCTTTTACATGAATGTCCGGGTACAAAATCGGTAAAGATAAAGGCTATCTAAGTCTGCAACATCCTCAATCTCAATACATCATATCAATATCCTATACATCAATCTAGAGTCCAAAAATATAATACTGCTCCTGTTGAGCATCCGGAGTGAGCTCCGCTGCTAGGTCTTCCTACTGGCCATAACAATATAAGGGATCAATTTCACTTATAATCAATGATCCAGTCAAGAAAGGAACAAAGCAAAATGTAACTCAATAATACATACCAACAGGATATCAAAGAACATGTAAAGCAAGAGTAAATGGAAGACAGGTAAACATGAGATAAATAGAATATGCACTAGCTACGTGAACTTGTGTAATTGGACATCATCAATATGTGGGGACTAATATGTATCAGGCATATTAAATGAATAATATGCTACCAGTCATGTAAAAGTCATGCATGTCTAATGACAATGCTATCAGTCACGCAATAATCATGCATGTCTGATGATAATGCTACCAGTCATGCATGTAATGGACATCAGGCATATAATAATATGCTATCAGGCATGAGTTGTCCAATATTACTCTACAACATATTTTAGAATGTCCCCACCCGACATGAGAATCATGCAAGCAAGTAAGTAGATGAAACAGGTATAACAACAAGTGTGTGTACGTGTATGCAATGTGGCAATAAAATCGAGATACATGTACTTGCCTTTTTTTCGAGAATTGGCAATGTCTTCTAAGTCACCTAAAATAGGGAAAGGAATTTTAGAAACATTCTAAATATACTTCAATCCTAACTAATGTAATCTCTTTAGCTTGACCTCTATATCTATTACAAGTAACTAATGTTACCCAAAATCTTTACTAATTACTTTATCAAACTCAATATCCCTAATTATCCTTTACTAAACTAGTCATTCCTATATAAGTCGGCCCAGCCCTATCTTCAACTTGGCCAATAGTCCAGCTTACCTAACATATGAACTAAAAGCCCAACTCATCAGTAGAATTATAAGAACTATCTGCTCAGTCTTGGCCCATACTGAATAAACCAACTCTATAACATCCTATAATGACCAAGAGCTTAGAAGCCCAAACTTCCAATATTCCTAATATAATTTGGCCAGTCCAAGTCTGCAGCCTATCTGCACAACTCAGGAATTGGCAGGCCCAACCAGATTTCATTCCTCACATAATTTTCATATCTAACTGAACCCCAACCCTTGTACAAATTAAAATCTAGCGGCTACTATATCATTCAAAATCACTCTCCTAACTGATATCAATCTGATACACATACACCAGTATCAAACAAAAACACAACTCTTGTTGACTCACTATTTAGTGTCAACTCTTGACACAAAAACCATGTCCTCGGGACACAGGTGTCACGACCTGCACCCGCTTTTTGGGATACGAGTGCGTGTCCAAGCCAGCCTATGCCGCAGAGTCGGCGGTTAGAACGATGTCAAGCCTGCAACAAATAAATGCTCAAAATAAACTTTATTGCTCATTCACATTTCTAAATTGATTATAACATTTATATTTAAAGAAAGTACAAGGTTCTTACAATTAATATAAATGATACCACATCTATCTAATTTCTAGGTTTCTGCCTGCAAGTACACCCGTATCTCCCAAAGCTAAGTGAAGCCACAGTTAACCTAAAAAATATTGGTTTCCAGTCAGAAATGGAACAAGAACACAAAACCGACGGCAATACGACAACACAATAGAATTCACAAGACATGAAAATAACATATATGAGATAAAAACTAGAAGGTAACTGATGTCATGGCAAGTGGTGAAAAAAAACGAGGAAACAAATAAAAGACAACTATCTATGTGTTTTGAAATATCAGTTTCGACATGAGAACGACTAGGGGGTAAATCAGGTATCCTGCACGTGTCATGTGCAGCTGCTATTCTCCACGAAAGACACGGGAGATAGTTCTAGGTAGTCCACATGTCTACTAAGATATTTTCCCTCCCGACTAGTACTCATGGACTCGAGCAAGTCACGAAACACGAAAACACGACGATCACGAAATATAGTATGTAGAGATCTATGACACAAATTCGTATAACAATGTGTCAACAAGCAAGAGCATATGTATAAACATGAAATGGAAAAACTACTATGAATTGAAAGCAATCAGGAAAATGCACTTGCCTTGGTCCTTTGCTGGTGAAACCGATAATACCATAGAGTCCATGATAGTCCATAATAGTCCAGTTGGCTTAGGGTCCATGTGATGGAGTTCGGGTTCGCAAGCAAATAGGAATAATGATTAGTCGCGATCAATAAGGATTAATTAGAGAAGAATATTTTTATTAAAGTATTTATAGCCTTAGAATTACTTATAGACCTTATATTTATATATATTCAAAATATCAAAGCCCAATAGGTTCAAAGCCCTATTTAAAATATATTTATTTATTATATAAAAGAAAATCATGTTAGGACTAAAGTCTCAATTTGTCCAAATACCTGACATAAAATTCAACAAAGCCCAAAAATAATTAATTTAGAAACTGATAGTTGTAAATAAAACCAAATATGAATATATCTAAAACAAAACAGGTTCCGTTGGAAATATATATATTCTGTTGGAAATATATATATATATATATATATATATATATATATATATATATATATATATATATAGGAAATTCATTATGACTCAACCCTATTTAGCAATATACCTTTTTGGAAAATATACTCATATGATTTCTTGAAAATCGAGGAAAAACCATTTTAGACTAGAACTCCGATTTTGAATATTTTATATAGGCGCAAAGCCTAAATACTATATTATATATATATTAAAGACAACATATATAAAAGTAAATAATAATGATGATGATAAGTAGCATAAGTCTAACATATACCTAAAACATAGTAATCTCTTATGTCTACTGATATTTAGCTAGGAAAATTAAACAATTATGATTATCTACAATCGTGTAAAAGAAAACACATTCTTTCTGCTCTCTCGAACTACGAGAAAGGGGAGAGGACAACATAAAGAGAATGCATTATGAAGAAAGAGAGAGAGAAAACTCAATTCTTCTGGTTTTAGAAATCTAGCGAAAGATGGAGAGGGGAAGGGAGAAGTCCTCACCGTAGGGTTTCCAGCGGCGTTCGCCTGCGGTTCTCGCGGAGCAAAATGACATGGTGGCGGTGGCGCGGTGGCTTGCACGGCGGAGAGGAAGAATCGGGTCTGTTCGGCGGAGGCGCGACGCAAGGTTTCCCACCGACGGCATAGGGAGGCACGCGGACCGTATCCCGCTGGTGGTGGCGATTCCTTCAGCGGTGGGGACTCGTCGAAAAAAGATCCGGGCCGCGGTCGCGCGGGTGGCTGTGCTCGGCCGCGGGAAGTCCTCGGTCAGGCGACTCCGGCGGCTGCTCCAGAGTTCGGCGGAGAGCTCATGGCCGAAACTGCACACGCGCACTGGACACGGCTCCTCGGTGGCGGCGATGGTTATGGTGTGGTTGTGAGGATGATGGTGGTGTTGGCGGCAGGACGGGTGGCAGTGCCGGGGTCAACGAGCATGGGTCGGCTAGGTGTGGTGGCGGGATGCCGGTGTCGCTGGCCGACGCAGCAGCGAAGCTGGAGGCGGGACGCCAGGGCATGCCGCAGGGGCTCGAGTCACGGCAGGGATCAGTGCAGATCTGGCGGCAGAGAGGTAAGTGATGCCGCCTTGACGGTGGTGGGTGTGTATGATTTTTGATGGCTGTGGCGGTTGCTGGATGACCGAGGCCGGAGGAGTTCGGTTGTCCCGGTTCGGCTGCGGTGGAAGCTTCGACCGGGGCGACCGAACATGATTTTTGGTTGTGTTATCGTGTCCGAGGTCGTCGGACACGACAGGGAAGAGAAATTGTAATATGTACATAAAGAGTGGAAGGAAATGGTTGGTCGCGGATACAGTGCACGCATTGTTGTGGCTGGACACGGACACAGGGCACGCACCATTGTGGATGGAAGTGGCGGAGTTGAGGGATGAGAAAGACATGGTGGTTTAATGGTAGCAGAGATGGCTGTGGTGAAGTCGGGACTGAGGGGAGAGTTTCTCCAGCTACTCGCACGGTATTAGGTATTGCCATAGGTCGGGTGTTGTCTCTGGAAGAGATTTTTGTAGTTGAGGTATTGGCTGATGTATTTAGGAAAGAGATGGAATATGTACAAGAGTCGTTTATATGGACAGGTAAAGAGCGAGGGATTAGAATAGACAAAATATAGAATCTAAAAGATTTGGTTAACTCTTTAAATAGAGAGATGTATACATATATGTTCACATCCTTTCAAAGCTTTAGAATTTGGCTAATTTTTTAATCGAGTAAATAACTAATCAATTATATTACATTTGTATCTATATATTCCTATCCTTTACTTGATCTTAAAATCTATATCTTTATTAATCAAAGATAATTAATCAAGTAAATTTAAACTATACTTAACCAAAATCCCTATCCAATGATTCTATCGTAAGACGATTATAATAATATAAAATATTATTCTATAATATCAAATACTTTAAATCATATAAATTCAAATCTCAAACTAATAAGTGATCAACACAATAACTTGAAAATAATATTTAACTTTTATCCCATTAAATTGTATATCTTCTAACCGAAAAAATAAATAATTCAAGACATTTTTTATTAATACAAAATTATATGAAATATTTATAATTATAAAACTATTTTCGAAACCAATATTTAGGAAGTCCAAATATTTTGTAAAGCAATTTAATGAGTACAAAATGATAATTATTATTTTTTATTAAAACCAACTAATCTTTCAAACCATAAATTGTTAACTAGTTTTTTGAAATAAAATATAATAATTACATTTTTTTAGATAATTTATTCCAAGACACGTTCTTACGGAAAAGAAAAGAATACAACACATTAAATAAATAAAATTTAAAAATTTCGGAAAAATGAGTTACAAACAACAGGACCTCTCTAACACATACGAACTTTGTCCAAAAGTTCGCCCAACCGATACGGAATGTAAGAAGAAACAAAATGCCCCATAACCAGTTTAACTTCAATACCTGAAATAATAGTGTAACCAACAGAGTCCCCGGAGTCCGATTCGGTTGTTCCCGTGTCCAGAACAGATGGCAAAATTGGGCTAGTCATTTTATCGAACATGGCGAACAAAAACAAGGATTTCGATTACTAACCATCGTTTGAATTTCTAATAAGGGCAATTGAACAAAACAGAGGGAAATTACTCACTGAATTCACAAAATCAAGCCCAACTTAAATCCCCCTCTCGATCACGGATCAGCACACTTTTAAGAAACCGGTGTGGATTGATCAAACACATCAGAGCACAAACTGATTTGAGCGAATTCAAGGAGCAGAATTACTCACCGACTGATCTCAAGAAAACTCCAATCGATTCGTCGAACATGTATCGCCTAGCAATGGATCGATCAGTCCCTGGAGGACATCGCCATTGCTGATTGCGTACTGTTCGAGAAAGACCAGTGTTATGAACGGATTGAAAATAAACAAGGTAGGAATAGATTGAAGGAAGAAGTGATCGAACTCACCTCTGATCGTTTGCTGATCTAGAGTGATCACCACTGTGATCCTCGCCTAGTCATCGTACAAAGAGAGGATGATCACTGTCGTGGTCGCAAGCTCGATCGACGGTGAGGAAGGCGAAGATCGATACGTCATCGCCGGGTTCACTGAGGAGCCCTCTCATCGGAGAAAATGACGACTATCGCCATGACCACGAGCTCGAGAGCTTTGGGCTAAGACTGCCGAGTAATAAAGGAGAAAAGAAGGAGAATGGAGTGAAATTTGGGCAGGGCTTCGCCATTGATGAAAATGATGAAGAAGGAAGAGGCAAGTGGTCCTATTTATAGCTGTGGAGAGGGGAATCGATGGTTAGCTTCGGACGGTGGAGATTGGTCGGGTTAAGTCGGTTGTGAAGGGACGACAAGGATTTCCACGACTATGGCGATGGAGACGAATGCTAGGGAAGGCTCTGGATGGGTCGACGAGGAATCGCTTGCCGGAGGTGCATGGATTGCGCCGCTGCTCTGCGTCTTCGTCGGAGAAGAAAGAGGAACAAAGAATCGAGTTCAGATCTGAAGTGAAGGAGAAATAATAAAGGGATGGGTTAGTAGCGTATCAGGTCGGGTGGTTATCAAACGGTTTGAACCACAGACCCGAAGACCTATAGTTGGGCTTTAACAGGTGTGGGCTAAGGATTAACTAGGAGCTGGCTTTGGCTTAATGGGAGTTGTGGGCTGTGGGCCAATTTGTTGTGAACAATAGAGCTTGTGGTTTAAATGAGTTGGTGCAAGTGGCTGGTAACAAAATGAACTATAGCTAGGTTTTAATAAGGAAGTTGGGCTGAATATGAATTAGATTCTAAACAAATGGCACATGGCTTTCTTAAGCTTGCATAACATAATTCTAATGACTAAATATTAGATAAAATAATAACTAACTAAATAATATTGGTTAATATAAATCAATAGCAATAGATAACTATAATATGAGAATGACCAAATCCTCTATTTTTGATAAGGTGGAGTTAAAAATCTACCCCCTTAAAAACTTTCGTCCTCGAAATTTTAGGAGAGCAGTGAATACATCACATCTCAAAGAGATAGAGGTATTTCTCCCTCATCTCATCCTCTCTCTCAGGTAGACTCTCCAGGGAGTGGTGCCTCCAAGCAACTTGAACTAGTGGAATCGTTTGATGGCACAACCACTTCTTCCTGCGATCAAGTTTCTCTACCGGCTGCTCTGAGTAAGTGAGACTGGAGCCCATCTCAAGATCTGAGTAATCTACCACATCAGCTATGTACCTCTGAAGATGGAAAACATGGAATACATTGTGTACTCCCTCTAGGTTAGGTGACAAAGCTAATCTGTAAGTAACTGCCCCTACCCTGCTCAATATCTCAATGGGTCTAATAAACCTTGGACTCAGCTTCCCGTCTCTGTCAAATATGATAACTCCCCGAGTCGGTGAAATTTGTAGAAATACAAGATCTCCAACTGTGAACTCTAGGGGTCTTCGACTGTTGTCTGCCCAATGCTTCTACCTATCCTGGGCTATCCTCAGATGATTTCAAATCTGTCTGACCTTGTCTGCAGCCTCCATAACCATATGATCAGGTCCAAGTAGAGGTCTCTCTCCAACATCATTCTATGATAATGGTGTACAACATCGGCGACCATATAATGCCTCGAAAGGAGTCATGCCAATGCTAGCCTGATAACTGTTGTTGTTGGCAAACTCCACTAAGTGTAGATGATCTTCCAAAATCCAGAGCACAAGTCCTCAACATATCCTCCAGTGACTGAATGGTCCTCTCGGACTGCCCATTTGTCTGGGGATGATAAGCAGCATTGAACTTGAGCTGCGTAACCAGACGCTTCTGTAAGCTTTTCCAAAAGTAGGAAGTGAATCTGCTATCTCGATCTGAGATGATGCTGACTGGCACGCCATGAATCCTCACAATCTGTCTCATATACAAATCTGCTAGCTTCTCCATAGTCAGTCCTACCCTGAAAGGAATAAAGTGTGCTGACTTGTCACGACCCGCACCCAAATATTCGGGCACGAGTACATGGGCCACGCCCAGCCTACACCGCAGTATCGGCGGTAGAACGCTGTCAAATACCGAATAAATATATACAACATCTAAATGATCCATAATCACAATATAATCCAATCATATCACAAACAACTAAGGAAGATATGAAATAGAAAAGATATCAATAACTCTGAAACAAATAAAATCTACAAATGAATATATATGATCAGAATGTATCGGAGACAAATTCGATAACAAAACATAAGTAAAAAATATAATGGCTTAGAGCTCTCCAAAGGTTAACTCACGATCTAGCAATACATAGAGATATGTCATTATGAAGTCCAGGGTGTGGGCATAACATTACCTAAAAATAGTTATCCAGCCAGGATTGGAGCGAAGCACATAACTCTAAAAGTAGTTCCAATGCATGGTAGAAAGTATAGAACTAGCAATAGAATAAAATACATGACATGTTGTAAAGCAAGTACAGGAATATAGGAGATATAGATAAGTAAACTGAGTACATGAAAATAGAATAGAGGATCTATGTACTGTAATAAATATAAGTGTTTGAGAGCACGAGATGGTTATGTGATTGGTTTAGGTTGTACATGATTATTCTACGGTAACTCGATTATACGTGAAGGCATAATCGACATATACATGATTACATTAGAGGGATTTAATCACATAACCACTTCTACTCTCCCGTCCCGATCAATACACAAGGATCCGATCACGTTACGTTACGTACATGATTGTTGTTTATACATGAAGTACATGTGAGAACATGAGAGTACATGAGAGCACATGAGTGTAAATGAATAATACAAATACAAGGAGTACATGATGTACATGATAGAATATGTAACACCCAGTTTTCTAAATAAGGGTAATTTTGAACTTTTGTATTTTAAATCATTTAATAATGATATTTTAGTCATGATATGATTTTTGGTGGTTTTTAGTTATTTTAAAACTATTTAATTGAGTAAAATGTGAAATTTGTGTTTTGTTAGTGTAACCTTAGTCATACATGACCTAGAAGACTAATCATGACCAATGAGACCTAATCATGTGTTTAGGATTTCAAATTTCTACTTTTAAGCCTAGGGGTATTTTAGTCATTTTGACACTTTTGTGAAATTATGAATTATATTAATTAAATATGTGTTAGTTAAATTGTTGAGACTTGACCTAGAAGTTAGCCTAATCTAGATTTTTAATCATCACCCTAGAGACTAAGTTGGGGGTTTGTAGCAATCATCCTTTGTACAGACATTGCATTGTGAAGTTCATGAACATGCCCTGTCACTACATTATTGAGTCCAACCCAAATCACTAAAGTACATGCTCCCTTTTACCTACATGAATACTTGGTATATATATGCATCTATAGGAAATTGATAAGTGTCTAGGTAATATATGTATATGCTATGGTTATAATATAGGATGAGTAGTATGTAAATATGCATGTATGTATATCATGTCATATGCACATGAATGTAAGAAGGTAATATACATGATGTATTAGGATAATGAGTGTTTTGGTATTTGTAGTTGAGAGCTTGCCTTAGCTCATTTGCTTCTTGGTTCATTGTAACCATACACATGGTAAATATGTGGAACTGTGTACATGTCATTGGGTATACGTGTGAGGTATATGGGATGAGGTTGGGGTTATAAACAATATATGATGTGATATATCTTAGGGTATGATATGGTATGGGATAGAATTTAGGAGTTTAGTTTTAATATAGAGTTGACTAGATAGTTGACCCTTGACTATGTTGACTAGATAGAAGCCCAAACCCTAAATGTTGACTTGGGTTGACCCAGAGTTGACCAAGTTTGACTTGGACCTAGTTTGACCTAGACAGTTGACCAGGGTTGACTTAGAGTTGACTTTGACCTAGAATTGACTTAGAATCATGTAGATTGCATCGTAGACTTCATTTATCCTATTTTAAACACATTATAACCTGTACTGCTCTATTTAGGACATTGTGACTCCGGTGCAGACATCTGATATTACATGTCATATTCTTTTTTTTTTATTAGTATTATTATTATATTTTTTTTTTATTTTGTTCAAACTATTTTTAAACCAATAGAATTTATAGGAAGAGTGGAGAAGAGGGACACCTCACCCTCCCTCTCTCCCCATTTAATTCTTTTTCCCCACACACACACAAACACACCTCACCCCACCAGCACAACTCATCCACTCCTTCCCCTCTATATAAACACACACACACACTACAAAGAGAAAGAAAAAAAAAACAAACAAAACTCACACACACACCCGACCCCCCTCCTGCTACTGCCGCTGCCACCGACCCCCCCCCCCCCCAAGCCGCTGCCGCTCGCCTGCCACCGCCCGCCGCTCGCCGCCGCCGCCGCCAGCCGCTGCCGCCCGCCGCCGGCGCCCAGTCGCCCCTCTCCGGCCATCTCCACCAACCCCATCTTCTTCATCCTCCTCTTCTTCCACTTCATTTTCCAAAAAGGAAAAGAAAACCTAGGTAAACTTCTTCTTCTTTCCCCAATCTTTGTTTTTTTTCCAATTCCAATTAGGTTAGAATACTAATGAAGTCGTTATTTTGCTATTGGGTTCTAATTAGGGTTTGTGAAGGAGTCTAGGACATTCCCAACCCAAGGCAAGTCCTCCTCTCCTCTCCTTCTTCCCTAATCTTTTCCATCTAGAATTTAATAGGAATTATTATAAATCATGTTAGATTCCGAAATTTTGTTATAATTACACAAGTTTTGTCAAGTTTTGGTAATAATAGGAATTTAAAATTGTATCGGTTAATCTTTTAAAATCTGAATATCATGCTACATATAAATTTCTCCTTCTCATAATATTTAGCTTGGAATAAAAGTTAAGGGAATATCCCTAATCATGGTTAATTAAATTCTGAAATTTTGATAACATTTAACCCAATTTGAGATATTTTTAAATGTTGCAACTTTGATTTTTACAAATGTTTAATTTTTGATAGACATAGACAAAAGTATTAAATATTTATTTTAACGTATCACGAACAAGTGACAAGTGGATAAACATTGGACACAAATAGAGGAATCAATTTCGGACACGGATTTTGGACTTGCAATTGTGGACATGAACTATTGAACTCTTCATGAACAAACAAATACATATGAACATATGGGACTCTCCAATGGTAAGTTGTCATAAACATTGGAATTGAACGACTGGACCGTACGCCAGGAAGGTAAAAATACAAGGACCCTGTTTTCTCTACTCACTGTGTTTTTACTCAATTTTGTGTGTGTCCATAGTTAGAAATAATTCCCGTTTATTTTTCATTCTCCTACTTCATGCATGTGTTACGGAAGAGTTTCGTTTGGGTTAATTTTCGTTATACTATCTACATATATATATATATATATATATATATATATATATATATATATATATATATATATCTACACATACATATATATATATCTATATATATATATCTACATATATATATATATACATACATATATATATATATATATATATATATATCTTTATATATATATATCTGCATATATATCTATATACATACATATATATATATATATATATATATATATATATATATATATATATATATATATATATATATATATATATATATATATATATATATAAAATATATATATATATATATATATATATATATATATATATATATATATATATATATATATCTTTACATATATAGTTATACATTATAAAGTCTTGCATTGTTGAATAAATAATTACTCTATTTGACAAACTACAAAGCTATTAGCAAGCTGCGACTCGATTAATTGCCAAAGAAAGGTAATCATTGCTTGCTCAGGTATAAATCTCTAGTTTCTTTTTGTTCTTTTCTTCCTTGCGTGGTTCCGGTGTTGAGAGTTGCTCCACCGAAGGGGTCGGCGAGCCCAATTATTTACTTGCGTGGTTCCGGTGTTGAGAGTTGCTCCACCGAAGGGGTCGGCGAGCCCATATTTTACTTTCATTATATATATGTTTTCTTGTAAATTTTCGGGGCTCCTAAATACAAAGGAGACTCTGCCGAAATTTTTGAGAAATTTAGGAGATAGACAAATTTCCGACTTTCGGAGATTTTTAGAAAATTTCTTATTTTAGAAAGCATTTGGGAGGGGAGAACAACTGAATATCCCTAGATATCCCGTAACATAAATAACAAAAGCTGATCAGTATTTCGTGAATCTCGTGAATCAGTACATCTAGTTGCGACTAGGGTGTACTAGCCCAAGGGAGGCTCGTGAATCAATTTCATCTATTTGACAGTAACATCATTAGATGTCTCTTTAGCCCAAGGGAGGCTCGGAAATCACAACCTGATCCCAGGTTAACGGGATTGTTCACGGGAAATATTTAGAGGATTATTCGGAGTATTGTTCTCAAAACTGCATTTCTTTTCAAATCTTACTCCAGAAATCAACGCTGTCTATTATAAATAGGCAGTGTCCTTAATTGTTCAAGGGAAGCAATTCCTATTAAAAGCTCAAGGGAAACTCGAAAATCTTATTATTCATGGAGTAGGACATTGATCTTCATTCCTGTTTTACTAAAGCATATATATATATAGTAGTGCAATTTCGTATACCGTGTCTCTTCTTTAAAACTACATATTCATTATTTTGTTTAACTTTTACCGTTCTTGGCCGAGGACTTGCTCGTCGTTTTCTAAACGACCTAGTATTTGTTCACTAGGTGAAGAAGAAGAAGACGCCTCCGCCGAAGTATCGCCGCACTACAACGAGGAATAATTGTCTGGACTATCCATAATTATGACCAGCAGTATCGTTGTCATTTTGTAAATCTATTTTTGTAATAATCTGTAATAGAATTGTTGGAAAAGTTCCCTGTAATATTGCTACACTATATTTTAATACCATAAGATTCCTTGTATTTTCCATTCTGCTGATGATTACGGGCGACAATCGCGAATTTCGGCGCGTAGCCTGGGGATGTGTTATGACGTCACCCTTCCATCCGAGAAGCGGGGCGTGACACGTCCTTTAAGTGGTGGCCCATACAGGTCAGCAAGAATGGAAAATCTAGATAGGACATAGGTTCGGAAAAACGTAGGTTCTAGAATCGTAGGAAGCACTACGAGTCCCAATCACACTCTAGAAATCCCTGAGAAGGAAGTATCAATAGTTAACAGATGATTGCCTCTTTTCTAACCAACTGTTTAATCCTAGTAAATGGATAGTGACTCAAGAAATTCTTGATATAGATAATGCTCTGATTTGCACCCTTCGCAAGACTGAACAATGACAGTCATAGCATGGACGAGTATTATGCATTTGTGAAGAAGATGTGGAAAGTAGCGCCAAAGGGAATGATAGAAGCTTATGGAGTACACTACGAGATAAAATACCCAGTGGTGACAGACATCGTAGATGAAAGAAAGATATATTATAATACGGTACATTATTATGTACTAATCAAGGCAGAACCCTCCGAAGGTCCGGAGAATGAACGTAACGGTACACTAGAAGAATGGAAGCAAGCATACCCAGAGACGAGAATCCTTAATATAAGACGCATGTGGATTTAGACCCCTAGGATGATGATGATGTATAAATATAGATATGTAAATATTAGATCCTTAATTATGTAAGGGATGTATGTGAATATAGGTAGTGAAATATGTAAAATAAGTATTAGAACCCCAATATGTAGGAGGATCATGAATGTATGAAATATAAGAATGTATGTAGTAGGAACATGTTGTATAAATAAATATGCTTTTCCTATATTTTATTCCTGGTAAATATTTTCTTAAGAATATTATGAATGTAGGTATGGATCTATTTATGCCAAGTTTGAAATGGGACGGAAGTGATTACACTATATACTTATACCAACGCTATGCCAGACTAATGTGGAACGCACCTGACTGGTACGATATCCATGTCTACCAAGTATTCTATGCAGTCATGCGTCCCATTGTCAGGGACATTGAAGACGGAGCCGAAGTATATCAGGAAAATACAACTTACTGCCTGCATGTCCGAGACCCAAACCGTATTTATATCGGACTACATGGATATGAGGGTACATTAGATGATTTTGAAAGACTCCATCCAGAAGTTGACATCCTCACTGAGGAAAGAATCCTCATCGAGGCCATAGAATAAGAAAAACCTAACCAACATATATACAGTGAAGAAGGAATCTTTTTGTCTGCTGTGTGGTATTTTGAAATCGGTAGATGTGTATACAATAAAGGATAGTTAAAGATAGATACTATGTCACATTTTGGGGAGGTGGAGTGACACGAGTAGATTAGATGAAAAGAATGTAAACAAATGTGAAGTTGAGAGTAGGAACCACATTTTGTAATACTCTCATTTTAATGAAATATATATGGCTCTGCTGTACACCTTGTTATGAATGAATATTGTGAATATTCCCTGAGGAAATTGTGTCATTTATTTCAGGATATGGACAATCATACTCAATCAAACAATCCACCACCGTAAACATCAACGGAGCCAACCGTGGCTGACATATTCCAATTGTTCCAGCGATTATTGGAATCCAATAATCAACAGGCCAATGCTGCCCATGCCACAAATGCTACGATACTAGAACAAATGCAGAATTCAAATAATACCAAGGATAAAACCCTAAAAGAATTCAGGGATCTTAGGCCGCCCAAGTTTAAAGGGACTGAAAATGCGATGGAAGCAAGTCAATGGCTGAGAACCATTGAAGGGTTGATGAAGGCTGCCAAAATTAAACCCGAGGATATGGTGCCAGCAATCCGCATCCAGCTGGAGGACATTGCTGGATACTGGTGGAGTGCCGAGTACCCCGAAGATTCTGACGAGGTTATGTCATGGGCAGAATTTAAGAAGAAATTTGAAGACAGGTTCTATCCCAAGTCTGCGCGGATAGAATTAGAACGACAGTTCAACTACCTGAAACAGGGAAGACGTACAGTTGATGAGTACGTTGCGAAATTTTCCCGGCTTAGTCGATTTGCCCCCAACATGATAGCAGATGAAGACACAAAGATATCCAGGTTCGTAGAAGAACTTGGGACCCAACTGAAAAGTAGGGTCGCCTCTTATAGGTGCCGAATATTTTCAGAGGCAACAGAAGCAGCTCGAGACCAAGAAAGGATACTAAAAGAAGAACAACCTTTCCGGTCTCCACAACCTAAGAGGACTTTTGAGGAGGGGGCATCCTCCAAGAATCATTGGCAGGGACCGCCTAAGCGTCCTCAGAATGGCAACCCAGACAGACCCGTTGTCTGTAATTACTGCCACAAACCGGGCCATAGAATAAATGTATGTCGGAAGAGATTGGGACTTTGTTTGAAGTGTGGAACAGGAAACCATCTAACAAATCAATGCCCTCAAATACCTACAACTGGGGCAATCACACAAAGCTTCAATCAAGGATACCGACCTCCAGTTCAAGGAAACCAACCACGACCTATGATGCAGGCACCAATGTCATAAGCAGGTATGGTTTATGGAAATCAGCACAAGCCGCCCTATGCACCTCAGGCATATCAATTTCAACAAGCACAGCGGGCGGCTCAAGCCCAAAATAATAACAAAAGGAGGAATAAGCAAGGACAAGCATTTGTGATGGGAGCCGAAGATGCTAATATTCCTGGGAAAGTAATTTCAGGTACCATTTTAATTTCTGCATATCCAGCATCAGTATTATTTGATTCCGGGGCTACCCATTCATTTATATCATCTTCTTTTATATCACAACGTGAAATAGAGTCACAACCTCTGCCTAAATCACTAAAGGTCTTCACCGGTAATGGAGTAGTAGAAGTCAGTCGGGTCTGTAGTAGATGTCCTATAAAATTGGGTGGAGGAGCTTTTCGTACCCGGTTGCTCGTTTTCCCAACAAGCAACTATGATATAATATTGGGTATGGATTGGCTAACTACAACATTAGCCAACATAGATTGCGGTCAGGGGAAAGTTTCCTTTCAACTCCCTGACGAAGAATTTTGTGAGTTTGTAAGGGACCAGAATGAATTCAATGCAGAAGAATTAGAGAAATTTGAACTACCAGTACTGCTGCAAGTAGTGGCAGAACAACCATTCCCAAGAGTAGTAGAAGAATTTAAGGACGTATTCCCAGAAGAATTGCCAGGGCTACCCCCAGATAGAGCTGTAGAATTCTCTATAGATCTGATACCTGGAGCTGCACCCATAGCCAAAAAGATATACCCAATGAACAAGGAGGAGCTGGCTGAGTTAAACAAACAAATAAAAGAATTATTATCCAAGGGATTTATTCAGCCTAGCGCTTCGCCATGGGGTGCGCCGGTATTATTTGTGAAAAAGAAGGATGGTACCCTACGCCTAGTAATTGATTATAGAGCTTTGAATGAGGTTACCATCAAAAACAAATATCCCTTACCTAGGATCGATCAATTGTTTGATCAGTTAGTAGAAGCAAGGGTATTTTCAAAAATTGATTTGAGATCCGGATATCATCAAGTAAAGGTAAAGAAGGAAGATATTCCAAAGACTGCATTTAGAACTTGGTATGGGCATTACGAATTCTTAGTTATGCCATTCGGGTTGACAAATACACCAGCTATATTTATGGACCTGATGAATAGAGTATTTTATCAATATCTGGACAAATTTGTGATTGTATTCATTGATGACATTCTTATATACTCCAAAAGTGAAGAGGAGCATGAAAAACACTTGAGGATAGTGCTGCAAACTCTACGGGAAGAACAATTATATGCCAAACTTAGTAAATGTGAATTTTGGCTGGATCAAATACCGTTTCTAGGGCATATTGTCAGTGGAGAGGGCATCTCGGTAGATCCGAAGAAGGTGGAAGCAGTTAAGTCTTGGCTAACACCCAAGTCCGTAGCAGAAATCAGAAGTTTCTTAGGATTGGCTGGTTATTACCGAAGATTCGTAGAGAATTTTTCAAGGATTGCAGAACCTTTAACCCGGCTTACCCGGAAGGAAGAAAAGTTTAACTGGACAGAGAAATGTCAGGCAGCATTTGACGAATTAAAGAAAAGATTAATTTCAGCCCCAATACTGGCATTACCATCTGGTTCGGGTGGATATGAGATATATAGTGATGCATCAGGAAAGGGTCTAGGATGTGTACTGATGCAGCACGGAAGAGTCATAGCATATGCATCCAGACAATTAAAGACACATGAAAGAAATTATCCAACTCATGATCTCGAACTTGCAGCAGTGGTGTTTGCACTCAAGTTATGGAGACACTATTTATACGGAGAAAGAATCAAAATCTACACCGATCACAAAAGCTTAAAGTATGTCTTCACACAAAAGGAGATCAATATGAGGCAAAGAAGATGGTTGGAGTTACTGAAGGATTTTGATATGGAGCTAACATATCACCCAGGCAAGGCTAATAAAGTGGCCGATGCCTTGAGTAGAAGACCTGAAGCTTTCTTTCTAAATACACCCAAGGAAATCCTTGAGGATTTGAGGAAAATGGGAATTGAAGTCATATGCCCGATAACCGAAGGGATATGGCAAAACTTACAAATACAATCCTCCTTAATAGATAGAATCAAGGAAGCCCAACAAAGTGATCCAAAACTTCAGAAATTTGGAAACAAACAGAAGTAGGGCTCCAGACCGGGATAAGGAAGCACCCGGACGGATCGCTAAGATTCGGAGATCGGTTATGTGTGCCCAGTGGAGATTTGAGAATGGAGGTCATGACAGAAGCCCATAACTCATAATATTTCATTCATCCGGGCAGCACTAAGATGTATAAAGATTTGAGACAGACGTTTTGGTGGCACGGGATGAAGAGAGAAGTCACCAGATTCGTATCCAGATGTCTCGTCTGTCAACAAGTGAAAGCAGAGCATCAAAGAACAGCAGGACTTCTTCAGCCGTTGCCCATACCAGAATAGAAGTGGGAGCATCTCACGATGGATTTTGTGACAGGACTGCCTAGGACCCAAAGGGGTAATAATGCTATTTGGGTCATTGTAGATAGACTTACGAAGTCTGCTCGTTTTCTCCCTTTTCGAGTTGGACAGTCAACAGAGGTACTGGCAGAAATGTACATGAAACAGATTGTCAGTCAGCATGGAGTACCAGTAAGTATAGTATCGGATAGAGATACCCGATTCACTTCACACTTCTGGAAAAGCTTGCACGAAAACCTTGGCACTCAATTAAAATTTAGCTCCGCCTACCACCCCCAAACAGACGGCCAGTCTGAAAGAACCATTCAGACACTAGAAGACATGCTGAGAGCTTGTACTTTAGACTTTGGAGGAGCATGGGATGATCATCTACATCTGGTAGAATTTTCATATAACAATAGTTATCACGATAGTATCAAAATGGCCCCTTTTGAAGCACTATATGGTAGAAAATGCAGATCGTCGGTATATTGGACCGACGTAGGAGAAAGACAATTGTTAGGGCCAGAACTGGTGATACAAACTGTGGACATAGTCAAGACAATAAGAAGTCACCTGCAAGCAGCCCAGGATAGACAAAAGATGTGGGCTGATAAGCATCGAAGAATACTGGAATTTCAACCTGGAGACCATGTTTTTCTGAAGATTTCACCAACCAAGGGAACCATCAGATTCGTGACCAGAGGAAAACTGAGTCCGAGATACATTGGGCCCTTCGACATACTGGAGAAAGTAGGGAATGTATCATATCGGCTTGCTTTACCCCCAACACTAGAGGGAGTTCACAATGTATTCCATGTTTCCCAATTACGAAGATACGTGTCGGATCCGAGCCATATACTCGACCATTCAGAAATCACCGTTGGGCCTACACTACGGATAGAACAGAAACCCGTTGGGATCTTGGATCGAAGAGAGAAGGTACTCCGCAATCGGATCATTCCATTAGTACGAGTTGCATGGAGCAAGGATTCGCCTGGAGATTCAACTTGGGAGAAGGAAGGAGATATGCGAAAACAATATCCGTATCTATTCCATAAACCAGGTTAGAAATCAATTGTTGTACTAGTTATTTCAAATTCTGAGGACGGAATTTTCTTAAGGGGAGTAGACTTGTCATATTCTTTTTTTATTAGTATTATTATTATATATATTTTTTATTTTGTTCAAACTATTTTTAAACCAATAGAATTTATAGGAAGAGTGGAGAAGAGGGACACCTCACCCTCCCTCTCTCCCCATTTAATTCTTTTCCCCCACACACACACAAACACACCTCACCCCACCAGCACAACTCATCCACTCCTTCCCCTCTATATAAACACACACACACACACTACAAAGAGAAAGAAAAAAAAAACAAACAAAACTCACACACACACCCGACCCCCCTCCTGCTACTGTCGCTGCCACCGACCCCCCCCCCCAAGCCGCTGCCGCCCGCCTGCCACCGCCCGTCGCTCGCCGCCGCCGCCGCCAGCCGCTGCCGCCCGCCGCCGGCGCCCAGTCGCCCCTCTCCGGCCATCTACACCAACCCCATCTTCTTCATCCTCCTCTTCTTCCACTTCATTTTCCAAAAAGGAAAAGAAAACCTAGGTAAACTTCTTCTTCTTTCCCCAATCTTTGTTTTTTTTTCCAATTCCAATTAGGTTAGAATACTAATGAAGTCGTTATTTTGCTATTGGGTTCTAATTAGGGTTTGTGAAGGAGTCTAGGACATTCCCAACCCAAGGCAAGTCCTCCTCTCCTCTCCTTCTTCCCTAATCTTTTCCATCTAGAATTTAATAGGAATTATTATAAATCATGTTAGATTCCGAAATTTTGTTATAATTACACAAGTTTTGTCAAGTTTTGGTAATAATAGGAATTTAAAATTGTATCGGTTAATCTTTTAAAATCTGAATATCATGCTACATATAAATTTCTCCTTCTCATAATATTTAGCTTGGAATAAAAGTTAAGGGAATATCCCTAATCATGGTTAATTAAATTCTGAAATTTTGATAACATTTAACCCAATTTGAGATATTTTTAAATGTTGCAACTTTGATTTTTGCAAATGTTTAATTTTTGATAGACATAGACAAAAGTATTAAATATTTATTTTAACGTATCACGAACAAGTGACAAGTGGATAAACATTGGACACAAATAGAGGAATCAATTTCGGACACGGATTTTGGACTTGCAATTGTGGACATGAACTATTGAACTCTTCATGAACAAACAAACACATATGAACATATGGGACTCTCCAATGGTAAGTTGTCATAAACATTGGAACTGAACGACTGGACCGTACGCCAGGAAGGTAAAAATACAAGGACCCTGTTTTCTCTACTCACTGTGTTTTTACTCAATTTTGTGTGTGTCCATAGTTAGAAATAATTCCCGTTTATTTTTCATTCTCCTGCTTCATGCATGTGTTACGGAAGAGTTTCGTTTGGGTTAATTTTCGTTATACTATCTACATATATATATATATATATATATATATATATATATATATATATATACATACATATATATATATATATCTTTATATATATATATATCTGCATATATATCTATATACATACATATATATATATATATATCTGTACATATATATAAAATATATATATATATATATATATATATATATATATATATATATATATATATATATATATATATAGTTATACATTATAAAGTCTTGCATAGTTGAATAAATAATTACTCTATTTGACAAACTACAAAGCTATTAGCAAGCCGCGACCCGATTAATTGCCAAAGAAAGGTAATCATTGCTTGCTCAGGTATAAATCTCTAGTTTCTTTTTGTTCTTTTCTTCCTTGCGTGGTTCCGGTGTTGAGAGTTGCTCCACCGAAGGGGTCGGCGAGCCCAATTATTTACTTACGTGGTTCCGGTGTTGAGAGTTGCTCCACCGAAGGGGTCGGCGAGCCCATATTTTACTTTCATTATATATATGTTTTCTTGTAAATTTTCGGGGCTCCTAAATACAAAGGAGACTCTGCCGAAATTTTTGAGAAATTTAGGAGATAGACAAATTTTCGACTTTCGGAGATTTTTAGAAAATTTCTTATTTTAGAAAGCATTTGGGAGGGGAGAACAACTGAATATCCCTAGATATCCCGTAACATAAATAATAAAAGCTGATCAGTATTTCGTGAATCTCGTGAATCAGTACATCTAGTTGCGACTAGGGTGTACTAGCCCAAGGGAGGCTCGTGAATCAATTTCATCTATTTGACAGTAACATCAATAGATGTCTCTTTAGCCCAAGGGAGGCTCGAAAATCACAACCTGATCCCAGGTTAACGGGATTGTTCACGGGAAATATTTAGAGGATTATTCGGAGTATTGTTCTCAAAACTGCATTTCTTTTCAAATCTTACTCCAGAAATCAACGCTGTCTATTATAAATAGGCAGTGTCCTTAATTGCTCAAGGGAAGCAATTCATATTAAAAGCTCAAGGGAAGCTCGGAAATCTTATTATTCATGGAGTAGGACATTGATCTTCATTCCTGTTTTACTAAAGCATATATATATATAGTAGTGCAATTTCGTATACCGTGTCTCTTCTTTAAAACTACATATTCATTATTTTGTTTAACTTTTACCGTTCTTGGCCGAGGACTTGCTCGTCGTTTTCTAAACGACCTAGTATTTGTTCACTAGGTGAAGAAGAAGAAGACGCCTCCGCCGAAGTATCGCCGCACTACAACGAGGAATAATTGTCTGGACTATCCACAATTATGACCAGCAGTATCGTTGTCATTTTACAAATCTATTTTTGTAATAATCTGTAATAGAATTGTTGGAAAAGTTCCCTGTAATATTGCTACACTATATTTTAATACCATAAGATTCCTTGTATTTTCCATTCTGCTATGATTACGGGCGGCAATCGCGAATTTCGGCGCGTAGCCTGGGGATGTGTTATGACGTCACCCTTCCATCCGAGAAGCGGGGCGGGACATTACATTACTCTTTTCAGAGTATCAGGCGAGTACATTCTCTGATAGTTCTTTCATTTACTTGTCAATTACTATACTTCAGTTCTAGTTAGCTGTATGTGATTCTCTGTTACAAACATGTATTATTATTTCTGAATCTATGTATGCGACACACATACTTACTCGTCTTACCTCTATTATTCGAATCACCATACGAATCATCATACGAATCACTATTCGAATCACCCTATTCGTATCTTCATATGTTGGTTGGACTTGTATTCGTCTTATGTGTTGGATTACGGATTCATTTGTATTAGACTGGGCGAGGAAATACTGATTAGACATGTAGACATATCCCCCTATTCGAATCACCCCTCTGTGAATTATATTCGAACGATAGCCATCCCTCATCTGATCAGTGAGTGGTGTGCCGTATTACCTACAGCCGTTTACATGTCGATCTCAGTATTTTAAAACACACTTGGAGAATTTATTCGAATCATTACTAGAACATCATGTGAATCAATATTCGTATCACCTTATTCGTATCACCTTATTCGATTCACCTTATTAGAATAATGATTAGAATTACATTCGACTCATCTTATATTAGACTCACATTGGGATTACACTCGACTTATATTGTACCATCTGAACTCATTATGTTACTCTAGTTCAGCTAGATCTTATTTTACAGTCTTCATTGCTATGTTTCTCTTCTTGTTTAGTTACTTACTTTCTTTGTACTTTATCTGTCTCTCTATACCATCACCTGAAAATAAACTGCCATATTCATCAATACAACTGTCTATAACTGCTTTATAGTTCTCTGTCATTTACTTGAAATTTCTTGATGATTTGTACTCGTTCCTGTCCTGACTAGACCTGTTGAAAATATTACAGATGATTGCCCTGAGGACATTTGCCCCACTTGCCTTGGAGCAGGAGACGACTTAGCTACCTTTGGCCCCGACACTCAGGAGTGATCGGGAGACTAGCTAGTAGACTTGGTTTAGTTTTTCATATTTTAGAACTTGAATTGTAATAACTTGAGATACGAGTTTGTATTTGAGTTTGTTTGAGATATTATTATTTAGTAGTTTATAAATGTTGTTATTTAGTTTTTAGTTATAAACTTCTGTGTTATCTTATCGTGCTTAGACTGTGATTGAGATTTCATTATATCTATACTTGTCCTCCGTTCGGAGTTGAGATTTGACAAGTACATTATATAATTGCGTGAGTTGTTGATTAGATAGTAACATAGGACAGCGTCTACCGCCGACACTGCGGCGTAGGCTGGACGTACCTACTTCTCGTGCCCCTATACAGGGTGCGGGTCGTGACAGAATACATGAACATTAAATATCCGATGCACCTGATAATAGGATAACATCTTATGACAAGATCCATATAGTACTGGTCCATGATAATAATGTGTCAGCATCAAGGAAAGTAGTATAGATTAGGTAATATAGATACTATCATGAATAAAAACTAACAGAGAATGCACTCGCCTCAATTTGGTTGAAGTTGACGTGCGCGACACAAACATATCGACACGGAATAGGTACAATGCTATGCTCCACAAGATGGTCCCAAACGACGGTACATGCAGTTCCATTGAATCCAAAAAAGTCCAAATAGCCAAGTTTGGTATATAAAAGTCCAAAATCAGGATTCAGCACGATTATCGAGACAAGAAAGGAGTTCTCACCAAAGGATAGAAAATGACTATATTAGTCATGATAAAAAGTAGATTATTCTTGCCACAAAGAATTGATTTAAGAATAATATTGGTGCCAAATAATTTGTAAACATTTTTTTAGTCAAGAAGGACTTTTAGAAAGTACTTAGAAGTATAAACATTTAATTATTATATCAAGGCTAAATATCCGTTATAATATAGGCCCAAACTAAATATTGTCACGACCCGCACCCGCTTTTTTGGATACGAGATGTGTCCAAGCCAGCCTATGCCGCAGAGTCGGCAGTAGAATGCTGTCACGGCCACGATGCTCAAAATTAAAAAAACAACTTTATTGCTCATTCATATTTCTAGATTTATTACAACATTTACAATATTCATATTTAATGTAATACAAAGTTCTCACAATTAATGAAAATGATACAATTTCTATCTATTTTTAGGTTTCTGTCTGCAAGTACACCTTGTATCTCCCAAGCTAAGTGAAGCCAGAGCTAACCTGAAAAATGTTGGTTTCCAGTCAGGAAAGGAACAAGCACACAAACCGACGGCAATGCGAAAATACAATAGAATTAACAAGACATGAAAATAACATATGAGAGGTGAAAACTAGAAAGTACTGATGACATGGCAGGTGGTGGAAAAGACAAGGAAAATAAATAAAAGACAACTATCTATGTGATTTGAAATATCCGTTTCGACATGTGAACGGCTAGGGGTAAATCCGGCACCCTGCACGTGTCGTGCACAGCTGCTATTATTCACGAATAGACATCATGGAGATAGTTCTGGGTAGTCCACATGTCTACTAAGATATTTCTCCTCCCGACTACTCCGTGTGGCGAGCGTGTCAACAAGCAGCAAGACATATTTATAAACATGAAATGTATAGACTACTATGAATTGAAAAGCAAACAGAGAGTGTACTTGCCTGAGGTCCTTAGCTGGTGAAACCGACAGTCCCGTTGCGTTTGGAATAGTCCACTTAGCCTAGGGTAATGCTCGGGTTGCAAGAAAATAGAAAATTATCGATTAGTTACGATTAAGGATAATCTAATAATCTAAGGAAGATTTCTAACTTTAGAGAAAAGGTATTTATCTAATATATATACTTAGAAAATATTTATTTTGTAAAGCTAATGAATATAAATCCTTGTTAGTAATTTTACAAATCAAGTAAAAGCCCAATCAATAAAGCCCACTTAAATTTACTTATATATAATTTATATTTTAAATACTCACTATTCTAAAATATCTACATATAAATAAAGCTATTAGCATTAAAGCCCAAAATAGATACAATTTGTCCTAAAATATTATTAACATAAATTAACTGGACTTTAGCCCAAGCCCATTACTATCCAGCCCATTATTATCCCAACATCAATTATTAATTAGAAGGATATGATTAGAGTAATACTTATCATATATATATAGAAAACTATAGTTTGATAATCAAACCATTATAATCAATAAACTCTATTAAATACTTAAAAACTTAGAAAATCGATTTTTAGAAAATATATAGTTTTTTCAAAATATGATTTTTTTTAGTAATTATCATAACAGTATAAAAATATCATTTTATATCAAAACTATTTAATTAGAAAGAATACAACAGTAATAATTTAAATATATAGAAAATTTGTAATAGTAATCGTAAGCATGTACGCATTAAAAATATATTAGAATCATTTGTCACACATTTATACTAAATCTAAATATTAACATTAGATTAAAGTACAAAACACTAATTATTAATAAATAGAATTTATTCCTAACTCAGCCTTGTCTATTGGGCTCATAGTCCAAATTCCACCAAATAATGTGTAATGCAAAAATATACCCCATAGGAAATTCCCAAGCCCAGCCTAATGGAGGAACAACCTAATCCCTATTAAAGACACTAATAGCAATTAATGAAATAACCCCAATGTAGTAATACTATTAATCTGTCATAAGGATTAATTCGAAATGGGGGCTCTGCTGCCACATTAATCAACTTGCTGTTATTAATCAGAACAAAAATAAAATCAACAAAACCTAACTTAATTCATTTAGCCTAAAATCTTATTAATAGGCAGCATATCCATCTCTAAATAATAAAGGTCACACTGCTAAACTTTTACCATTCATTAACCTCAAAAATAAAACAATAAAAAGGGGAAAAGGTCAGTCTGCTTTCATTCGATCAACAAATCCCTAAACTCCCAAACGAAAGAGAGAGATGGAAGGAGAAGGAGAAGATGGGGGCGACTCACCATGAGAATCGCCGGTGAGGGCCCGGCGCTAGCCGGAGACGTCAAGTGGGGCAGCGGCTAGCCGGGAGCGACTCGCAGAGGGGCGCACTCCGGCCTGGCGCTGAGGCGGAGATGGCCGCTCAGGTCTGGGGCGACGGCAAGGGCGCGGCTGCAACGGCGAGGGGCGACGCCGGCTCGACGAGGCCGGAAAGGTCACTCAGATGATGGCAGTGGCTGATGCAAGAGGTTTCACTTTTTCTCTCTCATGTGTGTTATGGTTATGGTGGGTTGTGAGGGCGGTGATGGAGGTAGACGGAGACGTGGATTCACAGGGAGGTCGAAGGGCTCGGGTGGCTGTAGTGGTGGCGGCGGTTGTGTGTACGGTTGTCGGGTTGGCCAGAGGGAAGAGGCTGGCGGTGGTAGTAGTGAATGGTGGTCGATGTTGTGGTGGCCGGGAGGTGTGGTATGTTGGCCAGGAAGCAGCTGGGATAGGCATGGGGAGGGGGAGGTCATGATGGTGGCGTTGGCCGTGGGCCGAGGGGTGGCTGGCCACGGGCAGGAATGTGGTCGGGATTCCACAGTGAAATGGGGATGGCACAGGTTTATAGGAGAAATAAGGGGGTTGCATATATGCTGGAGAGAAGGATTAGATCGGCCCAAGGATGATAAGGGAGAATGAGATTTTCTATTTGTATGACAGAGATTGTGTTATACATATAGCCTATCTTATTGCTTTAAGATTTAATTGGATGGACAAATACTTTAAAGGAAATGCATTCATAGGTATCACGAATGCAAAAGAAGTTGAATGGGTAAAACTTTCCATGTATTTAAATCAACAAAATATTACCCAATGGTTTAATCTTACCAATTCAAATATTACTCCAATGAAAGACCAACATAACAAATTTAAATAATATCTAATATTTTATCAAAGTGATTTTAATCATATAACTTCAAATTTGAAATCAAATATTTGGTATCATCAAATAATTCAAGTGTATCTTCACTAATTAATATTTCAACAAAAATAAACATTTCTTTAAAATATTTATATATTTAATGAATCTACTTTAATACTTGGTGACAGTAAAACTTTAAAATAATATTTTATTTTCTTTAAACACCATACTTTGAAAGTGATACTCGACATTATCAAATAATATATGAAACATATTTTATAACTCCAATCTTAAAAATAATTAATTGTAACAACTAAGTAATTCCACAAGTATATCATCATAATTATCAAACTGTAAAATAATAACTCAAACGATTCTAGAATATATATCTCTATAAATACAAATTTATTTATTTTATTTTTAATATGACAATTTCTTTTTCTTCGGGAAGTGGGCTTACAAATATTTATTCAAACTAATAATTATAATAATGCCCAATTAAAATATGTGGCTTAAAGCCCATTAATAAGAGCCTAAAACATTACTATAAAGCTCAATAAGATTTTGCTAAATATTCCTAGAAAATATAATTTTATTAGAAAAATATTTATAAAATTCTTATTCTCTCTTTAAAACCCAGATAACTATTAGGCCCTTGTCTAAGTCCAACCCCTTTAATCATTTTAAAAGGGTCAAGCCTATAAATTAGAAGCCTAATTATTAATTGTTAAATGCATATTTAATCCAAAAGCCAGAACAAAACCCAAAACCATTTATTAAAAAATTAATCACTACAATTCTATATACTATGGCCCACAACCATTTCTAACCAAATTACCATTTCTGTAATTAATTATTAATAATAAGAAAAAGAATTAATTAAACTCTAATTTAATTAACCCTAAATCAATTAACTACAATAATAAATTTGGATACACTCAATTAACTATATAATTAACTAAACTCTATTTTAATTAACTCTAAATCAATTCTCACAAACATAAACGAGAATAAAGGGGTCTCCTAAGCTGTTGAGACTCAAACTTCCCCAATAAGAAGTCAAAGAGAGGGGGAGTAGTTATGATTCTTTGATCACTCCTAATCCCCAATAATATATGAATAGAGATAAAGAAGGGAAGGTGCTCACAGCGAGATTTGTAGGAGAGAGGGGATCCGGCGACGGAGTGTGGGCGGCTCGCACCGGCGGTGTAACGCCCCAGTCCCAAAATACGTAGGACTAGGAACGTAGACATGCCAGCTGTACTCATACGAAGTATACTCCAATATATGGAAATCTCGTATGAATACATAAGCTGTAAAATTTAGTAAAACCATAACGACTAATCTCATCCACAAAATAAAGGAAAATTAAAGATATCATAATACCAACTATGAAAAGTCTTTATACAATATGTTGGGCGGAGACAAATCCACTACCAACAAGCAAGTAAAGAAATACATGAAGAATGAAATAAATTTGGCGAGCGAGCGAAGACGATCATAATGCAATCATCCTCGAAGAAATGGAGTCGGTCACAACTAGAACAAGAACACCTGCGAAAGACAAGAGCACACACCTGGCAAGATAACCAGGTCCTCAGAGGGACGTAACAAGACACATAATATCATGCCATAAACTGAATAAAGTTAGCTCAACAGAAAATTATATATGACTAAACAGATAAAGGTTCTTAACCATTCTATGTGAAAATGCAATTTGAAGACAACGTTCCACACAAGTGCTCCCGAGACTAGAAACACGGTGCGTTAGCGTTTCAACCAAGGCACTAGTGGCGTCTAGAGAAAAGTAAATGCACGGCCCATTAGCACTCGAGTGAGAGCTAAGGGGCATCTAGAAAAAAATAAATGCTCGGCCACTAGCTCTTGGGTGAGTCACTAACGGCAGCTAGACGAAAGTAAATACACGGCACATTTGTGTTTCAACCGAGGCACTAGTGGCATCTAGAGAAAAGTAAATAAATGCACGGCCACTAGCTCTCGACTGAGTCACAAATGGCAGCTAGACGAAAGTAAAGGTGTGAAAGCCCCTGCGCCTAATAACTGTCTTCACCCCTCCCATGCACTACTCATGCTGAATCCACACCACGATATTTCTAATAACCGTTAAGTCTTCTAGACAACTATATTAGCAGTTATATCCTAACGCTCCTCCTGTACGCAACGATGTACGGTCGGTACGCAAGTCCGAATCTATATGAGACACGTGACATCGTGATACACAAGTGTCGGCCCATGAATGCGGCACAAACAAAGGTGGTCCCTTAACTCTAGGCCAAATGCATAAAGAAAACTAAAATATAATAATTTGCAACTATATATGGTTTTGAAAGGATAATAATTAAAACATGCATGATATTGAGCAAGAAATTAAACAATGAAGGCAAGGTGTCTTGCCTGGTGGGTCGCCTGATGTGATGCGCTGATCCGACAAGTCCTGTTTTTCCAATAGCTACGATTAATGAGTAAAGGTACGAATCCACAAGAAAATAGGAAGCATGATTTAGTCACGATTAATGGTGGTAGTCGAGAAGAATCGGTGTAGAAAGTTACGTACCATTTTTTAGAAAGATATTTATAATACCAGAAACTAACCTTATTAGTAAAAATAGGTTTTTAGACCAATACTTAGAAAACAAAAACTCGTTTTTAAGCAAATACCATATTTTGTAAAAATAATTTATAGAGAGAAAACTAACAGTTAAAAGTAATAAATATTTGTAATATTTGGAAATCGTCTCAGGGTAAGCTTGTAAAATATACAAATTTTGTAGAAAAGCTAACCTTTTCTTAGTCAAAAATACTTTAATAAATTTTTAGAAAATATTGCGTATTTATTTAATAAAAACAAATTTATATAATATTAATACTTCTAAAAATAAATTCATAATCATAACAAAAGTTTTAAAATAATACTAATGATATAATAATATTAATAATACTAATAACAATACTAATACTACTACTACTACTACTACTACTAATAATAATAATAATAATAATAATAATAATAATAATAATAATAATAATAATAATAATAATAATAATAATAATAATAATAATAATAATATGAATAATAAATTACTAAATAATAACAGTAATACTAAACTTAATAATTAGTACTAATAACAATGATAGTTATAATAATGATAACAAATATAATGATAACAAATATAATAATAATAATAATAATAATAATAATAATAATAATAATAATAATAATAATAATAATAATAATAATAATAATAATAATAATAACTTATTAGTTATAAACCTTCCCCCACTTCAATGATACAGAGAGAGAAGAGGGATTAAAGAAAAATGGGTTAGTAAAAGTGAGAGAGGGTCTTACAGAGAAAAGGGGTCGGCGGAGTCGGCCGGGCTGGGCGGAGACCGGGGAGGCCAGGGCACGATCGGCGTGGTCTGCCGGCGTGGAGGAAGCGGAGATGGACGGAGAGGCAGCTCACCCGGTGGTTCGACCAACGGAGCACGGCGGCTGGGCGTTGGGAGCTGGAGTGAGGCGCGGGGTTGTGCTGAGCGCGATGGAGGGTCAGAGAGAGTACGAGGCGGAAGGAGGAGGAATGTCGGGCTCTCGTCGGCAGATGGACGGAGTCCCGCTGGTCGATTTTGGGGGCGCGACGGAGAAGAAGACACGACGGCGACCGTAGGGGCTTCCGGCGATCGTCGGCGCAGGGCACGCGAGGTGGAGGAGGCGGATGGGATGAGGCGGCGCCGGTGGTGGCACGGTGCGGAGCTCCGGAGGCTGGCGCGCGGCGGAGAAGACGCACGGCTCCGGGAGGTACGGGTTTGGCGCGTCGTGCGGCGCATCCACCAGCGAAGGATGGCGTTGGCGGCTGCCGGCGCTGCGACGGCCAGGGTAGGTAAGGATATCCCCCCTTTTTCTCCTTTGATTTGCTGGTGGGTGGTGGTGATGACGACGAAGGTGGTGGTAGTTGTTGTCGGGGTTGCCATTGATGGCCGGAAGCGGTGGAGGTTGGCGATGGCTGGGATCCGACGGTGCTGGGATTCGGGTGATGGTGGTGGTCTTGTGTTGGTGTTGTCCCTGGCCGAGGACAGAAGTTTGGTCACGGCGGTTGGGAGTGGGTGACCGCGGCGTCGGCGATGGTGGTGGTGGTCAAGTAGGGTTGGCACTGTGATGGTGGTTGGCGGTATTGACAGAGAAGATGGTGGTGGTGCTGTCGTAGACCAAAGTAGGGAAGGCGTGAAGCGACAATGGCTCGCCGGAGTTAGGTTTAGGATTCTTATTTTGGTTGTATATGTCGGGGTTTGTCCGACACAAGGGGTACAATGTATATGTATTGGAATAAGAACGGGGAGGGGACACGGACACGATGCACATTTTTGGTTGTGGAATTGTGAAAGATGATTGTGGAGAAATAATGGAGGAGTACCTGCCTATTTATAGGTTGTGGGAATTCCCAATTGGATAAGAACTATGAGTATTTAAAACCCAATTAGATAATTCGAAATTTAATTTAAAATCAATCAAATCCAAATCCAAATACAAATCCAATTTAAATCTAATTAAATTTTTAGTTTAAATCAAATGGGATAATTCAAATTGCAAATATTTAACTATTTAAATAAATCCATAAATTTAAATCAAGATTTAAATGCCACAAAAATTTTAAAATATATTTTCTAAAATACTAATAATATTAATTTCAAAAATTACATTAAAAATAAACTAATAAATAATTATAAATTTATATGTATGCACAAATAATGTTTTCATAATTATGCTTTTCCTAGTATACAATAAAATATTATTTATGGTTAATAACTGCTAAAAACAAAAGGCTTTTTATAGCAAGAATAATAATTATATATAATATTTTGAAAGCGTATAATAAAATAGAAAAAATGTTTTTCTAAAATATGTACGTTCGCACATATTTGCACTCGACGAGCAAGAAAATAAATTTCGTGCGCGACGTACAATACGACTACGCGACGTACAATACAAAATTTTAAATCAGTACCAAAATAAATAAAAAATAAAAAAAATAGTAGAAATTTAGGGGTTTTACATTCTACCCAACTTAAAAGAATTTCGTCCTCGAAATTAAGAATAAGTGGGGGGTGAGAAGGTACAAGGGGTATGACAAGTCTTCGGGTGAGGCAAAGAAATAACGCTTAAACATAAACAAGCATTTAGTAGGTCACGATGGTAGGTTTGGGATCAAGGGGAATGACGAATAGTTTTAGGATGAGGATATAGCCACGGGTTGGTAATGGCTAATTACAGTGGTCATAAGTGATCGGGCAACTAAAGGGGATACTCGGCACGAGGGATTTCGTCCTTCTGAAATAAGAGGAAGACGAAAGCGATAAAGGGTTCCAAAGGTGAATTTATCGAATACGAATACGTGGTTCAAAGATGACTGAAAAATTTCAAAAAGAATTTTCAAGGCAGTCGTGGATGAGACTCTAAAGGACAAGTTTAGCTATGTCTCCATCCACGTAGAACGATAGATAAAAGTGAACCAAAGTGCACTCGGTTGATCAGACCATCATGTACTGGTTCTGATTAGACAATATGTTAGTGGGAGCGACCCAATTAACATATGTCTTGAACAAGCTCGATAAAAGGAATAAGCTTGCAAAAACTAGGCTATATTAGCATCATTAGTCTAGATAGTAAAAACATAGGCACGTGAGATTATGATTGAAATAAAGAACCAATATGAATAGTCTAAGAGTCATAAAAATCTAAGTCTTGTTTATTCCTATACAATCATTCTACGATTTTATTGACCAAGGCTTGGTTGACCAAATGGGTTAAATTCCTCTAGTCCCTATGGTCTAGATAATACTATTGGTATTCCCTTAATGGTCAAGGGTGTGTCAGGTAGTGGTGTGTTCTACCCAACTTAAAGAATTAAGCTAAGGGTGTTTGGGACATCTAACTAGTAGGGTCAATCTCTAGCAAGCACGAAGGGAAGATAAGAATAATGATAGAAGGAATCAAGCAAGATGCAATTGATGAGTTGGTCGAATATGGAATCGAGGAAAAAGGTCAAGTATGTGGATGAGATCCTAGACTTCTAATCCTATTCGCAGGCTTGCTTGGTACGGTAGAGTAACCAAACAATTTATCTTGACCTGTATGGGCCACCACAAAAACATGTAACGCCCCAGTCCCAAAATACGTAGGACTAGGAACGTAGACATGCCAGCTGTACTCATACGAAGTATACTCCAATATATGGAAATCTCGTATGAATACATAAGCAGTAAAATGTAGTAGAAACCATAACGACTAATCTCATCCACAAAATAAAGGAGAATTAAAGATATCATAATACCAACTATGAAAAGTCTTTATACAATATGTTGGACGGAGACAAATCCACTACCAATAAGCAAGTAAAGAAATACATGAAGAATGAAATAAATTTGGCGAGCGAGCGAAGACGATCATAATGCAATCATCCTCGAAGAAATGGAGTCGATCACAGCTAGAACTAGAACACCTGCGAAAGACAAGAGCACACACCTGGCGAGATAACCAGGTCCTCAGAGGGACGTAACAAGACACATAATATCATGCCATAAACTTAATAAAGTTAGCTCAACAGAAAATTATATATGACTAAACAAATAAATGTTCTTAATCATTCTATATGAAAATACAATTTGAAGGCAACGTTCCACACAAGGGCTCCCGAGACTAGAAATACGACGCGTTAGCGTTTCAACCAAGGCACTAGTGGCGTCTAGAGAAAAGTAAATGCACGGCCCATTAGCACTCGAGTGAGAGCTAAGGGGCATCTAGAAAAAAATAAATGCTCGGCCACTAGCTCTTGGGTGAGTCACTAACAGCAGCTAGACAAAAGTAAATGCACGGCACATTTGTGTTTCAACCGAGGCACTAGTGGCATCTAGAGAAAAGTAAATAAATGCACGGCCCCTAGCTCTCGACTGAGTCACAAATGGCAGCTAGACGAAAGTAAAGGTATGAAAGCCCCTGCGCCTAATAACTGTCTTCACCCTCCCCATGCACTACTTGTGCTGAATCCACACCACGATATTTCTAATAACCGCTAAGTCTTCTAGACAACTATATTAACAGTTATATCCTAACGCTCGTCCTGTACGTACCGATGTACGGTCGGTACGCAAGTCCGAATCTATATGAGATACGTGACATCGTGATACACAAGTGTCGGCCCATGAATGCGGCACAACCAAAGGTTGTCCCTTAACTCTAGGCCAAATGCATAAAGAAAACTTAAATATAATAATTTGCAACTACATATGGTTTTGAAAGGACAACAATTAAAACATGCATCATATTGAGCAATAAATTAAACAGTGAAGGCAAGGTGTCTTGCCTGGTGGGTCGCCTGATGTGGTGCGGTGATCCAACAAGTCCTGGTTTTTCTAATAGCTACGATTAATGAGTAAAGGTACGAATCCACAAGAAAATAGGAAGCATGATTTAGTCACGATTAATGGTGGTAGTCGAGAAGAATCGATGTAGAAAGTTACGTACCATATTTTTAGAAAGATATTTATAATACCAGAAACTAACCTTATTAGTAAAAATAGGTTTTTAGACCAATACTTAGAAAACGAAAACTCGTTTTTAAGCAAATACCATATTTTGTAAAAATAATTTATAGAGAGAAAACTAACAGTTAAAAGTAATAAATATTTGTAATATTTGGAAATCGTCTCAGGGTAAGCTTGTAAAATATACAAATTTTGTAGAAAAGCTAACCTTTTCTTAGTAAAAAATACTTTAATAAATTTTTAGAAAATATTGCGTATTTATTTAATAAAAACAGATTTATATAATATTAATACTTCTAAAAATAAATTCATAATCACAACAAAAGTTTTAAAATAATACTAATGATATAATAATATTAATAATACTAATAACAATACTAATACTAATACTAATAATAATAATAATAATAATAATAATAATAATAATAATAATAATAATAATAATAATAATAATAATAATAATAATAATATGAATAATAAATTACTAAATAATAACAGTAATACTAAACTTAATAATTAGTACTAATAACAATGATAGTTATAATAATGATAACAAATATAATGATAATAATAATAATATAATAATAATAATAATAATAATAATAATAATAATAATAATAATAATAATAATGATAATGATAATAATAACTTATTAGTTATAAACCTTCCCCCACTTCAGTGATACAGAGAGAGAAGAGGGATTAAGGAAAAATGGGTTAGTAAAAGTGAGAGAGGGTCTTACAGAGAAAAGGGGTCGGCGGAGTCGGCCGGGCTGGGCGGAGACCACGGAGGCCAGGGCGCGATCGGCGTGGTCTGCCGGCATGGAGGAAGCAGAGATGGACGGAGAGGCAGCTCATCCGATGGTTCGACAAACGGAGCACGGCGGCTGGGCGTTGGGAGCTGGAGTGAGGCACGGGGTTGTGCCGAGCGCGACGGAGGGTCGGAGAGAGTACGAGGCGGACGGAGGAGGAAATTCGGGCTCTCGTCGGCGGATGTGCGGAGTCCCGCTGGTCGATTTTGGGGGCGCGACGGAGAAGAAGACACGGCGGCGGCCTTGGGGGCTTCCGGCGATCGTCGGCGCGGGGCACGCGAGGTGGAGGAGGCGGATGGGATGAGGCGGCGTCGGTAGTGGCGCGGTACGGAGCTCCGGAGGCTGGCACGCGGTGGAGAAGTCGTACGGCTCCGGGAGGTGCGGGTTTGGCGCGTCGGGCGACGCATCCACCAGCAGAGGATGGCGGTGGCGGCTGCCGGCGCTGCGACGGTCAGGGCAGGTAAGGAAATCCCCCCTTTTTCTCATTTGATTTGCTGGTGGATGGTGGTGATGACGACGAAGGTAGTGGTAGTGGTTGTCGGGGTTGCCGTTGATGGCCGGGAGCGGTGGAGGTTGGCGATGGTTGGGATCCGACGGTGCTGGGAGTCGGGTGATGGTGGTGGTCTTGTGTTGGTGTTGTCCCTGGCCGAGGACAGAAGTTTGGTCACGGCGGTTGGAAGTGGGTGACCGCGGCGTCGGCGATGGTGGTGGTGGTCAAGTAGGGTTGGCACTGTGATGGTGGTTGGCGGTGTTGACGGAGAAGATGGTGGTGGTGCTGTCGTGGACCGAAGTAGGGAAGGCATGAAGCGACAATGGCTCGCCGGAGTTAGGTTTAGGATTCTTATTTTGGTAGTATATTTCGGGGTTTGTCCGACACAAGGGGTACAATATATATGTATTGGAATAAGAACGGGGAGGGGACACAGACACGATGCACATTTTTGGTTGTGGAATTGTGGAAGATGATTGTGGAGAAATAATGGAAGAGTACCTGCCTATTTATAGGATGTGGGAATTCCCAATTGGATAAGAACTAGGAATATTTAAAACCCAATTAGATAATTCGAAATTTAATTTAAAATCAATCAAATCCAAATCCAAATACAAATCCAATTTAAATCTAATTAAATTTTTAGTTTAAATCAATTGGGATAAATCAAATTGCAAATATTTAACTATTTAAACAAATGCATAAATTTAAATCAAGATTTAAATGCCACAATAATTTTAAAATATATTTTCTAAAATACTAATAATATTAATTTCGAAAATTACATTAAAAATAAACTAATAAATAATTATAAATTTATATGTATGCACAAATAATGTTTTCATAATTATGCTTTTCCTAGTATACAAAAAAAATATTATTTATGATTAATAACTGCTAAAAACAAAAGACTTTTTATAGCAAGAATAATAATTATATATAATATTTTGAAAGCATATAATAAAATAGAAAAAATGTTTTTCTAAAATATGTACGCTCGCACATATTTGCACTCGACGAGCAAGAAAATAAATTTCATGCGCGACGTACAATACGACTACGCGACGTACAATACAAAATTTTAAATCAGTACCAAAATAAAAAAATAGTAGAAATTTAGGGGTTTTACAGGCGGCGGGCCAACAAGGAAAAGGAGGCCGACCAGGGCGGCTCCGGTGGGTCGCGCCGACAGAGAGGGAGTGGCGCACGACGTCCGGCTGGAGCGAATCTCGGCAGATCTAGGGTGGCTTTGGCGGCGGATCTACCGCCCAATGGTGGAGGCGTGCTGGAATGGTACGACGGACGGGGGGAGGTCCAGCCAGGGGTGCGCCCGACGTGTGGATCGAGGCAAAGCCGTTTGTCCACTGGCGGCGAGCAGCGCTCGGAGGCGGAGGAGAGTAGCCGGTGAGCGGTGGTCATCAGGTTCTCTCTCTATATACTTCTCTCTGTATGGATTAGAGGTGGCGGTGTATTTGGATCCTGTGGTGGTGGTGGTGGTGGTGCGTCGGGGATGCAGTGGTGTGATGGCTGTTGGAGTTTTGGCCTTTCCTTTAGAAACTTTAGTCCCACATCGGATAGGCCAAAGAGTTTGTATCTCTATATATTAGCTTTGCTATTATTTGGGATGCACATGTGGTGTGGAGGTGCACATGGGTTTGCCATGTGGGGTTATTTTTCTAATAGAAAAAAGGCTAAAATCAACAATTAAAGCATTCATGCTTTTTGCTCTTGGGAAATTTATTTCCATAGGAGCTAAGCCCCGTAGGGGCTTAGCGACTCGGACTCGGACTCGGGCTCGGGCTCGGGCTCATGAGGCGTAATGTGGCATTTTGTTGGCGCACTTTGCACTTAGCACGTCAGAATCGTCGCTAGGCGCATAGTGCGCTTAAGTTGCGCTCGTTGTGCGACCACGTTACGCGGCCCGTTACGCGAGCCCAGTACGCTGGCCCAGTTAAGCAGCCCAGTACGCAGCCCAGTGCGCACAGTGTGCGTAGCGTGCGTAGAGCGCGCAGAGTGCACAGTGTACGCAGCGTACGCAGTGTGCGTAGAGTGCATAGTGTGCGCAGGTTGCATAAAATGGCTGTGTGCGTAAAGTACAAATTACGCTGGTTACGCGAGTGGCACAACTTACAGCAGAATGTGTCTTTGCATGTTCTGAGCGGTTGCTCCATGTTCGGGGTGGTTACTATCACATCCCTAACATTGTGCTAACCGGGCAGTTGTTGCTGGGGCTTATATAAGGCCTCCTCCTTCTCTCTCACAGGCTAGAACAGATACACAAGCAGTAGACAGAGAGTTTACAAGTGTTTAGAGGCTGTGAGAGAGAAGAGAGGTTTTGTACCACGTTGAGTTTTGCATGGGAGTTCGTGTTCATCCGAGGAGTCAGAAGAGCAACAATGTTCCAAGTTCTCCGACGAACTTGCTGGTTCCTGGAAGCTATTCGTGTGGGGCGAATAAAGCTTTGAGCAACGGTGATCATTCACCCCAGCAGGAGTTTTTCCATCTTTCGCCTGTCACCTTCTTTGTTGGTATTATCATGATTCTATTAGCGCACCTTCGGTGAAGTGTTTGCGTTGATATTATCAGAATTCTATTTGTGCACCTTCTGTGAAGTGTAGCACTAGTGGTATTTCTTTTACGTACCTTCTGTGAAGTGTTACGTTCTGTGCACCTTCTGTGAAGTGTAGCACTAGTTGAAATTTCTCTTACGTACCTTCTGTGAAGTGTTACGTAATAACGATTGTTTGTACAATTGTTACGATATTTCAGTTTTCCATCGAAAAATTGTGCCCCGGCAATAACAATCTCCAAGCTTTATTGCTACGATGGAAAACGTTAATGTTTCACTCTTCAATTCTGACTTTTGTAAGTTAGAAAAGTTTGATGGAGAACATTACCAAGTCTAGAAGAGGAAGGTATATCTCACCCTTCAACTCAAAGACGTAGATCACGTACTTCTGGAGGAAGAACCTACTATTCCAGATGTTGGGTCTGCTGCCGCAATCACCGCGGCTACTAAACTGTAAGTAAAATAGAGAAGGGAAAATAGTATTTGCAGGCTGCTTATCCTGAATGCTATGAAAGATTCCCTTACAGAATTCTATTCTAAAAAGAATATCGCTAGAGACATATGGGAGTCTCTAGAAAAACTCTACGAAGAAGACAAGAACTACAATAAATATTTGTGGTTGAAAAATATCACAAGTGGTTCTTTGAGGACGAAAAGTCTATGCTGCCGCAGGTGAAGGAGTTCTTGAAACTGCGACAGAAGTTGGAAGACGAGGCAATGCCCCTCCACGACAAGTTTGTTGTTGGAGGGATTGTCTCAAAGCTCCCCGCTGGGTGGAGCAAGTTCTATGCAAACATGCATAGGAAGATGCTGGAGATCACCCTTGAAGATCTCCTGTAAGAAATCTATGTTGAGGACCAGATGCAGGCTCAACTGAAGGTGGACACACTGTCCAAGCAATTGGCTAACGCCAATCTGGTTCATACCAAGGAACCAAGGGGAAAGCAGGCGGCTTCCCACAGCAAGAAGAAGGACCCTGACAATCTGAAAGTCAAGGGAACTTCTTTCAAGGAAAAGAAGACAAAGTCTCAGATGCCTTGCTTCAAGTGTGGCAAGAAGGGCCACTTTAAGAATGAGTGCAAAGCAAAGACCAAGCAATCAGAACAAGGAGAGCCTAGTAAGGTATCTATGATCACTGATATTGTTGCTATGATTGTGCAGGTTGATGCGGTAAGGACTGACTCTGACTGGTGGGTAGACACTGGAGCCTCCTGCCATGTCTGCTCCAGTAAGGATTGGTTCACCACCTACACACCTACTTCTGAAGTGGTTATGATGGCGAACCAGGCACAAGCTGAAGTGCTCGGGATTGGGACGGTGGTATTGAAGCTGACTTCTGGCAAGTCTCTGATGCTTCAAGACGTGAAGCATGTACCTGCTATCGCCAAGAACCTGATCTCAGGAGGCCTACTATGCAACGCAGGCCTCAGGATGGATATCAATGCTGGCCAGATGGTGATGTCTATCAAGGAAATATATTTCAGGAAAGCTTTTTATACCGAAGGAATGTTCAAGATTCAGCTTGTAAATCAGTCCAATGTAATTAATGTAATTAATGAAGTCACTCCTTTTGCTTATACTCTTGAGTTGTGGCATAATAGGCTAGGACATGTTCATTGTAAACGAATAAACAGAATGTCTAGTCTAGAACTTATCTCCAAATGTGGGGGTAAGGTAGAGAAATATGAAGTTTGTGCTCAAACGAAGATCACAAGGAAACCCTTTCCTCGGGTTAATTGAAGTAAAGATCTTCTGGAGTTAGTACACTCAGATATCTGTGACTTCAAACAGTTCTCTACAAAGGCCGGGATGAAGTATTTTATAACCTTCATCGACGACTTCTCAAAGTATGCATTTATCTATTTGCTGAAGGCTAAAGACGAAGCATTCGAAAAGTTCAAGGAGTTCAGAGCCGAAGCTGAGCGGCAGACTGGACAATAACTCAAAAGAATAAGAAGTGATCGAGGTGGGGAGTATAGGTCTCATGAATTCGCATCGTTCTACAAAGAACATGGAATTGTTAATAAGACTACGGCTCCGTACTCTCCTCAATCAAACGGAGTAGCAGAGAGGAAGAACAGAACGTTAACAGAAATAATTAACTCAATGTTGTTGACTGCTGGCCTTCCTAAGTGCTACTGGGGTGAAGCTGCATTGACGGCCACTTTTATTCTAAATAGAGTACCTCATGCAACTTCAGACGTTACTCCTCATGAACTCTGGTTCAAAGTCAGACCTAACTTGAATGTCATTCGAGTGTGGGGGTGTCTGGCATATGTCAAGCTTCCAGATCCGAAGATTCAGAAGCTTAGGACAAGGACCACTAAGACGATCTTCTTGGGGTATGCCGAGAAGAGTGATGCTCGGAGATTTTTTGATATTGAGTCAAATCATATCATTGAATCTCGCGACGCATAATATTTTGAAGACAAATTTGCAAGGCACAAGAATATTGTACTTGCGGATGTACCGGAGAACAATAAGGGTGCGCAGCAAACTGAAGTCTTCAATGAAGATGTGGTCCAAGAAGATGTTGTTGAAACAACAATTGAACCAGAACAAGCTGAGCTGTCAGCTAAGCGTGTGAGGAGGCCGAAGGACTTCGGAAGTGACTTTGTCACCTATCATGTGGAAGTAGATCCGCTTACCTATGATGAGGCGATGAAGACCAGAGACGCAATTTTCTGGAAGGAGGAGATTGACAATGAAATTGATTCCATCACCTCAAATAACCCTTGGGTGTTGGTTGATCTTCCTGAAGGAGCAAAACCCATCGGATGCGAATGGATCTTCAAGAAGAAGATGAAAGCAGACGGAACTATTGACAAGTTCAAGGCTAGGTTGGTAGCCAAGGGATTTTCTCAGAAGCAGGGGATTGACTATTTTGACACGTATGCTCCAGTTGCCCGGATGACCACCATCAGGATATTGATTGCTCTTACAGCAATACATAAGATGGTGATACATCAGATGGATGTGAAAACGGCTTTCCTAAATGGCGAGCTGACCAAAGAGATTTACATGCAACAGCCAGAGAGATTTGTCGTCAAGGGTCTTGAAGACAAAGTTTACAAGTTTGTGAAATCTTTGTACGGTCTTAAACAGGCTCCCAAGATGTGGCATGAGAAATTTGACAAGGTTATAAGGTCAAATGGCTACATGGTCAGCGAGACGGATAAGTGTGTTTACATGAAGTTCGCTGATGGAAGAGGTGTGATCGTTTGTCTGTACATAGACGACATGCTTATCCTAGGTACGGATATGAGCTGTGTCACGGAGACAAAGAGGTTCATCTCGAGCAAGTTCAGTATGAAGGACTTGGAGGAAGCTGATGTGATCTTAGGGATCAAGATCATCTGGACAGACACTGGACTAGCGCTGTCACAGTCTCATTATATTGAGAAAATGATCACTCGTTATGGGTATCGGGATCTTCCAGGGATCGATACACCGTACAGGTGTGATGTGAAGTTGAAGCCTAATTCAGGAAAAAGCATCAGGCAGCTGGAGTTTGCAAGCGTAATCGGGAGTTTGTTGTATGCTACTAATGCCACAAGGCCTGACATAGCTTTCGCCGTGGGAATGCTGAGTCATTTCACGAGCAACCCTGGTGTTGAACACTAGAAGGCTGTGAAACGGATTATGAGATATCTCAAGAAGACTCAGACATATGCACTGTACTACAGCAGAGATCCGTAGGTAGTAGAAGGCTTCAGTGATACCAGTTGGTGCTCAGATTTGGAGAGCGAAAGGTCCACAGGTGGATATATTTTCACAATGGATGGAGCTGCTATATCGTGGAAATCGAAAAGGCAGACAATGCTCTCGCGGTCATCCATGGAATCTGAGTTCTTTGTACTTGATACCGCAGCCGAGGAAACAGAATGGCTTCGGGAGGTCATGTATGATCTTCCAGTGGTTGGGGCGCAAATACCGGCAATACCGATATACTGTGACAACCAGGCGACTGCGGCGGTGGCATCAAATGACATTTTCAACGAAAAGAAGAGGACTGTGCGGTTAAAGCACATGGCAGTACACGATCTTATTAAGAGAGGTGTAATTGCAGTAATTGATGTTCGGTGTCAGAAAAATCTAGCGGATCCGTTCACCAAGGGCCTCAAGCGCCAGCTGGTCGATTACTCAGCATGTAAAATGGGCTTGAAGGCATTCTGATATTAGTTATTATATTCCTACCATAAAGTTTTATGCTATTAGTTCAAAGATTTATCTACTAGACATCTAGCTTTTGGTTCAAGGGAGGACCATTAACTGGAAGAATATCAGGAACGGTGGGTACATGTTCTATTGGACATGGAGAGGTTACGGACCTACAACCACTGTCGTCTACTGTTGTTTTCTGCAGAAAATGGTTCCTGTGGGAAGGATGGCTTAATTGCCTTAATGAGTTCTCAGGCAGAGTGAATGCCTGGTGTGCTTTACAGGAAGCACGGTAGAGCAGCACTACAAGGAGTAAAACTCCATGCTACAGTGGGGTGACTCCACAATGAGGTTCCTATTTGTGGGGTTCTGCCCAGGAATAGGATAAAGCCTCGGCTTAGCAGGCCAAGTCACAGCGGCGTAGCACCACAAATAGGCAGTTAGCCTAATGCTGTATGTTAAAAATAAAGAGGGGTGTAGTCAGCACTACAAAGAGGAGGAGTTTCTCATATTACAGTGGCACGACACCACGATGAGGTACCCGGTTAGGGATAAAGCCTCGGCCTTGCAAGCCATGTCGTTGCGGTGTAACACCGCAAGGGAGCCTAAGGCTTCATGCTGGGTAGTTTGGCACTCCAAAGAGACGGTTGCCTCATGCTACAGTAGTATGACACTACGATGAGGTTCCCGGTACGGGGTAAGGCCTCGGCTTTAAGTTATGTTATAGCGGCGTAGCACCGCAAGGGAAGCGCAAAGCACTTCATGCCATGTCTCTTTATAATGAACTCACCTATAGTGTAAGGACAAAGAGATATCAGGCCGTCTCTTGAGGGTAAACTTGTAGACGCCCGAAATTATACACTGAAACCAGGCTGGCACAGGGCCTTTAATGTGTAGCCAGAAGCACATGTAACTACATTATGTGAGTGGAAAGAATTTCAGCTATGATACAGAATTCAAGGCTTAGTCCATTCTTGTATTATAGTATGATTTTTGACCCATGCGGGAAGATTCAAGTCGTCAGCGACATCTCTCCTAATGCAGGATGGACAGTTACTGTGTGGAACACTTATACCCATATATAGAGATATATGGGGGATTGTTGGAGTTTCGGCCTTTCCTTTAGAAACTTTAGTCCCACATCGGATAGGCCAAAGAGTTTGTATCTCTATATATTAGCTTTGCTATTATTTGGAATGCACATGTGGTGTGGAGGTGCACATGGGTGTAGGTCCTAAAAATCAAGTTGCACCCATCAACAAAGTCATCAAAATCAAATTATCCATCCTCCAAGTGAATTGCACAGAGGACAGATTGTGCAACCATTCGATTGCACAGGCTGAAGTGCGCACTCATCCAAGTGCGCATGCTGACGTGGCCTCGTCATTATTACCTGACAGAGAATCAGATCTTCTGATAGCTGATAGCACGGAGAACAAGGAAACTGTTCGTTTATTGTGCAGCACAGCGCTCGAGGACAGCTGTACATGCAGTGCAATCTATCTGCAGCGCAGTCCATCTCAGCGTAGTCCATCTCAGCACGGTCCAACCTAGCGCAATTCGAAGCCAGCGTAATTCAAATGGCGCACTCTATCAACTGATAAAGTACACGTGGCCTTCATGCCATCAATGACTCATTACGTGGTAACCGTCTGTACACGATCATGCATATTTCAATCAAATAATGCCATGTGTCCAAGATAGTTGGCCCACGATCAAGTAACTGCCAGCGCAATTTGACGTCTGTGCAGTCCAATGTAGCACAATCCAACTTGCGCAGTCCAGAATAACTACAAAGTAGTTATTTCCAGAACTCTATAAATAGAGTTTCAAGTCCTTCCTAGGGGGATCATACATACGCACAGAGATCAGAGATCATCACCAGAGATCAGGAGTCCTTGTCAAAGTGCTGCTGCAATCTTCAGAGGCTACCGTCTTCAAAGTTCACATCGTCCAAGGGATAAAGCGATCGTCATTCAGATCGGATTCCTATAGTTGTACTTTCCCAGAATTCTTGTAATCTTCTTTACAAAGTTTGTTGAAATAAAGATCAACTTTTGTTTTTGCAAATAAAATGGCGACTCTGCTGGGGACGACTTTCTCCTCCGACGAGGAAGTGATAACTCAATGTGACGTTGCGTCTATCGGAAAAATGCAGAAGACGCTGGTTGTGAAGGTCAACCAGACGGCCTACGAAGCCATGATCAACTCCAGGACCACCCCTCGCACTGTGACAACTTCTGCCACGAGCAAAGTGCGCCCAGTGTGGGTCCCCAAGACTGCTGTGCAGTCTGTTGATTCTGCCACCAAGACTGCTGTGCAGTCTAAGGTCTCTGCTACTAAGATTGTTGCACAGTCTGTTGTCTCTACTGTTGCACAATCTGCCTCTACTACTCCTGTGCAGTCTGCTGTTGCCAGTGCACAAACCACTTCATATGCTGCCCTGTCAAAGTGTAAGACTCCTGTTTCTCTGGCGCAGTTAGCTGCAACTTTGCCTGTGCAGTCCACTACTCCAGCAACCAGAGTGCAACCCAAGCACTCTGGCAACAAGACTCCTGCTGCGCAAACCATTCTGACTGAGGCCAGAAGACTTTCTGCCAGAACTTTTCTTGTGTAATCTGCCAATGCGCCATCAACCCATGCGCAAACTGTGTCTGCGCAATCCAAGAGAGACAGCCCTTTGGCTAATCTCTCATCTTCTCGCAACAAGAGGAAAAGCTCTGCTCCTCTTCTCAAACACCCTGTTGCTTCTGCGTAATCCACTGGAGGTAGTCTTTTGGCTATTCCTCCTCCTCCTCAGAACAAAGAAAAAGGCCCTTTAGTCTTTTCTTAAACTTTCTCGTCCTATGACATGGAAGACAACAGAGGAAAATGCTCTTTAGCTAACCCTTCTTCACTAAACAAAGGAAAAGGCCCTTTGATCTTTTCTCAGTCTTCTTCGGTTTTTATCCTAGAAGATCAAACTGAGAGTGCTCCGGTACCAGTCAGTACAAGAACCCTTTCTCACAAGGATTCTTCTTCACTCTTTGTCAAAGGGAAGTGTACTGATCAGAGAGGTATTCTGCCTACTCCGGTAGCAGAATTCCAAGATCTCCCAACTCTTCAGATCTTCCGCTCAAGATAGGGAAAGTTGTTGGTGTCTCAGACAGAAACCCCTGGGGGTGAGTTTGCTGATCTAAGAACTTATCTCAATCGACCAACTTTGGTGAAACGCAAACAACCAATGCCGAAGACCAGCCAGCATCAGAGGCAAACTTCTAGAAGCAAGAATTCGGACACCTATGCCAATGAAATGAGAACTTCCCTGTACACTCAAGGGACAAAACATTTGAAGAACCGGAACCATGTTCCGAATATTGTCAAAGAACATATCCCTCGAACTTCTTCTCGTTCCGTTGCTGTTCCCGATCTCCGAGAACACCTCAAGCAAAAACGGAACAACATCTCAATATCCCCAATGCAACCACTTGGACACCATTGCAATCACAAGGTTGTCATCAAGTGTTGTTGTCAGACAACCAGACGATCTGTCTTCGATCGTTTGAACTTTTCAAACTCTGAACCTATGTCGGAAGATGAAGACGAGGTTTTGTACGCTTCTGTCAACATGACTTCCAGAAACACTGGGGGTAGGAAATGCTCTAAGCATGGCAAGCCTCGCAAGCCAAGCCAGCGGTATTTGGATCTACTCCAAGAATCCTCTGAAGGAGTATTCCAACATACCAGATCCCGAAGCCGAGACACAATCGGTCAAAGGAATCTTCAATATCCTTCTGGTCATCTTCCTCTTTCTCACTCAGGAGATGATTCTTTCTTTAACTATGATGCATACAGTGAAAGCTCAGAACAGACAGTGTCCTCCACTGTACCCAGAGAAGTGACAGCTTATGTTGTCAACGAAGACCCAGATGCTTCCAGTTCGGCTAGTCAAGAACAACGAATAGCTGTATTAGAAGACAAGCTGAAGACAATGGCCGAAATGGTCGCAAGTATGCATTCTATCATTGTGGCCCAGCATACAGTACCACCGACCGTACCTCCCACAAATCCTAAAATCATAGCATCGTCGGTGCCTGTCAATGCAGGACTGGGGTAGCATCTACTCAAATACCTCTTGTACAGATTCAACCTGCACCCAGTCAGTCAGGTGCTGGGGGTAGTGCTTACCACGCTGTTCCTCCCCCTAACACTGTGGTTCAACCCGCTCCTTCTACATCAGTGGAGGATACCAATGAAGCTGTCAAGCTACTACGCACTCAGTTCGAAGCTTTCAAGGAGAGGGACAACTTGCAAAGGTTGGGGATCAAGCAACCTTACCCAGTTGAATGGAAGGAAGTTCCATTTCCTCCGAAGTACAAAATTCCAACCATCTCGCTGTTTGACGACAGCACTTCTTCCAGTCAGTTCATTAACCACTTTGAGGTTATGACTGTCCAACTTCAACCAAATGACGCTCTTCTTACCAGAGTATTCGTTGGCTATTTAGCCGACATAGCATACGATTGGTACAGAAGCTTGCCCGATGGTTGTATCACCTCCTTCTCTGGCCTAAAGCAAATCTTCCTGGAACGATTCTATGAGGGGATCAATGACATGACTATGTCAGCCCTCAATAAAATCAAACAAAGGCACAATGAAACTGCTGAGAGTTTCATTGAAAGGTTCCGCCGGGAAGCTTTAAAAATGCCTCCTGGAACTCCGGCTGCTGTTACCATAGATACTTGCAAGGCAAATCTTTTGCCTATCATCAGCATGTGGACATGATCTACTCAGTTCCAAGATTGGCCATCTTTCATTGTCAACGCTAAAGCAGCTGAAGTTAGCGCTGATAAATTCAAGCAACTAGGGGTACAAATGTCTAACCCCGACCGAGATGAACACCAGACATCGGGTGGCGGCAATCGCCAGAACAACCGCAAAGGAAAAGAAACTTTGAATATCAATTTGATGAATAAGAACAAAGAATCTTTGGCGGTCAATGTAGCTCCCCCTACGTCAACTTCTACCCCTTCAGCACCTTCACCAAGAGAACCTCGTCCGAAAGTGGAGTACTCTTTTGACGAGTATGACACAGTGAGCATCTTTGATTGCTTGATCAAAAGCAATAAGCTCCAGCTCCTAGATCCTAAGAAGCCCGATGAAGTCGGTAAGACTGATCATCCCAAGTACTGTGTCTATCACAGGTTCATCGGACATCCTACTCGAGCATGTTATGTGCTCAAAGACAAAATTCAAGAGTTGGTCAACGCCGGTGTTGTCACTCTGCAGCAAGACGAGAAGACTATTACCGCAAACATGGTCTCAGTTCAATTCGGTGACTTTCTGCCCCAGATGGTACAGTACGGTGTCATTCCTATCCCCAAAGCTACTCTCGAGATCGAGAATCTTCCTCTTCCACGAAGTGAAGGTCTCGTCCCCTTGTCTCTTGACAATGGCGAGATTATGTAGATTCATCCGGATCTTGCTTCAGAGTTCGAACTTCTCTCTTCCTCTAAGAAGAAAGACCGTTCCAAAGGCAAGACAAAGACTTGCAATATGGTGTCTTTTGACCCCATAGTTGATGAAGAAATCCTGTTGGGCACCAGATCAGGGAAAGCTTATCTAAAAATTTACCCCGAAGCTCAAGAGAATCCTGCTTCTTCTTCTGAGCCTGCTACAGTGCAGCCTGCTTTCACTGAGGATATTCCTACTGCATCTTCACCGGTTGTAGAGTTTACTCCTCCCAAGCCGACGGTCGCTGACAAAGGCAAACAGCAAGTCCGCTTCGACAAACCTTTAAAGAAGTCATCTCCATCCGGACTTGAAAAGCCTTATAACTTTGATATCTTAGCTCAGTTAGCCAATACACCGGCCCGGCTGTCCATCTTCGAGCTCTTGTGCCTCTCCAAAGAGACTCGGGAAACTTTGAGCGAGGCTCTCATGCAAGCAGAAACTTGTCTAGCCCTTCTGAAGAAGCCGACAACAGAACCAGTCTCTTGCTTTTATTGTCATAGTGTGTTGGAGTTAATTCCAAACATAACTTTCATACAGGATGACATGCTGATGGAAGACAACAGGCACGATCGTCCTCTCTACTATACAGGATACGTCGACTCGATGAAAGTCGATCGCATTCTGATAGATCCAAGATCTGCTCTCAGTATTATGCCAAAGACAATGTTGGACGCATTGAAGATCCCAGTGCATAGTCTTTCCAGTACAATCACCACTATTCTCGGGTTCAACCAGGAAAGGAGTGAACCTTTGGGTAATATTCGCCTAAAACTCCAAATAGGCAATCTTCGCACAAAGGTGACCTTCTACATCATTGACAACCATGGTTGTTTCTATAATGCTTTGCTGGGAAGACTATTTCTGCATGAACACAACATTGTTCCTTCGACTCTCCATCAATGTTTCAAATATATCGATGACAATGGAGAGGTACAAAAGGAGGTTGCTGATCTATATCCTTTCAAAGGCGTCGAAGCATACTGCAACGATGCTCGTATGTACAAGGATGAATTCATGAAGGTTGTCCTATCTCTGGATACTAAAGAAGAGCAAGAAACAGTACCCAATGATACCCTTATCATTTCTGTCAAAGGGCGTATTTCTCGTCCTCAGTCTTCTAAGCCACTAGCTATTCACTTGCCAGTCCAGAAGCAACCAACTGATGACGATCAGGATAAAAGGGAGCTCACCTCTTCTGAGCCACTTGTTATTGACCTCCGTCGTAACAAAGAAAAAAGACAGCTTACCTCTTCTGAGCCACTTGTTATAGATTTATCTCATAACAAGGAAAAAAGGGAGCTCACCTCTTCTGAGCTGCTTATTATCGACCTTCGTCGTAACAAAGCCAATCCTCCTCTACGTTCTTCTTCTCTCCCTCTTGTAATCAATCTGACCAACCCTGCTAAGGCTAAAGGTCCTACTATAAATATAAATATACAAATCAATGAAAAAGCATCTACTTTCCAGTATACTGATGCCATTTATCATGCTAAATGCTATTTGGATATGTTAGATAGCTTTCAGTCATTTACAATGGGAGTTGTACAATCTTTTCAAACAGAAGTCTCTCTCGAACTTCCAAAAGATTCATATCGGATCGTTCCCGCTCGTAAGAAAGGCGGAAGTCCAATACTTTTTAATAAAGGACCGGAACAACAATTCAGCTATACGGATGATAGCAAAAGTAACGATACGGGGCATCTTCAACTCCGTCGTTACAGTCAACAATCGAAAGACATCATCCAAAAGATGTGTTATGACTTTAAAAGTGGCCTCAACTACGGTAAAGGAAGAAGAACTCCTATCCGTACGGCTGTGCCGAAAGGGAAGTCAGAGATGTACTACAGCAGGACCAAAAGAGGTCTCAGATATGCTTCTCCTCCAATGTTATTCCCAGCAGGCTCTGAATCCGACAGTGAGGAGCATTCTAACTTTTCTGATTCCAGATCATAGGATTTTGACACCAACATCGGTCAAGTTCATCGATTGACTGTATCTTCTAACATGGTCTTCGTCGAACTTCCAGAAGGCTATGACGAGGATGTTGAAGAAAATCCTGAAACAGATCCCTGGGTTCAACGAAAGGATACCTAATAGGAACTCCGATTTGAACAAAGGGAACCTCCTACTGAAGATCAATTAGTTCAAGTTGATGTAGGAGAGAGCGGATCACCTCGTCTAATATTCATCAGCAAGAACCTCCCAGAGGCAGATAAGCAGGAATTAATTCTTCTTATTAAAGAATACATTGATGTCTTTGCATAGAGCTATGAGGATATGCCAGGTCTAGATCCCAAAATTGCTACTCACAAACTGAACATCTTGTCGAATGCAAAACCAGTCAAACAGCAATAACGACGTTTCAAGCCAGAAATGATGGACGCAATCGATGATGAAGTCAAGAATCTCATCGCTTGTGGCTTTATCCGAGAAGAATAGCATCCTGATTGGGTAGCCAATGTCGTCCCAGTTCTAAAGAAAACCGGAAAAGTTCGAGTCTGCATCGACTTTCGAGATCTTAATGAAGCCTGTCCAAAAGATAAATTTCCTCTCCCTATCACGGACGTCATGATCGACAACACTTGTGGGTTCGAAAGAATATCTTTCATGGACGGATTCTCCGGATACAATCAGATTCGAATGAATTCTGAAGATGAAAAGCATACTTCTTTCCGCATTTCTCGCAAAGTCTACTGTTATACTGTAATGCCATTTGGTCTCAAGAACGCTGGTGCAACATATCAACGAGCCATGAGTACCATCTTTCGAGATCATCTGCGCAAGACTGTCGAATGCTACGTCGACGATATTGCTGTCAAAAGTCGTCTAAAGGAAGATCACATCCAAGACCTGAGAACTATCTTCAATCTCATGCGCCAACATCAACTCAAAATGAATCCCACCAAGTCATTCTTGGGTGTCTCTAGTGGCAAATTTCTCGGCTTCGTAATTACCTCTAAGGGTATACACGTGGATCCCGAGAAGATCAAAGCCATTCAAGAGATGCGTCCTCCATGCAACCTAAAAGAGCTACGAGGATTCCAAGGTTGACTTGCGTACATCAGGAGATTCATTTCGAATTTGTCTGGACGCTGTAGACCATTCACTCAACTAATGAAGAAGGGTGTATCTTTCGTTTGGACCTAAGAATGTCAACGAGCATTTGACGACATTAAGCGGTATCTCATGAATCCACCAGTCTTGGTACCACCAATCTCTGGCATGCCATTCTTAATGTATGTCCGTGTTATGGATCATTCATTGGGCGCTTTACTTGCCCAAAAGAATAAAGAAGGCCACGAACAAGCTATCTACTATCTCAGTCGTACTATGATTGGTGCTGAATACCGTTATAGTCCGATCGAAAAAGAATGCCTCGCTCTTATGTTTGCTGTTCAGAAGACTCGGCATTACATCATTGGCCAAACTATTCATGTCATATCCCGAGTTAATCCACTTCGGGTACTAATAAAGAAGCCTAGAACACTCAATTCTCGGCTGGCTACATGGGCCATTCTTCTAGCCCAATACGACATGGTATATATTCCTCAAAAGTCTGTCAAAGGTCAAGCACTGGCGGATTTCTTGGCAGATCATCCTGTTCCAGAGACATCTAAGCCCTATGATGAAATTCCAGACGAGACTTTGGAATCTAATACAATCTTCGAAGAATTTTCTACTTGGCGTCTATTCTTTGATGGTGCATCCAGGATTGGACCCAATGGTGCCATTGTCACAGGAGTTGGAGTTGTCCTTATTTCTCCAGACGGATTAGCTATTCAAAGAGCATATTCCTTAGATGAACCTTGCTCCAATAACGTGGCAGAGTATAATGCTCTACTCATTGGCCTTCAGCTAGCCAAACAACTTGACGTCGAGTATCTTGAAGTCTATGGTGACTCGAAGCTGGTTGTTAACCAGGTTAGAGGAACTTATGAAGTTCGTCATCAAGATCTAGTGCCTTACTATGAAGCGGTAATCAACATGGCTACATCATTCAAAGCCTTCTTCATCGAATATGTACGCCGAGCTTGCAATACTGAAGCTGACGCTTTGGCCAATCTTACGGCAGTTTTAGCCATCCCTATTAAAAGACAGCAGGTGGTGGTCATCTCTAATCGAGAATTGTTCTGTATCGAAAATAATCATAATATTGAGTTCAGTAATCTTACTAAAGTCAATGTTATCAGTGAAGATTGGAGAGCTCCCTTCATCGACTTCGTCGTTCATGACATACTCCCTGAAGATCCTAAGGAGGCTACGAGTATTCGTCGGCTGTCTCTACGATTCTACTACAATCAGAATACCAAGACTCTCTACCGACGAACTTATGACGGCTTACTCTTACGCTGTCTTGCTGGTGATGAAGCAAAGCAAGTATTGCGTGAAGCTCACGACGGTGTTTACGGAGCACATCAACCCGGTCCTAAGCTATAGGATCGTATCCGACGTATGGGTTATTACTGGCCCTCTATGGTATCTGATGCCATCGAATATGCGAGGAAGTGTCGAGCTTGTCAAATCCATAGATTTCATTCATCAACCATCGGAATTCCTTCATCCGACTGCTGCTTCCTAGCCTTTTGAAGCTTGGGGCATGGACATCATCGGTCCCATCAATCCTCCTTCTTCTAGAGGACATCAGTTCATACAGGCAATAACCGACTACTTTTCTAAATAGGCCGAAGTTATGCCACTGGCTGAAGTCAAGACCAGTAAAGTCATCAACTTTGTCAAACACCATGTCATCTATCGGTTTGGTGTCCCTCGAAGAATCATCCACGACAATGGACCTCAATTCATCAGTCAAAAGTTTACAAGGTTCTGTGACGATCATCGGATTGACAATGTCGCTTCGACAGCCTACAATCATGCTGCTAATGGCTTAGCTGAAGCTTTCAACAAGACTATCATCAAGCTCCTTAAGAAGTTTGTATCCACTAACAAACGAAACTGGATTGAAAAGCTTGGAGAATATCTTTGGGCCTACTGTACTACGGTCCGCAATCCTACAGGCTGTACACCCTTCTCTTTGGTATACGGCTGTGAAGCAGTTCTACCTCTAGAACTCCAAATTCCGTCTTTGAGGATTGCTATCGCCAATGAACTCACGACAGAGAACAACGATCTTTTTCGACTTCAAGAGTTAGAAGCACTTGATGAGAAGTGGCTATTAGCTCAACAACATATTGAGTTATACCAAGCCCGCATCTCAAAGACTTTTAACCGCAAAGTTAAGGTCAGAGCCTTTCAGAAAGGAGAGCTCGTTCTAACTATAAGACGTCCTATGACTATGACTCACTCGAACAAAGGCAAGTTCGATGCGAAGTGGAAAGGTCCTTATATTGTGAGCAAAGTCTTCTCCCTATCAACTCACAGAGCTAGACGGTCGAGTTGCAATGATGCCCATCAATGACAAGTTCCTCAAAAAATATTATGTGTAAATGTAACAGACAATGATTGTAACTATCAGACAAGTTCATAAATAAAATTCAGTTTTATTTTATCTTGAATGATAGTACATAACATCATGGAAGGTCACTATCATCCTTTTCAAATTTGGGACGTGGGCCACTACCGTCCTTATCAAAGACATGATCAGCAAAAGAGTCAAGAACATTCCTGCTGGAACCCACAAAGAATTTGCAAGCAGCCATCCTCATGGCTTCTTCTTCTTCAGTTTTCCCTGGTTCAAGAAGGAAGTCTAAGATGTCCTTTAGCGGTTTGGGGACAGACGAACCTTCGCCCGCTGCCACCTGCTTTGGTTGAGCCGGCTTGACTGGACGTTCTTCAGTACCCACTTCAACCTTCGGGGCGATCTCAGCCTTCTTGGATGCATCTCCAGACGACATTTTTATGTTGAAAAGTAAAAGTGAAAATCCTATTTGATTTTATGTTCTATTTTATAGACAGAGAGTCGTAAGACTATGAGGCAACACATTCATCCGATGGTTCGTTCGTTCATTACTTTCATTCGACGGTTCGTCCGTTCATCATATCCCTTTGACGGTTCGTCTATTCATTAAACACATTCATCCGACGGTTCGTCCGTTCATTATCCGACGGTTCACCCGTTCACTCATTATATTCATCTGACGGTTCGTCCGTTCATCATTCGATGGTTCGTTCGTTCACACATCCATTTGACGGTTCACCCGTTCATCATTTGACGGCCCGTCCGTTCATTACATTCATCCGACGATTTATTTCGTTCATTTACTTTGACGAATCATCCTGTTCATTCTTATCAGTAACTTGTCATCTTTGATTAAGTTGTCTATTGAAATAATGGTATTCGAAAAATTATATTTGCCACGTCCATATTACCCCTGAGCAGATATAGTTGAATATGATTATTTTCTAGAATCAAGAAATATATCATGTCTTGCACATCTGAATTTATTTTCTATCGCTATTATTTATATCTGAATAAGATATACAACAAATAATAGAGCCACAAAAATATCTTTTTATTAATAAAAAATGAAAGACATTACAAAGACACATATCATAAAAAAATAAGAAGATACAAAAGATCTTTCTACTCAGCCGGTGGTGTCATCAAATTGGTCATCTGCTGCTTCAAGATTTGTAGTCGCTCTTCACGAGATTCCATCACTCGTTTCCTAGCTTCTTCCATCCCAGATTTATCATCGAAGGTTGGCAGGGTTACTAGTCTGCGAGTGACTTCGACCTGCTGAGCTGCAGCATATTCATCTCTCTCTCGAGTCAGAATATTAAGTTGTTGAATTGCAGCTTGATGTTGAGTAGCTTCATCCTCCAGAGTTAATTGAGCAAGTCTCAATTCTTCCTGAAGATGTGTAACACCCAGTTTTCTAGATGAGGTTAATTTTGAAATTTTGTAATTATAATTATTATTTATTGATAATTATTTCATATTATGATTTTTGGTGATTTTTAATCATTTTTAAACTATTTAAAATTATGACTTGTGATTTTGACATTTTACTATTGTTTGATTTTAATTTTGAGAAATTTGTCACCCCCAGTTTTCAGGAACAGGAGTATTTTTGTCATTTTATACTTTTGAAATATTTTTGAAATTTATTTTATTATTTATGATATTGTTTTAGGGTTATTTGAGTCGGGTTCGAATTTCAGCTCAATCCGACTTAAAACGGGGACCCGGGGGTAGTTTTTACTTTAGTGGACCCACACATTAGTTAGCCATGGCCCACATGATAGAAATATTTTAGTTAGAGGTTAGACTAATTATTATGGATAAGGTTAGTGTGATTAGAGACTTTAGAATGACTAATTTAGCCCTAACCAATTAGCCCTTTCCTAATACTAATAGAATAGGTTAGTGGGGGCATTTTGGACCTTACCATAATAGGACAAATAGCCCCATATGGCCAGCCACTTTGGGAGAGGATAGGCTCAAGTTCATTTCATTATTCTCATCCACACTCTCTCTCTTGTTCTTCTCCAAATTCCTAGAGAGCAATCCCTAGCAATTTCTCCACCAAATCCTTCCATTTTGCCACCAAATCTTTTTCTTTCCTTCTCCATTCTAGCCAAGGAGGAAGCTACCCAAGTTTGGGAGGATTCGGAGCTCGTTCGTGTCCTTTTGGAATCTCTACGTGTCGGTGTCGCTCCGGGAAGGCTTTTCTTCGATTCGATCTACCGGGAGGTATAAATCCCTTCTCATTTTCATTTTCTCATGCATATAGGTCTATTTTGAACCCATAGGAATGACCCACATGGTTGTATCTCCATTTGTATCCATTTCGTGTCCATTTGGAGGTCATAGGAGTGTCCTTCGTGTTGTGGTTGTGTCCATGTGAGAAAACCCCAAATTTGGACACACTATGTGTTGTTGTTATGTATGAATGAATTATTACATGTTTAATCTCATATTTTTGTATTGGAGATGTGTTCTATAGTGTCTCATATATATATATATATATATATATATATATATATATATATATATATATATATATATATATATATATATATATATATATATATATATATATATTAGTGTAGAGAGTGAGTTCTTGATATATTATGTTATATACTTGTGTTCTTTTGTCTCAAACTACCCAAATTTGTCATAATTTTTATCCACATTTTTAGTAGCAATAGCAACTTAGAAATGTCATAACTTTTAGCTTAAAACTCTGATTTATCTCCCGTTTTTTTTAAAAGAACTATATCGAAGTTAGCTTTCTAAATATATATTTTAATAAGCCAAATTCTTTCTGTAACTTTTTGTAGAATTATTTGAGTGTCAGCTGTACGAAAGACGAACGCGTTTCGGTATTTTCGCGATTTTGGGAGCTTCCGAACCCGAAAATGCGATCCGTTTGAAGTTTCAGAAAGCTAACATGAAGTACTACAACATACTTTAATCCTAGAATTTAGTGAATGCCCAATTGGTACAGTATTGGTTTTAAGTAAAAGAGTGACTATACGATATATGCATTTTGTGTAACCTATGAGCTTATGTAGTATGGATATTAAATAAATATAGAGAATGTAATGCATGATATGTTAGATGAATGAAATGATATATGTATGATATATATCCTCTTTACATTAATGTATATATATGGTTGAATGCAAGCATGTAGGAATGCAATTAATGTAATATATGTAAGCAATGCATAAATGCATGAATGAAAGAATGATATATAATGCATGCATGAAAGTATATAATGAATGCTAGATATAAATGCAAGGTATATATGTAATGATAGATATGAATGCATAATGTATAAATATTGTAAATGCAATATCAGATTTTATATGTAGACATAGAACCAATGCATAGCTGATATTTAGATTGAATGTTAGTTCGTTTTAGGTTGTTCGAACACTGAACTGTCCATGTAAGCATATATACCTTCCTTTTCCTATTGCCAAGCCAATTTTAGTTTTCAATATAGTAGAATGTCTATGAATGTAATGTTAACCTTCAACCCCTTAATTCAAAATGTTAGTTAATTTCAGTATTAGACAATGCATGAGCTGTATGCATATGGGATGTTGGCTTAATGGCTGATTTCAGATAACATGGTTCATTTTATGTGGTTAGTTACACCAGTTTATTGGATAGCTCACTTTAGTTTATATGTAAATTGGAACTAAACTGAGAATGAACTTCACCCTCTGCACAAGGACACCCCACTCTATATCAACCACCATGCCATGTAACCCTTCTCTAAATAATTGCTATAATATATATAGATTTATGTAAAGTATAGATGCATGTTAGTTATAACTTAAATAGTCTCTACTCTAATGTATATATATGTATACTTGTAGCCATGCATGTTAAGTATAATACATGTGTAATGTAGATGGGTTAGCTTTGTGCCATGTGTAGTGTAAACTCATAACTAGTGTTGATTTCTCTTTTCATATACACCTCCATGTTCACACACACACATAGCTTTACATGTTAGTTCTTTTCTCTTATATATATATATATATATTATATATATATATTATATATATATATATATATATATATATAAAATGTTGAATATGCATGAATGTGATGTATCTTGATATGTGACTTGTGTTGGCTTGTATAGCCTTGGATTTGTATGGTGTGTACTAGCTAGGGTAGACTGTTTAGGCCTAGTGAGACTTCATTGAGTCTATGTTGACCTAGTTGACCTAGTTTGACTAGTCTAGTTGACTAGAGTTGATCGAGAGTTGACTTTGGTCTAGTTTGACCTAGACAGCATGCAGATGCATTGTACATTTCATATATCATCCCTTGTATACATCTTGACTTGTGTTGCTCTAACTAGGAGTCAGGTATCTCATCTCGGACAGTATATTTACTTCAGACATTCAGATACGAGACGAGTACATTCTCTGACCGTTTCATACTTGTCTGGATTTACATTCTTGCTCTAGATTACTATACTTGATGCTGACACGTTGTTATCATGGATTGGTACTATACGGATCTTCTTTTTGGGATGTTATCCCCTTGTATTCACTAGATACATATTGTGATGTACGTTTCACTTCCATATTGTATTTATTGAATACCTATATCCTTGTATACTCCCTGTGCATATTGTACTCTCAGTATCACATGAGTCCCAGGGATAAACCATTGTACACTATTGTATAATATTGTACAACTATTGTATAATATTGTACATCTATTGTATAATATTGTACATCCATTGTATAATATTGTACACTATTGTGCAAGATAACGTAACTAGAGTGGATCCTTGTGTATTGATTGGGGAGGAAGAGTAGAATTGGTTATGTAATCAAATCCTATTGTACAAGATTGTATAACTATTGTATATGTCTATTGTATACCCATGTACAATGGAGTTACCATTGCATTTTCCTATACCGTTTACATAACCATATTGTACTCTAAATCACAGTAGGCTTACAGTTCTTACTTATCATATTTAGATATTTCCTGTTATCAAATATCTACTATTTTTCATACACTTCTTTTTTTCAGCGTTTCATGTACCTTACTCTATTGCATGCTTTATATTTTCTAACATGATATGAACTGCGTGAGATGTTTTGTGCTCGCTCCCGTCCTGACCGGACCTGTTGAAAATTTTACAGAGGATGATGAGGAACCCTGCACCCTTACTTGGAGTTTGCCTAGTTGACACTCGCGACCTGGACCCCTGGGAAGGTTCAGGCAGCTGCTCAGGATGATACCTTGTATAGTGTAGATAGCTTAGACTGTTCATTCTTTTCATGCTTAGCTGTTGTCTTTATTTTTAGAGTTGTATATTTTAGAGATGATGAGACTCGTATTCCATTTCTGCTGTACCTCAGTTGAGAATTTCTTATCTATTTCTATCGTGCTACATTCTACCTTAGATTGTGATTGAGTTGTACCTCGGTGTTGGCCTCCTTCTGGAGAGTATATTTCATGTTATGTAGTTATAGTTCATGATCTAGAACATCGTTCTACCGCCGACACTGCGGCGTAGGCTGGACGTTGTTACGTTCTCGTACCCTCACGGTGGGTGCGGGTCATGACACGTTTTTAGTGGTGGCCCATGCAGGTCGAATTTATGTAGTGGTATTCGAACTAGAGTATCACTACAGCCTGCAGTAGGATTATGATATTTTTGGGGTACTCAATCATATTAGGAAAAACTCTTAATCAGATTCCTTTTATCCAATTGCTGCTTATTGATTTCCCTTGAATATAAACTGTCCTCCCTTGATTTTTTGCTTCATTCTCAGTAATTGCTTCTTGTTTTGATCTGTCTTCATGATGGTTATGAAGACACGATCTCATCGCTTCGGTTCGGGGGATACTATCGAGAGGCTGGCCACCTCTCGTCCTGTTCATCAGGGCCTCGAGACCGCAGCTTCTGTTGTGCCGACTCAGGTTGGCGTTTCTGTTACATTGGAGGTGCACCTCTATCTGTACAGAGATTTTCTCCCGTTATTTCTGATTTCTTTTAGCAGCGGTGATTCATGCAGCATCAGCAGTAGACCAGAGGAAACTAGCAGGGTGAGCTATCGTCAGGACAGTCAAGGATGCACAGGCCGTTGGAGATCTAGTTGCAGGTTCCGTTCTTTTGATTTCATTTTCGCAATTGCCTCTTATAGCTGTCTTGAAATTCGATTCTTCCTATTCCTTGTTGATTTATCAATTTTGTCCTGTTGTTTTGGTGTTATGTTGATTTTCTTCTGAGATAAATCATATGGGCTAGGTCACCTAAATTATGGGATCTAGAATCTTCGATAGTCGTGTTAGTTGGCATAGCGAGGGCATGTAGTCAGATTTTGGATGTATTTCTTGGGTATGGGAATTTAAGGTTTTCGCCGTCGCATACGGCAATACGAAAATTTTAAATACCATGAACCTAGAGGTACGTACCTTAGTCAAGGACTTTGTGATTATCGTAGCCTTGCTCACTAGCATGATGAAGACTCTAGACAACATGATTTTGGGCAGACGCATATGATTAGCAGATTGTATTTTGAGAAGGTTTAAAACATCATACCCTTTTTATTGTTATAAATGACTTAGGAGTAGGGATATTTAGTTTGTAGAGCTTGTTCATAGGTAGTTCCTTCATAGTATATAGATATGGTGACTTGTAGAGTGTCTGTACCCTAGAGGTGATAGTTAGCATTGGTGCTAGAATAGTAACCCATTGTAGATAATTTTCTGTTATTATGATACCAACCAGTTATGTATAGGATGTAGTATGCCATACATCCTTGATGATTTATTATAGTTTTCCTTTACCCTTCCAGTAAGGCACCCAGTGACCAGAGCCTGCCCTTGAGCATAGTTGTAGTTTCACCTAGGACTAAGAGGCGTATATATATAGATGATATACTTAGGATATATGTGATGGGTTGTTGTTCTTGAGCATATATATATATATATATATATATATATATATATATATATATATATATATATATATATATATATATATATGGTATTTGGTATTCATGTGCTTAGCTTGTAGGTATTTAGTTATAGGTGACTTGATAGGATTGGGAAGTTAAGAGCTAGTCTATTATAGAGTTTCTCTTTTGCTAAATTCTAGTTGCCAACACCTAAATAGCTAGCATAGGTAAAACCCTAAGAAGTTGACCAGTTGATGACCAAGTACTTGGATGTTGAGAAATTGACTAGTGATTGACCCTTGACTATGTTTGACCTAGAAGGGGGTGCGATCATCTTAATTTCGAGGACGAAATTTTTATAAGGTGGGTAGGATTGTAACACCCAGTTTTCCAGATGAGGGTAATTTTGAAATTTTGTAATTATAATTATTATTTATTGATAATTATTTCATATTATGATTTTTGGTGATTTTTAATTATTTTTAAACTATTTAAAATTATGACTTGTGATTTTGACATTTTACTATTGTTTGGTTTTAATTTCGAGGAATTTGTCACCCCCAGTTTTCAGGAACAAGAGTATTTTTGTCATTTTGTATTTTTGAAATATTTTTGAAATTTATTTTATTATTTATGATATTGTTTTGGGGTTATTTGAGTCGGGTTCGAATTTCAGCTCAATCCGACTTAAAACGGGGATCCGGGAGTAGTGTTGACTTTAGTGGACCCACACATTAGTTAGTCATGGCCCACATGATAGAAATATTTTAGTTAGAGGTTAGACTAATTATTATGGATAAGGTTAGTATGATTAGAGACTTTAGAATGATTAATTTAGCCCCAACCAATTAGCCCTTTCCTAATACTAATAGAATAGGTTAGTGGAGGCATTTTGGACCTTACCATAATAGGACAAATAGCCCCATATGGCCAGCCACTTTGGGAGAGGATAGGCTCAAGTTTATTTCATTATTCTCATCCACACTCTCTCTCTTGTTCTTTCCTAAATTCCTAGAGAGCAATCCCTAGCAATTTCTCCACCAAATCCTTTCATTTTGCCACCAAATCTTCTTCTTTCCTTCTCCATTCTAGCCAAGGAGGAAGCTACCCAAGTTTGGGAGGATTCGGAGCTCGTTCGTGTTCTTTTGGAATCTCTACGTGTCGGTGTCGCTCCGGGAAGGCTTTTCTTCGATTCGATCTACCGGAAGGTATAAATCCCTTCTTCTTTTCATTTTCTTATGCATATAGGTCTATTTTGAACCCATAGGAATGACCCACATGGTTGTATCTTCATTTGTGTCCATTTCGTGTCCATTTGGAGGTCATAGGAGTGTCCTTTGTGTTGTGGTTGTGTCCATGTGGGAAAACCCCAAATTTGGACACACTATGTGTTGTTGTTATGTATGAATGAATTATTACATGTTTAATCTCATATTTTTGTATTGGAGATGTGTTCTATAGTGTCTCATATATATATTAGTGTAGAGAGTGAGTTCTTGATATATTATGTTATATACTTGTGTTCTTTTGTCTCAAACTACCCAAATTCGTCATAATTTTTATCCACGTTTTTAGTAGCAATAGCAACTTAGAAATGTCATAACTTTTAGCTTAAAACTCTGATTTATCTCCCTTTTTTTAAAAGAACCGTATCGAAGTTATTTTTCCAAATATATATTTTAATAAGCCAAATTCTTTCTGTAACTTTCTGTAGAATTATTTGAGTGTCAGCGGTACGAAAGACGAACGCATTTCGGTATTTTTGCGATTTCGGGAGCTTTCGAACACGAAAATGCGATCCGTTTGAAGTTTCGGAAAGCTAACATGAAGTACTACAACATACTTTAATCCTAGAATTTAGTGAATGCCCAATTGGTACAGTATTGGTTTTAAGTAAAAGAGTGACTATACGATATATGCATTTTGTGTAACCTATGAGCCTATGTAGTATGGATATTAAATAAATATAGAGTATGTAATACATGATATGTTAGATGAATAAAATGATATATATATAATATATATCCTCTTTACATTAATGTATATATATGGTTGAATGCAAGCATGTAGGAATGCAATTAATGTAATATATGTAAGCAATGCATAAATGTATGAATGAAAGAATGATATACAATGCATGCATGAAAGTATATAATGAATGCTAAATATAAATGCAAGGTATATATGTAATGATAGATATGAATGCATAATGTATAAATATTGTAAATGCAATATCAGATTTCATATGTAGACATAGAACCAATGCATAGCTGATATTTAGATTGAATGTTAGTTCATTTTAGGTTGTTCGAACACTAAACTGTCCATGTAAGCATTTATACCTTCCTTTTCCTATTGCCAAGCCAATTTTAGTTTTCAATATAGTGGAATGTCTATGAATGTAATGTTAACCTTCAACCCCTTAATTCGAAATGTTAGTTAATTTCAGTATTAGACGATGCATGAGCTGTATGCATATGGGATGTTGGCTTAATGGCAGATTTCAGATAACATGGTTCATTTTATGTGGTTAGTTACACCAGTTTATGGGATAGCTCACTTTAGTTTATATGTAAATGTGGAACTAAACTGAGAATGAACTTCACCCTCTGCACAAGGACACCCCACTCTATATCAACCACCATGCCATGTAACCCTTCTCTAAATGATTGCTATAATATATATAGATTTATGTAAAGTATAGATGCATGTTAGTTATAACTTAAATAGTCTCTACGCTAATGTATATAGATGCATACTTGTAGCCATGCATGTTAAGTATAATACATGTGTAATGTAGATGGGTTAGCTTTGTGCCATGTGTAGTGTAAACTCATAACTAGTGTTGATTTCTCTTTTCATGTACACCTCCATGTTCACACACACACATAGCTTTACATGTTAGTTCTTTTCTCTTATATATATATATTTTATATATATATATATATATATATATATATATATATATATATATATATATATATATATATATAATGTTGATCATATGCATGAATGTGATGTATCTTGATATGTGACTTGTGTTGGCTTGTATAGCCTTGGATTTGTATGGTGTGTACTAGCTAGGGTAGACTGGTTAGGCCTAGTGAGACTTCATTGAGTCTATGTTGACCTAGTTGACCTAGTTTGACTAGTCTAGTTGACTAGAGTTGACCGAGAGTTGACTTTGGTCTAGTTTGACCTAGACAACATGCAGATGCATTGTACATTTCATATATCATCCCTTGTATACATCTTGACTTGTGTTGCTCTAACTAGGAGTCAGGTATCTCATCTCGGGCAGTACATTTACTTCAGACATTCAGATACGAGGCGAGTACATTCTCTGACCGTTTCATACTTGTCTGGATTTATATTCTTGCTCTAGATTACTGTACTTGATGCTGACACGTTATCACGGATTGGTACTATACGGATCTTCTTTTTGGGATGTTATCCCCTTGTATTCACTAGATACATATTGTGATGTGCGTTTCACTTCCATATTGTATTTATTGAATACCTATATCCTTGTATACTCCTTGTACATATTGTACTCTCAGTATCACATGAGTCCCAGGGATAGACCATTGTACACTATTGTATAACATTGTACAACTATTGTATAATATTGTACATCTATTGTATAATATTGTACATCCATTGTATAACATTGTACACTATTGTGCAAGATAACGTAACTAGAGTGGATCCTTGTGTATTGATTGGGGAGGGGGAGTAGAATTGGTTATGTAATTAAATCCTATTGTACAAGATTGTATAACTATTGTATATGTCTATTGTACACCCACGTACAATGGAGTTACCATTGCATTTTTCTAGACCGTTTACATAACCATATTGTACTCTAAATCACAGTAGGCTTACAGTTCTTACTTATCATATTTAGATATTTCCTGTTATCAAATATCTACTGTTTTTCATACACTTCTTTCTTTCAGCGTTTCATGTACCTTACTCTATTGCATGCTTTATATTTCCTAACATGATATGAACTGCGTGAGATGTTTTGTGCTTGCTCCTGTCCTGACTGGACCTATTGAAAATTTTACAGAGGATGATGAGGAACCCTGTACCCTTACTTGGAGTTTGCCTAGTTGACACTCGCGACCTGGACCCCTGGGGAGGTTCAGGCAGCTGCTCAGGATGATACCTTGTATAGTATAGATAGCTTAGACTGTTCATTCTTTTCATGCTTAGCTGTTGTCTTTATTTTCAGAGTTGTATATTTTAGAGATGATGAGGCTCGTATTCCATTTCTGCTGTACCTCAGTTGAGGATTTCTTATCTATTTCCATCGTACTATATTCTACCTTAGATTGTGATTGAGTTGTACCTCGGTGTTGGCCTCCTTCTGGAGAGTATATTTTATGTTATGTAGTTACAGTTCATGACCTAGAACAGCGTTCTACCGCCGACACTGCGGCGTAGGCTGGGCGTTGTTACGTTCTCGTACCCTCATGGTGGGTGCGGGTCGTGATAAGATGGGCAATTACCGCTTGCAATTCAGCAACTCTTCTTTCTTTTTCTTCAGCAACAAAGGCCACTGTTTCTACTTTGGAGTTGTACTCAGCGGACTTGGCAGTGAAAGTATCTAAGAGAATTTGGAAGTTAACTTTCTCAACCGCAGCCTCTTGAGACATCCGTTCAAATTCAGCTTTCACCAGGAGCTCTACCTCTCCCTTTCTTAGCTCTTTGTAGCTCTTAACTGAGGTCTCCAACTCATCTAATATATGCTCAAGGAAAGTAGCCTGAGCTTCATCCCCTTGGCTGCGGATGGCATTAATCAAGTAAGAGGTTGGACCTCTAACTGTAGAGAAATCAGCTTCTTCCTTCTCTATCACCCTATCTATTAAGGGTCCCAAAGAGTTAAAGAAAAAGCTGGTAAAAGAGTTGATGACAAATTGATTGGTGGGCAAAGCACCCGGAGTAGTAGCGACTCCTGTTGATGATGAAGCAGTAGGACATTCAGCTACTTGGACGGAAGGCTCTTTAAATAAGGGAGCTAAAGTAGAGCTGGTCGCTGTAGGCCTCAAAAATGAAAGTCACGCTGAGTTGATCAGAACAAGTCCAAACAGTCACGCTGAGTTGATCAGGACAAAGTCAAAAGTCACGCTCAGTTGATCCAGACAATATAAACAAATCACGCTGGGAGACAGCTCATCATTTGTCAGAGAGTAATTATGACTGATAGCACGACAGTCGAAGAATGTCTCTTCGTATGCCACGTATGCACAGAACTCGAGAGATCACCGCCGTCTGTTGAGTGATTTTCGAAATCTTCTTCAGCAAGACTCGGCCTTCGTCGAGTTGGCGTACAAAAAGGGTTTCTTGTCATTTAATGCGACTGACAAAGCAATCACTGTCAGAGATTTTGTGTCAGTCAAAGACACGCCAAATCATGACAGCTGGCAGTCCCATCTCAAGTCTGCGTATATTTTTGAGTTCTTCACCTCAAGTTTGCGTGGATTCGGAAGTTTTCTTCCTCAAGTTTGCGTGGATTTTGGAGTTCTTTGCCTCGAGTCTGCGTGGATCCTGAAGCTTCTTGCCCCAAGTTTGCGTGGATTTTAAAGCTTTCTACACCGAGTTTGCGTGGATTTCGTCTTCAACAAGTCTGCGTGGATTTCATCAAATTGGAGTACGTGGCAGCCATGCCACTGATCTCTCACCTGCGTGTCCTGTAACTTGCACACGACTCATGCATGATCGCCATGTGTCCAACAGTTACAGGCCACGTCCAGTAACTGCTCACAGCCTTGCGTATGTTAAATCCTGCGTGATTTTTAACTAGGCACAGGCTGTGAAGACAGTTATCTTTTTCAGTTATTATTTTTGACTCTATAAATAGAGTTCTTTTTCTCATTCATTGTACAGATACACTGATATCTACTGTCAAAATTTTGAGAGCTTTTCTTCTTCGCATAGTCCAAGGGATAAAGCGATCGTCTTCTAGATCGGATTCCTACAGTTGTAATTTTCCAAGAAACACAACAAATAAAGAGAATTTCTTTATGAAAAACAAATTGGCGACTCTGCTAGGGAAAACCATCTCCTCTTCTGAGATGGCAACAACTCAATGCGATACTTCGTCAGTCGGCTCGACGAAGAAGGTGATGACGATCAAGTTTGATCAACTCGCCTATGAAGAAATGCAGCGGGCTAAGGGTGGCAAGCCTACTTCAGCCTCCATCACTACTGCCAAGTCGAAGGGACACTCTGTCTATGTCCCTAAGAATCAGTTGGCAGTCAATGGTGAAGTCTCTGCCACAGTGTCTACTCCTAACACTGGCAAGAACTCTACTGCAAGCACGCACACTCTTGTGCGCTCGAAGATGACAGTAACCAAAAGTCACGCTGACAGTACTGGCTCCTTAGCCAAATCTGTTCCAGCGTGCAAATTCAATTCTAAAAGTCACGCTGACAGTACTGGCTCCTTAGCCAAATCTGTTCCAGCGTGCAAATTCAACTCTAAAAGTCATGCTGATAGTACTGGCTCCTTAGCCAAATCTATTCTAGCATGCAATTCCACATTCAACAGTCACGCTGACAGTACTGGCTCCTTAGCCAAATCTGTTCCAGCGTGTAATTCTAAAATCAAAAGTCACGCTAACAGCTCTGGTTCTTTACCCAAGTCTGTTTCAGCGTGTATTTCATCAGAGAAGAATAGCTCCTTAGTTATCTCTTCTTCTTTACCGAGTTCTACTAGAACTGGGGGTGGTCTTCCACACAAAGTCCCTTCGAAAAGGAATAAATCTTTAGTTGTTTCTTCTGCTCCTGTAGTTTTTACTTCAGGAACAACTTTGACTGACAATCTTGTTAGTCAAAGGAAAGGAGATAGTCCTTTGACTATTCTTCCTTCTGGACATTCTATGTCTCAAAATCTGAATGAGTCTAAGAAGAAACATTCCTCAATGTCTTCTTCTATGACTTCTTCAAATTGGGCACAGAATCTGTCCATTAAAGAGGGTCTGTTACCAACTCCTAATTAAAGGGGTGGTTCAACTCTTCCTTCTCTGCAAATATCCAGATCAATGGAAGGAAAACTCCATGTTTCCAAAATTAATGTGTTACCTTCCACTGATTTAAGAACAAAACTTAACACTTTTGGTGTTAAGAAACCATACCAATTGGATATGAAGATAAAAGATCCAGATGCAGAGTATGCAAGAAATTATGTGGCTCATATTAATCACTCTCTATATAATCAAGAGCCATCAAGACCCAAGAACAGGAAGTATACTCCTCAAACTTCACAAACAGATTTACGAGAACATCTTCAACAGAAGAGAAGGAGTAATTCTATGACAAAACAACATGCTGAATGTGACTTCTATCCAAGAGTCATAATTCAGTGCAGATGTCAATCAATGATTCAAGACCATGGTGATCATGAATGTGACTTCCAGCCAAGAGTCACAATGCAATGCAGATGTCAAACTAAACGACAGTCTGTCTTCAATCGGATTCAGTGTGAACCTATGCCTGATGAAGATGAGCCTTTGTTTACTTCTGTCAACATGACCTCTCGAGATACTGGGGGTAGAACTGATAGTCCAGATGGAGTATATAGAAAAACTAGAGCAAGAGCCCTGGCCTCTAGTCAAAGAAATTTGATCTCTGAAATTGATTCTGAATTTTTGGAAGAATCTAACTTCCCACCTCTTCCTACTGGGGGTAGTTCTCCTCTAAATGACTTTGATGCACGAAGCAGTGATTCAGAGCATACAACATCCACTAATTCATCAATAATCCCTCGTACAGTCATGACATATATGGTGGATGGGAATACTGAATTGAACAATGAACCTTCTTCTTCAGTGACTCCTCAGGACCAAAGAATTGCTTCTTTGGAACAGCAAATGAAATCTATGGCTGACACAATGAAGTCAATGTATGAACTCATGACAGCTCAGTTGCAAAATCGACAGACTGTACCAGATGCCATACCAGTTGATACTGATGTAAGTCCAGTACAAGTTCCTCCAGCAATACAATCCAATACTCCTGGACCAGCTCAACCAAATCCTAGTCTCTCTGGAGCTGGGGGTAGTGCTTACAATGCTGTTCCTCCTCCTAACTATTCTCTACAAGCTACAACTCCACAATCTTCTGGAGTTGTCTCTGAAGAATTGAAGAATCTCAAAACTCAATTCGAGGCATTCAAACAGAAGGATGGTTTACAAAGGTTAGGCATCAAGCAACCTTATCCGATAGAATGGAAGCAAGTATCGTATCCTCCCAAATACAAGCCTCCTACTATCTCATTCTATGATGGAACCACTTCTCCAAGTCAGTTTATTAATCACTTTGAAGTGATGACTGATCAACTGCAACCAAGTGATGCCCTCCTTACTCGGGTATTTATTGGATGTCTCAAGGGAACAGCTTATGAATGGTATAGAAGTCTCCCAGATGGATGCATTACCTCATTTGCTGGTTTCAAACAGATGTTTCTTGAACGGTTCTATGAAGGGCTCAATGACATGACTATGTCTGCTCTTATTAGAATTAAGCAGAAAAATAATGAATCTACAGAGGAATACATTGAACGGTTTCGAAGAAAAGCTCTGAAGATGCCTCTTGGAACTCCTGATGCTGTCACCATTGACACATGCAAATCAAACTTGTTGCTAATTATCAGCATGTGGACAGGGTCCACCCAATTTCAAGACTGGCCTTCCTTCATAGTCAGTGCCAAAGCTGCAGAAATTAGTGCTGAAACCTTCAAAGGTTTAGGAGTGCAGATGACTCCTAAAGAAACAGGTCAAGGTGCTAACAATAAAAATAATTCTCGCAAGGAAAAAAAAACTCTTGAAGTTAATCTTCAGAGCAAAGATGCATCAAATGTTCAAACTCCTGCCTCTACAACTCCACAATCAAGAACACCTCGCCCCAAAGAAGAATATTCTTTTGACGACGACGATGTCCTTGGTATCTTTGAATGTCTGCTGAAAGGTAATAAAATACAATTACCTGAAATTAAGAAACCTGATGAAGCTGGGAAGACAGATCATCCTAAATACTGTCCATACCACAGAATGCTGGGTCACACAATTCGTACATGTTATGTACTGAAAGGAAAGATCCAAGAAATGATTAAGTCTGGAGCTATCTCTCTTACTCCAAAAGAGAAGACTGTCACTTCTAATGTCGTCTCTATGCAATTTGGAGACTTCCCTCCTCAATTTCTTGAAAACGGAATTGATCCTATTCCCAAGACAACTCTTGAAATAGTGAATATTCCTCCTCCACATTATGAAGGATTAGCACCAATCACTTTGGAGACTGGAGAAATTATGTGGATTCATCCTGATCTAGTAGCAGACTTTGAATCTCCTTCTCCTCAAAAGACTACTTCTCGAAAGTCCAAGAAGGCTGGAAAGATCAAGTCATGTCATATGACTTCTCTTGGGTCTACCTCTGACACAGAGCCAAAAGAAAAAGAAGAAGCACTTGCTAGTGCTACTCGAACAGGGAAACCTTATCTAAAGGATTATTCTAAGAATCCTGAGGATCCTACTGATATCCCTCCAGCTGCTAAAGATGCTCCTAATGTTCCTCTCGAAGAAGAATCATCTACTGCACCTGTTCCTTCAACTACACCAGTTGAACCTGTTCCTCCCAAGCCCACAGCTCTTGAGAAAGGCAAGCAGCAGGCTCGATTTGATAAACCAATCAAGAAGTCTCCTCCTCTTGGACTTCAGAAGTCTTACAATTTTGAAATTTTGGCTCAACTTGCTAATACTCCGGCTAGAATGTCCCTCTTTGAACTTCTACGTCTTTCTAAAGAAACTCGGGAGACGTTAAGTGAAGCACTTCTACAAGCTGACTCTTGTCTTGCACAATTGAAGAAGCCAGATGCGGAACCTGCCATTTGCTTACATTGCAACAGTGTACTGGAGATTATCCCAAATATCACCTTTACACAAGACGACATGCTACTGGTGGATAATCGACATGACCGACCTCTCTACTATACTGGTTATATCGATACGATGAAGATAGATCGTATCCTCATTGACCCAGGGTCTGCTATAAGCATAATGCCAAAGAGTTTGTTGGATGAACTAAAAATCCCTCTTCACAAGCTCTCCAAGACGGTTACTACTATCTTGGGATTCAATCAAAGCCGAAGTGAGCCTTTGGGAAAGATTCATCTGAAGTTTCAGATAGGCGATTTCAGATCTAAAGTCACTTTCTATGTGATCGAGATCGTGGGATCCTATAATCTTCTTCTGGGGAGGCCTTTTCTTCATGAAAATAATGTGGTGCCCTCTACTCTTCATCAGTGTTTTAAATACATTGATAGCAATGGAAGAGTACAAAAAGAAGTTGCTGATATAAATCCCTTCTACGGGGTTGAAGCTTATTTCAATGATTCCCGAATGTACAAAGAAGAGTATACAAGGGTCATACAAGCTATGGAGAAAGAAGATGAGACCTTAATAATTCCTGTTAAAGGTCGAATTACTCAGCAACAATCTCCCAAACCCTCTGGAGAAGGTTCTTTCATCATTCCAGTGAGTGGACGGATCTCTCCGTTACCTCAGTCGTCTACTCAAAATATACTGATCATTCCTGTCAGTGGGCGTACTATAGTTCCTGTATCTTCACAGGATACTCTGCTAATTCCAGTTGGAGGGCGGACTACTCTTCCATCTCAAACTTCAAGGGAGCTCACCTCTTCTGAGCCATTTGTTATCGATCTTAATCGAAACAAAGCTTCTTCTTCTTCTCCCCCTTTAGTCATTGATTTGGCTAAAATCTCTAAGGCTCAGCCTTCTCCCAATGTAAATATTGCTGCTTTTACATTTAATGAAAAGTCTTCACCTTTGCAGTACGTTGATGTGTGTAATTATGTTCATAGTTATTTACATCTGTTAGATGACTTGAACACAATAACCATAGGAGTTGTACAGACTGTTCATACAGATGTATTTCTAGAACCTGTACAATCTTCATACTTTCTAGTTCCCAGCAGAAAGCCAGGAGACATTCCAATATTCTTTTACAAAGGGCCCCAAAGTCCTTCTGATGATGACAAAAATGATGATACTGGAAGATTACAACTACGTCGTTATAGTCAGCAATCTAAAGACATCATCAAAAATATGGGCTATGACTTCAGGACTGGCCTCAATGATGGGAAAGGAAGAAAAATGCCTGTTCGGATTCCTCCTTTGAAATATGGAAGGACGAAATGCGGATTGGACTATACTGCTCCTACTCCTTTCATCAATATTGTCCATGAAGATCCCGAATCTGACGAAGATAAGAGATCTGATTCTTCTAGTACCACTTCTTGGGATTCCGATACAAGTATCGGGGACTTCTACTGTAACATTCTGTCTTCCAACATGGTTTCTATTGACCATTCTGAAGATAGTGATGAAGACGAAGAAGAATTTGAAATCTCACCTGAATCAGAACAATGGGCCCAAAGGTTAGATAATCAATGGGAATTCCGATTTGAGCAAAAAGAACCTCCGACTGAAGATAAACTTGTTCAAATAGATGTTGGTGAAGAGGGATCCCCCAAACCAATATTCATCAGTGAAAGTCTTTCAGAAGCTGATAAACAAGACATGATCAAGCTCATCCATGATTACATCGATGTCTTTGCTTGGAGTTATGAAGATATGCCAGGGCTTGATCCTCAGATCGCAACTCACAAACTGAATATCTTGCCGAATGCTAAACCGGTCAAACAACAACAGCGACGATTTTGTCCAGACATTATGGATGCAATTGAAGCTGAAGTCAATAAACTTATTACCTCCGAGTTTATTAGAGAGGAACAACATCCCGATTGGGTAGCTAACATAGTTCCTGTTCTTAAAAAGACTGGCAAGATCAGAGTATGCATAGACTTCCACGATCTCAATGCGGCATGTCCTAAAGATGAATTCTCTCTACCAATCACTGATGTCATGGTTGATAATACCTGTGGATTTGAACGAATGTCATTCATGGACGGGTATTCTGGGTACAATCAGATCAAAATATTTCCAGATGACGAAAAACACACTTCTTTCAGAACGCCGATTGGTACATACTGTTATACAGTTATGCCATTCGGTCTCAAGAATGCAGGAGCAACTTATCAACGAGCTATGAGCACTATATTCCGTGAACATTTGCGTAAAACAGTCGAATGCTATGTTGATGATATTACAGTCAAAAGTCGACAAAAAGAGGATCATATCCAAGATTTGAAGACTATTTTTGATCTAATGCGTAAGCATCAATTAAAGATGAACCCTACTAAGTCCTTCTTAGGCGTCTCTAGTGGTAAATTTCTTGGCTTCGTCATTACCTCTAAAGGTATACACGTGGATCCTGAGAAGATCAAAGCCATTCAAGAGATGCGTCCTCCACGCACCTTAAAAGAGCTACGAGGATTTCAAGAAAGGATCGCTTATATCAGGAGATTCATCTCTAATTTATCAGGACGCTGTAGACCATTCAACAAACTTATGAAGAAAGGTGTCTCTTTTGTCTGGAATGATGAATGTCAGAAAGCATTCGATGATATAAAATAATATCTGATGAGCCCACCAGTATTGGTACCTCACGTCTCAGGAATACCGTTCCTCCTCTATACTCGAGCAATGAGTCATTCATTGGGTGCATTACTCGCTCAAAAGAATCAAAATGGCCATGAACAAGCCATTTATTATCTCAGCCGCACTATGACCGGAGCTGAACCTCGATATTCACCGGTCGAAAAAGAATGTCTAGCCTTGATGTTTGCTGTCCAAAAGACACCTCATTATATCATTGGCCAGACTATTCATGTCATCTCCAGGATCAATCCTATACGGATCATGATGAAGAAACCCAGTGTTTTGAATTCTCGACTGGCTAACTGGGGAATCCTACTTGCTCAGTATGACATGCACTATATTCCTCAGAAATCAGTCAAAGGACAAGCTTTAGCTGATTTTCTGGCTGCTCACTTAATTCCAGAAAATTCAAAACTCTATGATGAAATCCCAGATGAAGTCCTAGATTCAAATCAAATTGCTGAAGAAGATCCTACTTGGCGTCTATTCTTTGATGGAGCATCAAGAATTGGTCCTAATGGTGATATTGTCGCTGGAGTTGGAATTGTTCTTGTATCGCCAGAAGGTCTTACTATCCAAAGAGCTTATTCTCTTGATCAGCCGTGTTCAAACAATGTAGCTAAGTACAATGCACTACTTATTGGTCTTCAACTCGCTAAACATCTGAATATTCAACATTTAGAGGCGTATGGAGACTCTAAACTCATTGTCAATCAGATCAGGGGTACTTATGAAGTTCGTCATCAAGATCTGGTTCCTTATCATAGAGCAGCTATATCTATGGCATCTTCGTTTGAAGAATTCTTCATTGAACATGTTAGAGAGCATGTAACACAGAAGCTGATGCTCTTGCTAATCTTGCGGCAGTGCTGGCTATTCCAATCAGATGGCAACAAATGATTGTTGTTCGTAATCGAGAATTATTTAATCTTGAAAATAACTTGACTCTAGGACTTCCTGTTGACATTGAAGAATCAACATCTCATGACGTCAACACAACAAGAGGATTTGGATTCAGTCGTAAATCGATGTCATCTTCATCTGATTCCAGCATGGAATTCATCTTCAGTAACTTGACCGAGAATCAGAATACGGATAAAGATTGGAGGCTTCCTTTCCTAGATTTCGTATTATATGATATTCTTCCGGATGATCCGAGTGAGGCAGCATCTATCAGACGACGATCACTCAGATTCTACTACAATCATACAACAAAGACCTTATATCGTCGAGCTTATGATGGTTTACTTCTTCGATGTGTTGCCGGTGACGAGGCTCAACAAATTATCTGTGAAGCACATGATGGAATCTGTGGAGCGCATCAGCCAGGACCAAAACTTCAAGACCGTATTCGACGTATGGGTTATTATTGGCCCACTATGGTATCTGATGCCATCGAATATGCAAAGAAGTGTAAAGCTTGTCAAATCCATGCGGATTTTATTCATCAACCCTCTGAATTTCTACATCCGACGGCAGTATCATGGCCCTTCGAAGCTTGGGGCATGGACGTTGTCGGCCCGATTAATCCACCGTCATCTAAAGGTCATCGGTTTATTCTCGCAATAATCGATTACTTCTCCAAATGGGCCGAAGCCATTCCTTTATCTGAAGTTAAGACGTCCAATGTCATCAGCTTTATTAAGCACCACGTCATCTACAGATTTGGTGTTCCTAGACGTATTATTCACGATAATGGACCACAGTTTGTCAGCCAGAAATTTACTCGATTCTGTGACGATCACCGGATCAACAATATGGCTTCTACCGTATATAATCCGGCAGCTAACGGATTAGCAGAAGCTTTCAACAAGACTATCATCAAACTCCTAAAGAAGTTTGTCTCCACTAACAAACGTAATTGGAGTGACAAGCTCGGTGAATGTTTGTGGGCTTATCGCACTACAGTTCGTAATGCTACCAAATATACACCCTTCTCTCTGGTGTATAGTTGCGAAGCTGTTCTTCCATTAGAGATTCAAATTCCTTCTTTAAGGATAGCAATCGCTAATGAACTCGCTGCTGAAAATAATGATCGTCTTCGACTTCAGGAATTAGAAGCTCTGGATGAAAAGCGATTATCTGCTCAACAGAATATTGAATTCTATCAAGCTAGGATCTCAAGAGCTTTTAATAAGAAAGTCCGAATTCGATCGTATCAAAAAGGAGAACTTATTCTAACAGTCAGACGTCCTATGACTATGACTCATATGAGTAAAGGCAAATTTGACGCAAAATGGGAAGGTCCCTATATCGTGAGCAGAGTTTTCTCAAATGGAGCTTATCAACTCTCAGAATTGGATGGTCGAAAAGTTTTGATGCCTATTAATGGCAAATTCCTTAAGAAGTACTATGTATAAGTGTAAATACTTGTAATCATCAGGCAAAAGCATGTTTAGAAATAAAATTTTTATTTTATTTTTATCATGAATGATGGTACATGATATTAAGGAAGATCACTATCATCCTTCTCTACATTTGGACGTGGGCCACTACCGTCCTTCTCAAAGACGTGATCAGCAAAAGAGCCGAGAACCTCCTTGCAAGAACCCACGAGGAACTTGCAAGCGGCTATCCTCATGGCTTCTTTTTCTTCAGTCCTTCCTGGTTCGAGCAAGAAGTCCAGAATGTCCCTTAGTGGCTTGGGTGCAGACGAACCTTCGCCTGCTTCCGTCTTCTTCGATTGAATCAGATCAACAGGGTGTTCTTCAGTGCCTTTCTGAACCTTTGAGGCTATCTCAGTCTTCTTGGATGCTTCTCCAGACGACATTTTTATGTTGAGGAATGGAAGTGTTCGTTATTGTCAGATTTCTGTTATATTTATAGGCAGAAATTCCTCAAATAGTGAAGCATTACATTCATCCGACGTTTCACATATTTATTAATGCTTGACGGTTCATCCGTTCATTTCTCACATTCATCAGACGGTTCGCCCGTTCATTAATACTTGACGGTTCATCCGTTCATTTATTACATTCACTCGACAGTTCATCTATTCATCATTTCTTAATGGTTCATCCGTTCATAATCTTCTATCAATTTATTAAGTGGAGATTCGTTATTTATCATGTTTTCATAACCTCTGAATCAATTCCGAATCTACTTACTCATTTGTCATGTTTTGACCTCTGCATAAAAATCAATCTACTTTCTTTTTTGAGTTCCTATATATTATCACGTCCATAATACCTCTGATAATATCATATACTCTAAAACAGAAAAAAGATTTCATTATCTATCATATCCACAATCCATCCACAAATACAAATTATTGAGCATAGAAGAATTGTCATTTCCATTCTCATTTCACCATAAAAAGTATATTACATTCTCTTAGACTTTCTTACAAATCATAATGAAAATCTATTACAAATCTTGGATTTTCATTCTACACCACAACAATAACCTAATAGAGATCTATCTTCTTCTTTGGATCTTCTCCGTCGGACCTTCTCCGTCAGGTTCGTTGTTGGTGGTAATTCCTGACTGTCTGGGTCTCAGTTACGACCAGATCAGCAGGAATCAAACTCTGGTCTCCTCTTTCAGACGAAAGGAGAACCACAGAGTATGGCAGCCCGAAGTTGTGGTACTGCCAATACAATTGGTGGATGGGGGGTAACCTCTCAAGGAAGACAGGAATGTATTCCATATTGGGATACAATTCCTAGTTCTGCCTTGAAAGGAACTCTACTATCCGATTTCTCGGGGTAGAGTTGACTCCACCATCCAACTCTCGTGTATAAAGGCTCTTTCTACCATCTGAGTAAGATCCTTCTATCCCATGAAGAGTTCTGAGTTGTCTTATTTACGCGTCAAAAGCGTATGAGCTCCCTGATGTAGATGTCAGCAGGATATTCTCCACAGCATCCACATCCCCAATGCCAGTTCTGAAGAAAATTTTCAGCCAAGCTTCTGCAGAAAGCATCAAAGAGATCAACAGAAATCATTCAGCGTGCATTTATCAAACAGAGACAAGCGTGTATTGTTCAAATCAGAAATGTCATTTGGCACGCACTGACTGGTCAGGCGTGTATTGTTCAAATCAGAAATCAGAAACAAAAAGCCTATCTTCAACAGCAACAAAATAGTACGCGTACTACGCTGACTTACCTTCAGCTTTGGTGCTAAGGATTGGCAAACTCATGTTTGATACAGTGCGCAGAAGTTGAACATTAGAAAACATTGCTTTCCTGTTTGAGAGTGAAATCTCCCAAAAATTTTATTCTCAGAGAAGAAGAAGAAGAATGGGGGATGAGTATCTGTGAAACTCTTCTATCTATTTAAAGGGCAAAGCACAAGTCTATTCTTGGAAAAGATCCGCATAAATAGCGCTCGTAAACTGTGGAATGAGTGTCACGTATGCTTTGGAAAACAGCGCAACATTGGAAACAGTCAAAGAGTGCTGATTAATATTTTTCATTAAGGCACGCAGATCAAACACAAAAGTTGTACTTTATTTCTTAAAGACAGGCACTGATAGCCTTACAAAAGACAAAACAAAAAGTGCAACAAAAGTATAAAAGTCACGCTCTATTTCCCAGAGCGACTGAGCTTGGTGCCTAGTTCTTCTACGCTCCTAACTCCCAGACAGTGCAACAGAACCTTAAACATTTTACGCTGCTCTATGAGGCTGCGCCCATCAGAAGAGGACGAGCCATCCAAGCCAAAATAGCTCAAGAAATTCTTGGCTAGTTGCAAGGGATCATCTTTGAGCTCGAAGACAAGGGGCTCTGGCTCTTCACCCCCAAAAGTGGGGTCACCATGGGAACAAAAGCCCAACTTGCGTGCTTCTTCCTCAGCCTTCTCCTTTGGTGTCATATTGACGTAAGATGAAGATTAAAAATGAAACTTCTTCCTGTTTATATAACAGAGTTTTGCCGGCGGTTTATATTCCACCATAAATTGGATACAATCAGTCTCGGAGAATGAAGAGTCATCATGACATTTAATAAGTTCATTTGGATGTTTTCAAAGAACTTCGAAGTCTTTTCGACTTCCGAAAAATTTGAAGTCATCTCAGCGTGACTAAATCCATTTTATCATCTCTATTTTCAAAGTATTTCGAAATAATTTATCATTTTTTGAAAACTTTGAAGGAGGTTTTGTAGGCCTCAAAAATGAAAGTCACGCTGAGTTGATCAGAACAAGTCCAAACAGTCACGCTGAGTTGATCAGGACAAAGTCAAAAGTCACGCTCAGTTGATCCAAACAATATAAACAAATCACGCTGGAAGACAGCTCATCATTTGTCAGAGAGTAATTATGCCTGATAGCATGACAGTCGAAGAATGTCTCTTCGTATGCCACGTATGCACAGAACTCGAGAGATCACCGCCGTCTGTTGCGTGATTTTCGAAATCTTCTTCAGCAAGACTCGGCCTTCGTCGAGTTGGCGTACAAAAAGGGTTTCTTGTCATTTAATGCGACTGACAAAGCAATCACTGTCAGAGATTTTGTGTCAGTCAAAGACACGCCAAATCAAGACAGCTGACAGTCCTATCTCAAGTCTGCGTATATTTTTAAGTTCTTCACCTCAAGTTTGCGTGGATTCGAAAGTTTTCTTCCTCAAGTTTGCGTGGATTTTGGAGTTCTTTGCCTCGAGTCTGCGTGGATCCTGAAGCTTCTTGCCCCAAGTTTGCATGGATTTTGAAGCTTTCTACACCGAGTTTGCGTGGATTTCGTCTTCAACAAGTCTGCGTAGATTTCATCAAATTGGAGTACGTGGCAGCCATGCCACTGATCTCTCGCCTGCGTGCCCTGTAACTTGCATACGACTCATGCATGATCGCCATGTGTCCAACAGTTACAGGCCACGTCCAGTAACTGCTCACAGCCTTGCGTATGTTAAATCCTGCGTGATTTTTAACTAGGCACAGGCTGTGAAGACAGTTATCTTTTTCAGTTATTATTTTTGACTCTATAAATAGAGTTCTTTTTCTCATTTATTGTGCAGATACACTGATATCTACTGTCAAAATTTTGAGAGCTTTTCTTCTTCGCATAGTCCAAGGGATAAAGCGATCGTCTTCTAGATCGGATTCCTACAGTTGTAATTTTCCCAGAAACACAACAAATAAAGAGAATTTCTTTATGGAAAACAGTCGCTCCTTCCGGTTTTTCGTCTGCAAAAACAGATAAACTTTATCATTTTGTCTGTCATTTACAGCTATTGAAAAGATCAAAGGTAAAGGCAATCTTACCATGACTTGTCCAAGTCACAAGCCTTTTATCTGCTAGCCCAGATTCCAGTCTAGCAGAAATAGCCTCAAACATTACTGCCTGACTACTGCCTGCCTCGGAGCCACCTGACAAATGACGACTGCTGCTAGCTATCGTCGTCACAGGTACTATATCCGTGTATACTGGAGGAGCTGGAGAAGATTCGATTTCTGCATAGATCAAAGATAAAGATGTCAACTGTTGATCTATGAAAAGAAGATTGATAATTTCATTTTATACCTTTGGGATCAACAGTAGGAGTTTCCTCCAGGACCACTGTCTCATTTGCAATCTTTTTAGGAGATACCTGTACCTCAACATCCTTTTCAGGATCCAAGGTGTCATCAGCTGCTTTTGGAGATATATGGACTTCGATGTCCTCTTCAGGATTCTGTGTCTCATCAATAGCTTCTGATGATGTACTCTCTTCACTATCCTCAGGAGCTTCTTCGCTAGCAGTTGCAGCGGTATGATCAGCATCTTCTTGATAACCGAAGTCACAGTTCTCCTCTTCGCGGACTGCTCCTGGTGTGACAGGAAGCTGAGTCGTTTCTACCGCTGGCAGAGGAGATCGTAGAGCTTCATCCTCCCTAGGCTCTGCAGCCTTATCTTTCTGTGCAGCCTCCTCTCTTTGTTCAGTCTCCTCTCTCCGCTCTGGACTAGGCTCAGAGACAAGAGTAGGAGATGACATAGTAATCCCAGCAACAGCATTCACCACCACCGAGGACGGGATCACCTTCTTTCTTTTTCTAATAGCCTTCTTCTTTCTATGAAGAGGCCTTTCTGGGCTCTCCACATCCACTACATCAATCGTCTTTTGAATAGAAGTCGGTGTGGTTGTCTCTTCTCGTTGGATTGACTCGGCCATCTGCCGAGATTGTGATCTAGTAGTAACTTTCTCTGGTTGATCCAGGATAAGTTTTTTCTTTGCAGCTGGGGAAGAAGGTTCTTCAATCCTTATTTTTTCTCTCTGGCCGTAGATTTAATCACTTTCAGAGAAATTCTCAGTGGTTGATTTACTTCCTCAGGGAAGTTTACTTCCCTGGAAGCTTCCAATAGATCATCTACCGGTTCATGTTGTTCATCATTTGCTGGAGCTAATGTAGCAGTGGCTCCTTTCTTCAGACGTGTCGCTGTTGTGAAGCTACAAATAAGACTGAAGTTCTCAGCAAATGTATTTGCTGCCGTATAAAACAGTAAATATGTGTATAACATTCTTGGGCCATTATAATTCTTGTTTGGCATCGAGAACACTGTCCTAGTGTCTCGAGCATTGTAGTAGGCCCATGCTCTCGCGCCATCAATTAGGTTCCCCTTTCCTTGTAGGCAAGTTATGGCGTTGCCTATATGGAATTGGTCGTAACCAAATTGACGAGCGATGCGACTCGGCAGATATGGTTCTAGATAACACTCCTCCTCAAATCTGTATACCAAATGTGATGGTCTGATCGCCTTCAGCCAGTCAAAAGCTGCTCGGCCCAGTGGCTGCCTCCTCAGATCAACCAGATTTGTTGCCATAAATTCGTAACCAGCTATAGGAGCGAAGCTATAAAAGTTCCATCCCTTGCCAAGGTTCAGGGCACGTCAGCAGTCCTTCAGACTAACGTACACCCACTTGCTTCAAAAAAAATCTACGCAGAAAGCTGCCACTAACTGCCCCCATGTCGGGGTTCATCAGAGATGGATGATGCAGAAGCAACCACCCGAATAGATAGGTGTAGGGCAACTCCAGTCTAGGGAAGTTCCCTTTCTCACCCTCTATTTGATCATGGAGTCGACATATAGACGAATACCTGCACTTATTCTACAAGTCATCGCTGATAGCAAATCCATCCAATAGCCGAAGACTAACCGGACGACAGCGAAGAGTACGTCGCGGTGGAAGCGGTCCACGGCGCTTGCCCCAGGTACAATAAATCGGCGGAGTCAGTATGTCAAAAATCCTGCCAGCTGAGCTTCTTGTGACATGGACCTGTAGCCCATTATTATAAAGCTTTCAACAAAATCTCTGGGCTTGAGCGGAGGATATAGGTGTTCATCAGTAACTTTGATATCCATCTTCTTATTCTCTTCCATTAGTTTTATTACCTCACTGTGGCTGAAAGATTGAAAGAAAGTTGGATTACAGGAGTCATGATCTTTGGTCTTTTTCTCAACGATATGGTTAAGAAAAAGATACGACAACCACTTCGATGAATAACATGTGCCGGAAGAGCCGCTCTTGTAGTACAGAGAACATATGTTATAATGGCACAGTAGTTCTTCGAAAACTGCTACCATCTCTGTATTTTCCCGACGCAGTCTATCTAACTCGTCGTTTGTGGGAACATACTCCTCATAAGGGGAGTCTCATGTTGGTAGGCATGAGATATACTTCATCTCATGGAGGGCCAATCCCATCTCCCCGCAGGGCGTCATGAACGTCCCTGTCCTATAGTTATACCTCTCTGCCAGGGCTAGAAACAGATGAGGGTTTGGATGGAAGCCATACACGGTAGCATATACCGCATTATAAAGCTTGATCTCTTTAAGTTTATCTTCAAACTGAGCCAATACCCAGTTGGCTATGCAGTTCCACCTCCTGTTATCCGGGTTTACCAAACCGGTCAGCCGGATGTCTTGATCCGAATATCTGCCCTCCGTCTTTGCATACTCATTAGCAAAAATCGGTGTCCTTACCGGCAACAACAAAGACGAGTTCTCATGAGGGATACAGCCTGACTTTAACCCTCTTAGTAAAGTGCTGTGCCGCTCAGAAGAGCTATAAAACATGTCTCTATTATTTGGGCCTTTCTTGACACAGATCTTTCCTGTCCGTGCATGTTGAAGGGGAGTAATGTCCCAGTCCATCCTCCTGGGATGGCTTGCATGAGCATATTGTGCTAGAGGGAGGCATCTAGCTATGTCTGGTAACTGGATCAGTTTCTTCTTCCTTTGGAAAGTTCTCGACTCAACACGGGGTCTAGGTTGAGAACTCTTGTCGATGGCTTCACCAAATAGGAACATGGGCTTCTTGTGGGTGATGGCATCAGCAGACTGCAAGGACTGTCCATTCATCAGACTTAGCAATGTTTCATTATCTTGAGCTATCAAGATAGCTTGGCGAGAGGATGGAAGGGCATATTGTGGGAAGAGCACATGGGATAAGTCTTCTTTGAATTCAGGCTCAGCAAGAGATCCTGCAAATGTTTCATACTCAGGATCCTCCCTGATGTTAACTGCATCAAATAAAAAAAAGCAGAATTCTATACAAGTCAAATCAAAGATTCTGTCAGCAGATTGCACAAGCATCCGATTGTGCAAGCATCAGATTGCGCAAGCATCAGATTGCGCAACCATCAGATTGTGCAACAATAGCTTCTATGCGTAAACTATCCAGTGGTGCCAACTCATCCACTTGCGCAAGCCATCAGATTGTGCTGAATAACTCGCACAAAGTATCAGTTTGCGCTGGATAGCTTTGCACAAATCAGCAGACTGCGCTGACTTTTGCCAGCGCGTTCTAACCGATTGCGCAAAAGAATAATCTTCATAAAAATGAAGATTATTGGTTTTGTGCAACCGAAACCCTAAACAGGGTGGCGCAACGAAACCAAATCTCTAAAAAGAGATCGGTTTTAAGGTGCAACAATGGCGAAGAACCCTAAAAAGGGTTTTCGATCGGATGTCTACCATGTAGTGCTGGGTCAGCCTCCTCATGACGTGAAGGGTGCGACACAGCACGAGTCGAGGACTCGGCTCGGGCCTTCCCTTTCTCAGCAACGGATCGCTTTGGGGCCATGGAGATCGATGTAGAAGAAGAAGGAGAGTCGAGAGAGCTCGGGAAATTCTTTCTTTTAGAAAATTAGAAGCAAGCAAAGAATGACAGAGAAGAGAAAATGAACTATTTATAGTTTTCGAGAATGAACAAACTCCTCAGATTGTGCCGGATAAATAGGAGTTAATTCCTCCGATTGCGCAAACAGGTCATCATATACGCAAATTGATTTTCAAATCAAAATTTAAAGTATTTCGAAGCTTTGACTATTTTCAAACTTCGAAAACTTTGAAGGGGGTATTGTAGGTCCTAAAAATCAAGTTGCACCCATCAACAAAGTCATCAAAATCAAATTATCCATCCTCCAAGTGAATTACACAGAGGACAGATTGCGCATCCATTCGATTGTGCAGGCTGAAGTGCACACTCATCCAAGTGCACATGCTGACGTGGCCTCGTCATCATTACCTGACAGAGAATCAGATCTTCTGACAGCTGACAGCACGGAGAACGAAGAAACTGTTCGTTTATTGTGCAGCACAGCGCTCGAGGACAGCTGTACATGCAGCACAATCTATCTGTAGCGCAGTCCGTCTCAGCGCAGTCCATCTCAGCGCGGTCCAACCTAGCACAATCCGAAGCCAGTACAATTCAAATGGTGTACTCTATCAACTAACAAAGTACACGTGGCCTTCATGCCATCAATGAATCATTATGTGGTAACCGTCTATACACGATCATGTATATTTCAATCAAATAATGCCATGTGTCCAAGACAGTTAGCCCATGATCAAGTAACTGCCAGTGCAATTTAACGTCTGCGCAGTCCAATACAGCACAATCTAACTTGCGCAGTCCAGAATAACTACAAAGTAGTTATTTCCAGAACTCTATAAATAGAGTTTCAAGTCCTTCCTAGGGGGATCATACATACGCACAGAGATCAGAGATCATCACCAGAGATCAGGAGTCCTTGCCAAAGTGCTGCTGCAATCTTCAGAGGCTACCGTCTTCAAAGTTCACATCGTCAAAGGGATAAAGCGATCGTCATTCAGATCGGATTCCTATAGTTGTACTTTCCCAGTGTAATCTTCTTTACAAAGTTTGTTGAAATAAAGATCAACTTTTGTTTTTGCAAACAATGGATTTGCCATGTGGGGTTATTTTTCTAATAGGAAAAAGGCTAAAATCAACAATTAAAGCATTCATGCTTTTTGCTCTTGGGAATTTATTTCTATAGGAGCTAAGCCCCGTAGGGGCTTAGCGACTCGGACTCGGACTCGGGCTCGGGCTCAGGCTCGGGCTCGGACTCGGGCTCAAGGGCTCATGAGGCGTAATGTGGCATTTTGTTGGCGCACTTTGCACTTAGTACGTCAGCATCGTCGCTAGGCGCATAGTGCGCTTAAGTTGCGCTCGTTGCGCAAGCCACTTGCGCGACCACGTTACGCGACCCGTTACGCGAGCCCAGTTACGCTGGTCCAGTTACGCAGCCCAGTACGCAGCCCAGTACGCGCAGCGTGCGTAGCATGCGTAGAGTGCACAGAGTGCGCAGTGTACGCAGCGTACGCAGTGTGCGTAGTGTGCACAGGTTGCGTAAAATGGCTGTGTGCGTAAAGTACAAATTATGCTGGTTACGCGAGTGGCACAACTTGTAGCAGAACGTGTCTTTGCATGTTCTGAGTGGTTGCTCCATGTTCGGGGTGGTTACTATCACGTTCCTAACATTGTGCTAACCGGGCAGTTGTTGCTGGCGCTTATATAAGGCCTCCTCCTTCTCTCTCACAGGCTAGAACAAATACACAAGCAGTAGACAGAAAGTTTTCAAGTGTTTAGAGGCTGTGAGAGAGAAGAGAGGTTTTGTACCAGCGTTGGGTTTTGCACGGGAGTTCGTGTTTATCCGAGGAGTCAGAAGAGCAACAGTGTTCCAAGTTCTCCGACGAACTTGCTGGTTCCTGGAAGCTATTCGTGTGGGGCGAATAAAGCTTTGAGCAATGGTGATCATTCACCCCAGCAAGAGTTTTTCCATCTTTCGCCTGTCACCTTCTTTGTTGGTATTATCAGGATTCTATTAGCGCACCTTCGGTGAAGTATTTGCGTTGATATTATCAGAATTCTATTTGTGCACCTTCTGTGAAGTGTGGCACTAGTGGAATTTTTCTTACGTACCTTCTGTAAAGTGTTACGTTCTGTGCACCTTCTGTGAAGTGTAGCACTAGTTGAAATTTCTCTTACGTACCTTCTGTGAAGTGTTACGTAATAACGATTATTTGTACAATTGTTACGATATTTCAGTTTTCCATCGAAAAATTGTGCCCCGGCAATAACAATGGCGGTGGTTGTAGCTGGTAGGCCGATATCGGGCTGGAGAGCTGGGAAACTCTGGTCGGTTTGTTTGGCTACGGTGGTGGTGCATTTGGCTAGGTTGGCCGGAGTCAGGGCAATGTCGGGAATGGTGTTGGTGATGGTGGTTACGGCACTGGTGGTGGTCGGTGGTGATATGTATGGTGGTGGTCTTGGTGGTTCGGGACAGCGGTGGGTTAGTTTTGTCGTTAGTGTTTGATAGCAGGGGCGACCGGTGTTGGCCAGGGAGCTCCGACGATGGCCGAAAGATCGGATGGTGAATGATGTTGTCGGCCTTGGCAGAAAGTTTGGGCTGCTACAGTGGCGGCTACAATAAAAACTAGGTTTAGGAATTTGTTATGATGTAACTTGGGAATATGTGCTATTTATAGGATAGGTTGGGGGAAAACCCTAAAAGCTCATTGTAAATGTAATAGTAATTAGGAATTTAGTGAAAACACTAACACACTAACTCTAGTGCTAACTACTAACATTTGCTATATGTAACTTAATTAGTTAATTCCTAAATAATCATTAGCTAATAATAATTTAGAAATTATGACTAGCTAATTACAATTTAGCTACCATTATAGATCCCTACGTAAATTCAAGAAGCTAGCCCATGATCCAAGTCTAACTTGGTAGGCTAGGATTAGGACCAAAATGGTCTTCGACCGATACAATGGAGAAAACAAATATCCTATAAGTTATCGAAAACCTTTAAGGCTAGAATAATTAATAAAAATATTTCTATTTTTTAAAACATAATCTCACTAATATTTCTTCTATATAAAATAAATATTTATAACTTATAAATTTTTCTGAAGTGGACAGATAATTCAATTAAGTAACATCTCACATAAAAATAGTTTTTACAAAACCAATTACCAACAAGCACTGATAGCAATTACAGTCAAAAATATTTCTCAATATTAGAATTGCACGATTTCCAAAGATTTAGGAAAAAAATTCAAAATAAATAGAGAATTTAAAAATATTCGAAAAGATCCAGATTTTGGTTAACAGAGGCTATAAATCTACCCTCCTTAAAAAAATTTTGTCCTCGAAATTAAAGATTGGCAAGGGAGTCAAACATGATAGAAAGTTTAGGCAATATCTTAGACACGATCAAAGAACAACGACTTTGGCACATTTTAAGATAATTAATTCAAAATTATTTATGCACGAGTAGAAATTTTGGCACGATGGAATCGTGATATGAATAAAACTATATATGCACGATTTAGAAATAACCTAAGTCATAATCCCGGCTAGGAGGATCGAAGGTAAAATTCGAAATTCAAATATGGAATGATTTAGTAGGGTCTGGCTTGAAGATAAGTAAAAATTAGAATCAAAATTGCATAGGCACGATCAGTATCAAAATTGCGTTATGATCAAGATAGAATTTTATGCACGATCAAGATATGAAGTCAAGGTTTTATAGGCACGATTGAAAATTTAATGAGCATGATTAATTAAGTCGTAAAATACGATCTGAGCTCGGACGTGATTCAAACTTGAATGATCTAAATTCTCTTGGCACGATCTAGGATAAGATTACGAAAGCCAAAACTTAGGTATGTCTAGGAGTGGAACCTAAGCACGAGTGTCTATAGAATCAAATTTTCGGCAGGAATAGAAAATTGTTCAGAAAAAATCAAAGTCTAAATTCTGGCACGACTATTCAATCATATAGTCATGACCGAGGATCAAGGTTTTAAACCAATTTAGAATAAATTCAACTTATTTAAGCGCGAAGTCGCGACTAGGAAAATCAAAATCGTTCCGTTACGATAAGGTTAGAATCGGGTCTAAGTATAGAATGATCAATATAAATTAGGCTCGATAAGATTTAATTCAAGGTTATATAGGCATGTTCAAATACGAAAACGACGCGTTTGGCATCGCTAAGAATAATGACATGTTTGGCACGATCAATGACTAAGGATCAAAACCACTTGATCACGAGCAAAATCAAGCTTAAGAATCTTGCAATGACTAGAATCACTTAGGCATGATTTAGGATAGAGCGACAAATTTTTTAAACCTAGTCATGATCAGGAATAAAATAGGAACATGGTGACTAGAGGATCAAAATTTAGGCATGATGGAAAATTTATCCATACATGATCAAATTCCGAATTCTGTCTTGATATGGTTCATAACCAGATCGGATGTGATCAAGGACCAAAATTTCAGTTATGATTCAGAGGCAGAATCAATACATATAGTCATGATGGTTTAAAATCACGATCATGGGTTAAAGTCGTCAAGTCATGCAAGGTCATCTAGGCATGACTAATCATAAAAATTCAGATATAATCAGGAAATCAAATCATGGTCAGGAAAGAGGTTCGGCACGAGTGTTAAAATCTAAACATGATCATAATCAAAATTTGACACGATAATAGATAAGGTCAGTCTAACCTTGGTCAAACAGTGTTTAGACATGATGAAGAATATAATCGTAGTCCAAGCACAAGCAACATATTGATAGAGATCCAGGTCATGATTGATAAATTAGTTGAGTACGATCAAGGATTAAGAATATTGGTATGATGAAGGAGATGACCACAACTCGATTGGTCACAGTCAGAAAGGATCAAAATTTCAACGATATTGGAATTTAATGAACGATTCAAGGAAATAAAAAATATGATTTCATAAGGAAGTCAAATAATCACTTTACTCTGCTTGACTGCTACCAAGTTTACCCAATCGACATTTTTTTTTCAAATATACTTTTATCTTACAAGCCCAGGCGTACTACTAAAACATCATGATCTTCAATCATGAAAATCAAACCCTTATGTGACTACTATCAAAATTATAAACTTCAGTCATGAAGATTGAACCCTGCTATAATACTATATGTTTGACCTTTATTACAAGGTCACTAACCCATGAAGTGTATTCTTGTTAGAACCCTCAAAATTTTCTACTCTTCTTGATTTTTGCAGTTCATTATCCACTTAGTCATTCTGAAGTCCAAATTCCTTCGTCTTGTCTTTACTCTGGATCCGAAATTCCTAAATCAAGAATTATAAATCCTTAATCATTGTTTCAATTGATACTCTTGTATTGCTCAAGTCTAATGTCACTACTACTATATAAAATTTATCCTTCATCAGCCTTCACAATTCCTTCAACTTACACCTTCAAACATTATCCTTATTAAATTTACAATTCTCACAAAAATTCTAAGAGTTTTCTTTAACTCAAAAATTTTGTGTTCTCCCTATTCTTAGTCATTCTCTCACAAATCTTTGTTTAATTTCGTATCATTACCGTATGCGGTTAAAATCTCTTCTCCATTATTTAAATTTCTAAGCTTAGTATCATAGCCTTAAATCGAATATGAAATATCTCAAGAATCAATAACCTAAAAATATCCCGGTTCTCAAAAACAATTTGACCTCGAATATCCTTGTCAGTTCAAAAATACATCTACGGAACATTACTGTTCTAACCATTAATATATATTCTACTGTTCTTCTTATTCGAAATCCTCCTACGTTCTTTCCAAAATAATCCATCTGCAAAATAACTCTCTAATGTAATTGTTTCCAACTGATACTACCGGTCTCTTCTTGTTTATAATCTCGGACATATTTTCTTCCACTAATTCTATGTCAATGTCCAATGCTCTATATTCCTACCAAGATCATCATTGATGACAATTACGTCCTTTTTCGAGCTAGATGATTATGATACTTTCTCGGCCTTCTCCAAGTAAGAGATACGAGAATTCAATAGATTCCAAAGTGTATCTGATAGAATTAGATACGAGATAGTTGATCGATATAATTAGGACAAAGTTAATTAAGACTAAGAAATAATGGTAAGACGAAGAAATATTGATAGAAATTGTTCTTCCTCATCTGGTCATAACAAAGTGAACCAATTTAAGATATGATCTAATAACCATACACGTCTTCTTGAAATCATGTTGCCAAAATTTTGCCATGCCAATAAGCATAGCTGCAATAAATGATAGAGTCCATAACTAAGATAATACCCTATAATCATGTTATCTAGAATTTTCACCACGCCAACCGGGATGACTGCAAAAAAAATCTAAATTCCATAACTAAGATAAGTATATCGCAAATCAGGCTCTATGTTCTTGTCATGCTAGCTAGTATGATTGCAATAAACTCTAGACTACATAACTAAAGCAGACATTTACCTTTCTCACTGTCCTCATCAAATATGTTATCAGAATATACCTTAATCCAATCCATAAAATTTATCTAAATACAAAATCAAAGTCAACAACGAACACTAGGAATCAAATTCAACAACGAATCAAGAAAAAGTAAATGAAAACAAGCGAAAACAGATTCCGAGATAGGGTTTAGAAAGAGGTTCTCAAGGGTCATTCCAAAGGTACTATCTGGGTCAAAGTTCAAAATTCCTTAATATAGTCTAAAATAATTCCCGATCTTTAGATATAAGATTGGCTAATCATTTCTCTCTTCAACCTAATTGTATATAAGTTCACTTCTACTTTCTAGTTCTTTATGGGTCCATAAAACTCATCCTAATGCAAGAATAGGGTTCGATAGCGGACATATATTCAAAATAGGACGAACAAAACAAGTGGGAGTAGACTCAAAAGAGTTTCGAAGTAAGATTCTCAGGGGTCATCCCTGGAATTTATCAAGAGTTCCTAATATGTGATTGAGTACCAAATCTCCTAAAATTTCCTATGATTCAATCCTAATCCTAGGGCAGGCTCGCAGTAGTATGGCTAAGCCTAAGTACTACCACTTTGCAATAGTTGCAAAGGCAAACCTATATGGGCCACCATAAAAATGTGTTATGAACCAAACCCGAATATTCAGGCCCGAGTACATGGGCCACGCCTAGCCTACACCGTAATATTCACTGGTAGAACGCTATCAAATATCTACAATATCTAAATGATCCATAATCACATGTACTCCAATTATATCACAAACAACTAAGAAAGATATGAAATAGAAAAGATATTAATAACTCTGAAACAACTAAAATCCAAAAAATGAATATACATGATCAGAATATATCGAAGACAAATTCGATAACGAAACTTAAGTCAAAAATACAATGGCCTAGAGCTCTCTAGAGGTCAACTCACGATCTAGCAATACATAGAGATCCGTCATCATGAAGTCCATGGTGTGGGGCATAACATTACCTAAAAATAGTTATCCAGTCAGGATTGGAGTGAAACACATAACTTTAAAAGCAGTTCCAATGCATGGTAGGAAGTATAGAACTAGCAATAGAATAAAATACATGACATGCTGTAAAGGAAGTACAAGAATACATGAGATATAGATAAGTAAACTGAGTACATGAAAATAGAATATAGAATCCTATGAACTATAATAAATATAAGTATTTCAGAGCACAAAATGGTTATGTGATTAGTTTAGGTTGTACATGATTATTCTACGATAACTTGATTATACTTGAAGGCATAATAGACATTGCATGATTACACTAGAGGGATTTAATCACATAACCACTTCTACTCCTCCGTCCCGATCAATACACAAGGATCCGATCACGTTACGTTACGTACATGAATGTTGTTTATACATGAAGTACATGTGAGAACATGAGAGTATATGAGAGCACATGAGTATACATGAATAATACGAATACAAGGAGTACATGATGTACATGATAGAATACATGAACATGAAATACCCGATGAACCCGATAAGGGGATAACATCTCATGACAAGATCCATATAGTACTGGTCCATGATAACAATGTTCAGCATCTAGTAAAGTAGTCTAAAGTAGGCAATATAGATACTATCATGAATGAAAACTAACAGAGATTGTACTCGCCTCGATTTGGTTGAAGTTGACGTGCGCGACACGAACATGTCGACACGGGATAGGTACAACGCTATGCTCCACAAGATGGTCCCAAACGACGGTACATGCAGTTCTATTACAGTTCTATTAAGTCCAAAAAGTCCAAATAGCCTAATTTGGTATATAAAAGTCCAAAATCAGGATTCAACACGATTATCGAGACAAGAAAGGATTTCTCGACCAAAGGATAGAAAATGACTATATTAGTCATGATAAAAAGTAGATTATTCTTGCCACAAAGAATTGATTTAAGAATAATATTGGTGCCAAATAATTTGTAAACATTTTTTCAGTCAAGGACTTTTAGAAAGTATTTAGAAGTATAAAAATTCAATTATTATATCAAGGCTAAATATTCGTTATAATATAGGCCCAAACTAAATATTTATTCAAATTATATTTTTGGGTCTAAAGCCCACGATTATAATAAAAGCCCAAAAATCCAAAGATAAATAATGATTATAATAATGCCCAATTAAAATATGTGGCTTAAATCCCATCAATTAGAACTAAAATATTACTATAAAGCTCAACAAAATTTTGCTAAATATTCCAAGAAAATATAAGTTTATTAGAAAAATATTTATAAAATTTTTATTCTCTCTTTAAAACCCAAATAACTATTAGGCCCTTGTCCAAGCCTAACCCCTTTAATCATTTTAAAAGGGTCAAGCCTATAAATTAGAAGACTAATTATTAATTGTTAAATGCATGTTTAATCCAAAAGCCAGACCAAAACCCAAAGCCATTTATTAACAAATTAATCACTGCAATTCTATATACTATGGCCCATAATCCATTTCTAACCAAAGTACCATTTCTGTAATTAATCTATTAATAATAAGAAAAAGAATTAATTAAACTCTAATTTAATTAACCCTAAATCAATTAACTATAATAATAAATTTGGTTACACTCAATTAACTATATAATTAACTAAACTCTATTTTAATTAACTCTAAATCAATTCTCACAAACATAAACAAGAAGAAGGGGGTCTCCTAAGGTGTTGAGACTCAAACTTCCCCTAATAAAAAGTCAAAGAGAGGGGGAATAGTTCTGATTCTTTGATCACTCCTCATCCCCAATAATATACGAAAAGAGAGAAAGAAGGGAAGGTGCTCACAACATGATTTGTCGGAGAGAGGGGCTTCGACTGCGGAGCGTGGGCGGCTCGCACCGACGGTGGGCCAACTTAGAGGAGGAGGCAGACCAGGGCAGCTCCGGTGGGTCACGTCGGCAGAGAGGGAGTGGCGTACGACATCCGGTTGGAGTGAATTTCGATGGATCTGGGGTTGCTTCGACGATGGATCTGTTGCCCAATGATGGAGGCTTGCTGGGATGGTACGACAAATAGGGGGAGGTCTAGCCAGCGGTGCGTCCGACGTGTGGATCAAGGCGAAGCCGTTCGTCTACTGGCGATGAGCAGCGCTCGAAGGCGAAGGAGACTGGCCAGTGAGTGGTGGTCATCAGGTTCTCTCTCTCTATACTTCTCTCTCTGTATGGATTTGAGGTGGCAGTGTATTTGGATCCTGTGGTGGTCGATGGTGGTGGTGGGTCGAGGATGCAGTGGTGATGGCAGCGGCTGTGGCTGGTAGGCTGATGTCGGGCCAGAGAGCTGGGGAAACTGTGGTCAGTTTGTTTGGCTACGGTGGTGGTGTGCTTGGCCAGGTTGGTCAGAGTCAGGACGATGTCGAGAATGGTGGTGGTGTTGGTGATGGTGGTTGCGACACTGGTGGTGGTCGGTGGTGGTTCGGGACAGTGGTGGGTTAGTTTGTCGTTGGTGTTTGATAGCAGGGGCGGCCGGAGTTGTCTAGGGAGCTCTAGCGATGGTCGGGAGATCGGATGGTAAATGATGCTGTCGGCCTTGGCAGAAAGTTTGGGGGCTGCTACAGTGGCGTCTACAGTAAAAACTAGGTTTAGGAATTCGTTATGATGTAACATGGGAATGTGTGCTATTTATAGGATAGGTTGGAAAAAGCCCTAAAAACTCATTATAAATATAATAGTAATTAGGAATTTATTGAAAATACTAACGCACTAACTCTAGTGCTAACTGCTAACATTTGCTGTATGTAACTTAATTAGTTTATTCCTAAATAATCATTAACTAATAATAATTTAGCAATTACGACTAGCTAATTACAATTTAGCTACCATTATAGATTCCTACGTAAATTCAAGAAGCTAGCCCACGATCCAAGTCTAACTTGGTATGCTAGGATTAGGACCAAAATGGTCTTAGGTCGATACGATGGAGAAAACAAATATCCTACAAGTTATCCAAACCTTTAAGGCTAGAATAATTAATAAAAATATTTCTATTTTCAAAACATAATCTCACTAATATTTCTTCTATATAAAATAAATATTTATAACTTACATATTTTTCTGAAGTGGACAGATAATTCAATTAAGTAACATCTCACATAAAAATAGTTTTTATAAAACTAATTACCAACAAGCACCGATAGCAATTACGGTCGAAAATGTTTCTCAATATTAGAATTGCACGATTTCCAAAGATTTAGGAAATTTATTTCAAAAGAAATAGAGAATTTAAAAATATTCAAAAGGATCCAGATTTTGGTTAATGGCGGTTGCATGACTTGGTCAATCTGGCTACTATCACCCATATGGCATCCTTTCCACTCAGCGATCGTAGTAATCTCGAGATGAAGTCCTTGGTGATATACTCCCACTTTCTCCTATGAATGACAATGGCTGTAATAATTCTCTAGGTCTTTGACGCTCCACCATCACCTACTGACAAACTAGGCATCGGGAGAAAAATCTGGCTACCTCCCTCTTCATTCCATACCACCAGACATACTCTCTGAGGTCCTTGTACATCTTCGTAGCTCCTGGATGCATCAAGTACTAAGACTGGTGGGCTTCCTGCATGATCTCCTCCCTCAAGCTCCCTTTAGACACACACAACCTAGTAACGTGTCTTAGGGTACCATTATCTGCTATGACAAAGTCATCCAATAATCTTGCTCTCACTTGTTCTATGATGTAGCTGTCATGACCCGTACCCGCTTTCTGGATACGAGACATGTCCAAGTCCAGCCTACGTCGCAGTATCGACGGCAGGGCGCTGTCTATAATACAACAGTCACAATAGTCTAGAACAATCAAGGTAATCTATATCTCATCCAGAAAATAGAGAATACAACTAACTCAAAAGAGACCGAATAATAAATGATAATATAAAATGAAGTATCCAGTTTATCAAGAATTTAAGTTACGTCCAGTGGAAACAAATCCACTACCAGTAGATAGAAATAAAATAGAGACATAAAAATACAATCACTAAGTCCAAACTGCTAAATATCAAAGATACCCTCAGCTGCAGTGTACCGTGGTCTAATGCTGACTCAAGCCTGCTCGTCTGTACCTGGCTCAAACTCGACTAAACCTGAAGAGATCATCAGGTCCTCAGAGGACTAGTAAGATACATTAAAACATGCCTACTAATCTGATAGTAACATGTATGGAAGATAAGAACAGTGCAAAAAGAACATCGAAGAACGATATGTCATGTGGAAACTATAATACTAGACTTGGCTCACATTCAAACGAATAACTCCTATAACTTGTAGTACAATGCAAGATACTTCCAATCTATAGTATGTTTCAATTGTAGTACAATGCAAGATACTCCCAATTGAGAAGAGCCAATTCTAGTACCACTCTCCTCTCCTAAAGGAATACAAGAGTCAAGTAAAATCCTATAGGTTGTAGTACAATGCAAGATACTCCCAATCTATAGAATGTCACGAGTCAAGTCAATCAATCAATCAAGTCAAATCAAGTCAAGAAACATGGTATAGAACTGATAACTCTATCACAAGGCACGGTGAAATATGAAGAAGACAATAAGCCAGCAAGGAAACGAATAAAATCCTATACGTGCATGTAAATCTAGAAAACAAGCAGAGCAATAGATGATGAACCAAATACAATATAAAAAGAAATATAATAGGAAGAAACATATAAATACTGTATGTGTTCGGCAAGGTATCCTTGCCTGTGGTCCTAAGCTGCTGGCACCGGTCAAGTGCCGAGTCAAAGTCTCCAAAACCTATATGGTAAATTTACTTAAGTTAATAAACAAACGTTGATAAATATCATCCTTGTCTAATACTTAGTTGCCCTTAAGATCACTCCATCGATTTTACACCTATTACCATTGTTTCCTGGCCCTTGACTTACCCTATATGGATCAGGACTCTGTATTACATTGTTAAGCCTGTTGAATACAATACTTTTTAAACCCTACATCAAATTTCTAACTAATATACTGTATATCATCCATTTTGAATTAGCTGTGACACTATCCTACCCCATACCCTCTATATTATTTCATGGAAAGGATACTCATTTGCCATTAAACTGATATACGATCTATTGCCCGTGGAGTGGTATCCGATTTCCTTTGGACCTATACTGTTCTTATTTCCTGACACCCAGGAACGTACTATCTTAGCTATCCCCCTTCTTGTAGTACCCAGTTTCTAAAATAAGGATAATTTTAAAATTTTGTAATTTTAAATCTTTTAATAATGATATTTAAATAATGATATAATTTTTGGTAATTTTTAATCATTTTAAAACTATTTAAATCTATGACTTATGATTTTGATGTTTTGCTATTGTAACCCTAGAGACTGCATGACCTAGAGACTAACCATGACCAAGGAGGCCTAACCATGTGATTAGGATGACTAATTGTAACTTTTTAGCCTAGGGATATTTTGGTCATTTTTAGACTTTTTAATGAAAATGAATTTTGACTGATTACTTTAGTGCTAATCTTTTATTTAGAGATTAACCTAGATTTGACCTAACCTAGAAGCTAATGGTGTTCATGGAGGTTTAGTTATAAGGTTAGAGACTTAATGGCTAAGTTAGATTAATATCTAGATATTATGTTAGTAGGATATTTTGACTAGATGTTAAGAAACCCTACTTTTAATGTAATCCTTTGATTGAGCCTAGATTCATGTGGAGAAGCCTTAGCCACTCATCTAACCTTGCAAACCCCTAACCCTAACCATTTACTACAGTCATCAAGAGCCCCTTCCTCTATTTAATCATCTCTTCATAATTCCTTGCCTCATTTTAATGCCCACAAGAAACCCTAGTGGTGTTCTTCCCCAAATCACCATAAATTGCTCATTTCTCCACCAAATTGGACTCAACAAATTGCATTGGACTCCCCTACTGTAGAGGATACTATTGGTGGGCAGGTAGCAAGGATTTGGAGGCTAGGGATCATTGCAAGTTGGAGAGAAACTCTTATTTCAAGAGCTATTTCTTGAGGTTTCACCCTTGATAGGTAAATACCTATAAAACCTATTTAAATTCTATTTTCTTTTCATTAATGCATGCATATAGGTATACCCTAGCTATAGAGTGAATTTGGTGCAAAATAATATCCATTTTGTGTCCGTATCGGACACGTATCAGTCCCTATAAACCTATGTTTGATGAAATGCCACAAAGAAACTTTTATTGGTAATTTCTAAAACTAAATTTACAAATTTATAGCCCTTCATATGTGTTTTAATACCCCCACTGACTGAGCATATTTTCGAGTCGAATTTGTGTCCAAAACTAGACACGAACCTGTGCACGAGAATGTGTCTCAGTGCCCTGATGACACACTGTTTTCTCTACGAATTGGACACGTGGACTCGTGCCACTTGGCACGAGGGTGGGGGCCAACACTGACAGGACACCCCTAAAGTTTGGGGCAAGTTTGTTTGTCAGATACGAAAACCCGCCCGTACTGGTCTTACACTGCTGTACTCGTGCGAACAGTAGCTTCTGACACGGCCTTCGTGTCGCGTGCTGACACAACATGGACATAGTGCAGGGACTCAAAACCCTAGCCCTAGACCTGACCTAACCTGGGACACGAGCACGACGTGTCATGTGTTGTGTGTCGTGCGCATGAGTCCATAACACACATGCACGAGGATTACATTTCCTATTTACTGATACTTACCTTTTGGGCTATTTTGGACACTTCATGTCATAATTTCTGGACACGAATGGACATGTGGACATGTCATATATGTCCCTAATCACTGCACACATGTTCCTACTTTAATTTTGAGATTTTTGTGTTGTTATTTTAGGTTTTCATTTGAAATATTCATGTGAACAAGTTATTTCAGTGCTCAGTTTTTTGTTGATAGTTCGAATTGGGTTTTCTAATTTTTATCAAATCTTTTAATGTGTATATATATATATGTAAATATAAGTTTATACATGCTGTATTATACTGAGGTTACATGTATGGTATACTAGGATGTATTGGATGGGTTTTGTCAAATGTTTCAGTTTCGAATAATTGAAATTGAGTTTGGAAATTGTTTTGTTCAGAGGTTTTGATTTATATATAGATGTTGTTTTTATTCCCAGTTACCGATTTAGTGATTTGGGTTTCGATTTATAAACTGTTTCACATGTTTCCTCTTCACAGTTTTGTTAAACTGATTTTGAACTTGAAATGGGTTTACATGGTTTTGAATGTTGATGTTATATATATTAAGTATGTTATCATGACTTGATCTTGTATGTAATGTTTATATATAAATTAGTTTCAGATATCCCTATGTATGTATAGATAATGTAAATTTATATAGGTAATATATAATGCATATGAACTGAGACTGAGAACAGTCCCCCTCTACATTTCAGTCTTTCCTTCCCCCTTAAATGATATGTATGTTATGTATCAATGTATGCATAAATGTATGTTATGAATGTATCAATACAATGTATGCATGAATGTATGTAAAATATAATGTATGTATGTATCTATGTAATGAAAGTATACATGAATGTATGACAGGTAATGTAGGTTTGGATACATGTTAAGTATGTATAAAGGTAATGCAATACATGAATGCAAGAATGAATAAATGCAATGCAAGAATGCATCCTAATCTAATGCAAGCATGTAGGATTGAATGTGATGAATACATTTAATGTATATATATCCAAGTATGTAATGCAATATAGTATGTGTATAGATGCCTTGGTGTGGTTCACATTGTTTTGCTTTGCTTATGTCTTGCCTTGATTGCCTAGGCTAACTTGGTTAGGACTAGTTAGACTTGTTAGACTAGCTTGGACCTAGAATAGCTAAGTTGACCAAGATTTGACCAATATAGGCCTAATTGGTCATGTGGACTTAAGTTTGACTAGAGTAGACCAAGTGTGACCTAGTTTGACTAGAGTAGACCAAGTGTGACCTAGACAGTTGACCAAAGTTGACCAAGAGTTGACTTTGACCTAGTTTGACTTAGAATCATGTAGTTTGCATTTGCAGATTTCTATTATTACAATTTGAGTACTTTATAACCTGTTTTACTCTAAATAGGACTCTGTGACACCAGTTCGGACATCTATTCATATCAGTCATTCAGGATGACAGACGAGTACATTCTCTGACCATTTCATACTTGCTAGGATTTATATTCTTGCTCTAGATTACTTTACATGATGCTGTCACATTATTATCATGGATTGGTACTATATGGATCTTGTCATGCGATGTTATCCCCCTCGGGGTGCATCAAATACAGTTGTCATGTGCTTTTTATGAACATCTTGTATTTCATGTACACCTCCATTCATGTATACTCTTGTGCAATCTTGTACTCTCATGATCACGTGAGCAAACATGATAAAAACCTCTTGTGCAAGGTTACGTAACTTGACTGGATCCTTGTGTATTGATTGGGGAGGGTGAGTAGGAAATGGTTATGTGATCAAAATCCCATCTTGTGAAATCATGAAACTCTTGTATATTTCCATTGTGCCCTCACATATAATGGAGTCCCATCTTTTAAACCTAAACTGTTTATATAACCATTTCATGGTCTAAATCACAGGTTACTTACAGTTCTTACTTATCATGTATATAGATATTTACAGTTATCAAATCTCTCTCATTTTCATATATATATTTCCTTACAGTCCATGTATCTTACTCTTTTGCATGCTTTATATTTCTTAACATGATATGAACTGCGTGAGATATATTGTGCTCGTTCCTGTCCTGACTGGACCTGTTAAAAATATTACAGATGATGATGGTGACTGGCCTACCTTCTATGGGGCATATGAGGGTGACATTCAGGAGCCCGAGGAGCATCTAGCTCAGTAGAGGGTGCCTAGTTTAGTCTAGTACTTACAGCTTTCAGTTTGTATCGGATTATTCCGATTGTTGTTGAGACTTAGTTATATTCAGGCCTTGTATTTATTTGTGTTGGATATCTATATGTGTGTTGTGATGACTTTACTTATATATTCAGTTCTTCCTTTTTATCTTATTCCGTATCGTGCCCTATCTTCCCTAGACTTGTGATTGAGATATAGAGTTGAGATGTTATATTATACCTCCGTGCGGAGATGATATGTTTATATCATATTGTTGTTAGATGTTAGATGTTATAGACGAACTATACAACGTTCTACCGTCGACAATGTAACGTAGGCTGGACGTACCCACGTTCTCATGCCCTTCCTCAGGGTGCGGGTCGTGACACTTCTCATAGTCTAGCACTTCTATTTGTTATCATAACTACTATACTGATAACAGAGGCATGTGTAGGATATGCTCTTGGAACAGAGCCGCGTATTACTAGCTGCTATTAGCCCCCTCCATATTTTCTAATGTATATTAGGGTCGAGATGAGCAGGGAATGCATACAGAGGTTTCCTACTTGTACTCCGTCATGAAACTATATTACTCTTGCTGCCACACCGCCATATAGTGTCACGATCCGCATCCACTGTGAGGGTACGAGTACATAATAGCGCCCAGCCTACGTCGCAATGTCGACGGTAGAACGCTGTTCTAGTTCATGAACTATAACTAACACAATATAAAATACTCTCCAATTGGAGGCCAAGACACATAAGGTACAACTCAATCACAATCTAGAGGTAGAATATAGCACGATGGAATATATAAGAAAATCTTCAAACTGAAGTACAACAGAAGTAAAATAAATCAAAGTTAACAACTACCAGTCTCAACATCTCCATAAATATATAACATCTGAAATCAAAGACAACAACTAATCATGAAAAGAAGAACAGTCTAAGCTATCTATAGAATGCATAGGTATCATCCTCAGCAGCTGCCTGAACCTCCTAAGGGTCCAGGTCGCGAGTGTCATCTAGGTAAGCTCCATAGTAAGGGGTACAGGGTTCCTCATCATCCTTTGTAAAATTTTCAACAGATCCAGTCAGGACGGGAACGAGCACAATACATCTCACGCAGATCATAACAAGTTAGAAAATATAAACATACAAGAGAGTACGATACATGAAACTGAAAGAATGTACATAATGTAAAAGAGAGAACTGTAATGGAAATATCTACTATAAATAGGGAACTATCAGTGACTAGTGATGTAGAGTACAAAGTCGACATGTGAACGGCTGGAATTGCACATGAATATACTAAAGAGTCGCACATGGTTATACTACTTTGGAATTGTTCACATGACTATTTATACTACCCAATACCCCAATAAATACACAAGGATCCAGACAAGTTATGTTACGTACATGATTTTCACATGAAAGCCCATAGATGGGTATACATGAAGTATACATGAGGGCTCAACACTGAGTGCACATGAATTCCATATGAAGGCCCATGAAGGGGTACACATGAAATATAGGTTATACATGAGAAACATGACCGAACATGAGAGTACACAAGCATGCATGAACAAGCATGAAGCACATGAGAAACATGAATAACATGAGAGCGAGGAATACATGATGTACATGAAACGCATAACATGAAGTATCCGATGCTCCCGAGGGGGATAACGTCTCAATGTAGGGATCCATATAGTACCAATCCGTGATAATATCGTGATAGCATCAAATAAGGTAATCTAGAGCAGGAATATAATCCTAAGCAAGTTATTAAATGATCAGAAAATATACTCGCCTGGTATCTGAATATCTGTGAGAATATACTGCCAGAGATGAGGAATCTGACTCCTATTTAGAGCAACACAAGTCAAGACATACAGAGGATGATAAATGAATGTACAAGGCATCTGCATGCTGTCTAGGTCAAATTAGACTATAGTCAACACTTGGTCAACTCTAGTCAGCCACACTAGTCAAACTAGGTCAACTAGGTCAACTTAACCCAAGCAAGTCTCACTACACCTAACCAGCCTATTCTAGCAAGCACACATTATCACAAGGCCAAACAAGCCATCAATCACATAATTTATATTATATTTAATTCATATATTGCATACACTAGATATACATATAGGCAATCAAGTATATATACATTAGGCATTCATAGGAACATTTCAATGAGCTAGTGTAAACATACATGCATATATTAGCATACAATACTAGGCCTATATAACATGGCATTATATATATATATATATATATATATATATATATATATATATATATATATATATATATATATATATATATATATATATATATATATTTATATATATATATATATATATATATATATATATATATAAAATATATATATATATATATATATATATATATATATATATATATATATATATATATATATATATATATATATATATATATATATATATATATGGGTCGTTCTACAATACATCCGCTGGAAATGGATGTATCGATACATCCGAAATCTGGACCGTTGGATGTTGATCCAATGGTTCGGATTGAATAATAGTGTAGAAACATCATTTAATGCTGATTTAGACTTTTGACCTGTTGGTAACTTGCTTTAGCAGGTCATTCTTCACTTTAATTTTTTCAATGAACACCCTAAATTAATTCATATTTACTCTCTCAAAAGTCCATCCAATTTAATATTTCGTATTATATTTTTTTTGGTTACAGGCCGTCGTGGTGGTGGTGTTGGTGGTTGTGGTGGAAAGAGAAACAGAGATGAAGATGGAAATAAGAATCGGTCCGGATCGCGTCGAACGTCGTCGAGCCCTCCTAGAACAACGAGGAGTACCAGCTGCGTCGTGAAGAATCGGTTCGCTTCCCGTCGGACATAGTCGAAACCTCCTCGAACAAGAAGTATTAGCGGCGCCGCTCTAATTTTACTGTCCATGCTATTGTCAAAAATCTTATTTTTCATCTAATAATTTAATATTTTGTTAATAAAGCTACATGTCACGGTGGTGGTTGTGAACTGAGGAAAACCTGCTTCTGAGGTCGGGCGGAACATCTTGTCACATATTTTTAAAAAAATCTGTATTGATCGTACGAATTTTTTTTACTTTTCTAATGATAATATTTTCGAAGAGAATATTTTATTTGGACGGTGAACGGCCATTCTCTTTGCTTTTAACACGGAGAATGGCCATTCTCTTTGCTTTTAACACGACGAATGGACGGAGAATGGCCATTCTCTTTGCTTTTAACACGGCGAATGGACGAAGAATGGCCATTCTCTTTGCTTTCTACACGGCGAATGGACGGAGAATGGCTGTTCTCTTTGTTTTTAACACGGAGAATGGCCATGCTCAAGGAGAATGGCCATTCTCCGTTATTTTAACATGGAGAATGGCCATTCTCCGTTCTTTGAAAACGGAGAACGGACACTCTCTGTGCTTTTAACAAAGTATGGTACATTTAGGACTGGAAATGTTCAAGTATCTCATATTTTTTTCACCAAATATTTACAGTATTTTTAATATCATTTACCATAGTACATTCATTTTATATTAAATCATTTTCAAGATAATTCGAATATCATTTTATCAGGCTTCCACTGTATGGCTGAACAAAATTTCTTGTGAATGTTTGAATATAATTAACCTACTATCAAAGAGAATTTTTCTTACATTACATTATGCCTTACACTGGCATCGACTTCATACTGATGGCATCGATGTACTGATGGCAATAACAAAGGATGAACATGCAGGATTACAATTATGTTTCCGCAATAACAAGGGATGAACATGCATGATTATAATTTTTCTTCAACAATAACAAGGGATGAACATGCACTGGCATCGAGTTCATACTGATGGCATCGATGTAATGATTTTTTACAGAAAGCAAAATACATTACAATCAAATAAAGTTTCAGTGATCCCAGGAATGCATCCGTAATGAGGCCACCTGTAAACCCTAGCAATGCACCCAGGACTCACGAAATCTGTGATGGGCATCTGCAAATCAAAGGAATACACCAAAATATCAATATCATCTATCAAGGCCAACTGCCAACCAAATAAACGCTTCAACCAAAAATCATAATCAAATTAAGTATACTTCATTCCAAGTCCAATAAACTGCATAATTCACGTTACAGTAATCTGTCCAATCCATGTTAGTAATTCAACATAGAACCTGCATAATTCACAATACAATAATCCAAATAAATATCAGACCTACTCTAAATTCAAGACCATATTACATTTTTAAAACAAATTATGAACTATGCACTGAGTACAAGCGAAAAGTTTAGTCTTATAATATTTCAAACACAAAATTTAGTTTGTCTGCATGACCAACAAATATTCAGAACAATATTACAAGTCAAATATTACTTCCACATTGAAATAAGAGACATTCAAAACTCAAAAGATGAATCTTCATAGACGTCTCCATCTTCTTCTTCTTGTTTCTTTTTTTTTTTCCTACTTCTTCTTTCTCAAAATATCCTTCACCTACACCTTGAGGGACGGATGAAGAAAAATTATAGTCAGTATTGACTCACTTTATAGGTAGAAATGACATCCAGAAACATAAATAGAAGTATCAAAGTGATGGCAAGCATTAAAGTGTCAATGTGCACAGTCTATATTTTTACATAAGATTTTGGGCTAGCCCCATTTACCTTCTTCACGAGGGAAGGAAAATCTTATTCTTGGTCAGCAAATTCAACCTCTATCTGGTTAATCTTATCCAGAATCAATTTCTGGTTGTCGGATATAGTCTTCATCTCTTTGAAGACATTCTCAAAGTTTGCAGCAACAAAATTGTATAGATCATCAACCCTGTCCTTAGTGTTTTTGATTCCATAAGTTGATGGTTTTCCAGATGTTGATGGTTTGCTTGCAGCTGCTGCCCGTTTTCCAAACATTCGAGTGAAGGTTAGTTTTCTCATGGGGCCTTTGTTTTTAATATAAACATCCCCTGCTAAGCTTGGGACAGAATGTTTATTAGCCATCGAGCATACAAATCCTCCGAAAGGGAGAGCTGTCCTTGCAGTTGGTTTTCCCACGAGATGCATCATTCTACTGAACATGTAGGAACCTATATCCATCCTTTTTTCTTCCCCATATAATAAAAAAATTTACTCTCTCGGGATGGATGGAAAACTCATGTCCAGTAGGGTTGAGTGTTTGAGATACGTAGGCATGCAACAATTTATACAAAGTTTTTAATTGATCTTTGTATACATTTTGAGGGGTCTTGGCACCCATTGAAACACCTATAATCTCATGAATTGCATCCGTCATGGAAACATTATCAATATCTTTCATATCAAACTCAGGAACTGGATCAAATCCATAAAATTCGTTGATGACAGCAGCATTTACCCTAATCAGTTTCCCTCTCAGAAACACCAGTGGTTGATCCTCTTCTTTTTCTTTAATTTCAGCCAGGAGATTTGAGTAAAATTCTCTTACTATTGTTTGGGAGATTTTCTCAAGACAGGATTTGTTCAGTTTCTCCAATTGATAGAATTTCAATATATCCAGGAAAGCTTCGTCTTCGACATCATCCATCTTAATTGATCTTTCAGGCATAACAGCCTTTTTCTTGAAATATTTAATGTATATCTTCTTAGTTTAGAGTCTTTAAATTTTTTTACCTCCTCTCCAGCCTGGGACTTATCTGATGATTGCTCTTCCTCTTCATTTTCCTCTTCTGATGAGGATTCAAAATCCACAGAGTACGCTGATGACTCTGTATCCGTTGCCACCTTAGCCTTCGCTTGAGTACGCCTTCGATCTTCATAAGTTGAGTCTTCCGACGACTCTGTATCGAAGATAGATTTTCTGGTCTTTGTCGAGCAATAAGTATTTTTAGCCTTTTTTGCACGTGGCTTGGCTGCCGCCTCCGCTTTCATCGTCGCTGCCGCCGCCGCTGCTTCCGCCGCTGCCCTTTCGGCCTCTGCCCTAGCGACCATAATCTTGGTTTTCGCCGTCCTTGCAAGTTCTGCCCTTCGGGCCTATATCGCATCCCTTCGTGGATCCTTCCCCTTCGGCGACGGTCGTTGTTTCTTCGGCGGCATTTTGATTAGAAGAGGGTTTGGGAGAGGGTTTGGGAGAAGGAAGAGGGTTTGAGAGAAGAAGAGGGAAAGTTCGACCGTCTTATATGACCTTGGGAAGTGGAAAAAATTAGAATAGTTTTGAGTCTTAAATTAAATTTATTACTATTATTACTAGTATAAGACGGTCGAATTTATTACTATTAAATTTAAAAAACTACTTTCCAAAATTAAATTTATTACTATTATTACTAGTATATATCCATGTGAAATCACTACATAAACCTTTGGGATTTTGAGACCTTAATTTTAAAAAATTCTTTTCCAAAATTAAATTTATTACTATTATTACTAGTATATATCCACGTGTTCCGTATAAATTATTAAAAAATTTGGCAGAAAAAACGTGGTGGAAACATATTTATTTAAAAAAATTTGACAACATATTTAAGAATGTGAAGTTTAAGACTCAATATTTCCATTTTACGAATATTTGATTAAATTTTTGAAAATAAGAAGACTATGTACTTGAAAAGAGTAAAATTGAAACACTCAATGTTGTCCTCTATTTTACTTTGTAATCATATTTAAGATGGATTTGACGGCAAGATTGACGCTGGCAGCATAATCAATTATAAAGAGCAATGCTATAGTTAGCAAATGGGTGTAAGTTGTAAGAAGGTTGTAAAAGTTTGATTGTAGCCGAAACCAAATTGAGTTAACAAAATATTATATTTCATTAAATCCCAACTTCGTCGCCGGAACATTCTCCAGAGAAGTATACAAGAGGAGGACAAAAAACTGTAAAACACGGAAAAAAAAAGGGTCTAGCCCTCACTGGCCTCCCGGAGGATCTTCGCAAAGTCCTGCAGGGTGCGCACACCCGCCCTATGGCACAGGCGGCGAAACGCTTCCCTCTTCTCCAGAGAATCCCGTTCCTCCGGAGTGATCGGCAACAGGTCAAAGTTTGGCGCCGGATGAAGAGGTCGAGCGATGACCTCCAGTGACAACCCGCAGGCGGTCAGAAAGTTCACAGCCGCTGCCAGCCAGTCATGGGCCGGAGGCGGCGCAGAGGGTGCTCCATGCGAAGGGGCTCGGCGACGACTGGAAGAAGGCTCTGGCAATGGTTCCCAACCAGATGATCTTTTTGGAGCCATGTTAAATGTGCAACCTACTCAGATGAATGGGGACCCCTATGTAATATATACACGTTCCTAACCGACTCTTCCTATTCCTTATTGGAAGTTGGGATATAATGTTAAAGTTACAACCAAATGCTTACAACACTCTTACAACCTTCATCCATTGCTGACATGTGGGCCATGTCATCAATGGGTGAAGGTTGTAAGAGTGTTGTAAGCAAGCATTTGGTAGTATACTATAAGAGACATTATTGATGTCTTATTCCAGGCTTAGTTGGTTGTGCTGTTTGGCTTTTACATTGAAGGCCTAGGTTCGAGTCTGGTGTTTGGGTTCTGTAGAATTTTTCTAATGTTAAAGTTTGGCTGTTTGGTTGTTAATGGTCATTCTCCGTTCCTCTAACACGGAGAATTGTACATTTAGGACGGCGAATGGTACATTAGGACGGAGAATGATAGATGTAGGACTGAGAATGATAGATGTCGGACGGAGAATGGTCCATATAGGACGAAGAATGGTACATTTAGGACTGTTGTGTAGGGTTGTGAATTTTAAATAGTTTGGCTGTTTAGTTTTGTTTTGAATCTATATAAATTGGTTTTGAAGGCTATAAATTAGTTTGGCTGTTTGGCTGTTAATGGCCATTCTCCGTTCCTCTAACACGGAGAATGGTACATTTAGGACGGAGAATTGTACATTTAGGACGGCGAATGGTACATTAGGACGGAGAATGCGGAAAGTTGGACGGAGAATGATACATGTAGGACGGAGAATGGTCCATATAGGACGGAGAATTCATTTTGAATAAGGTAAAATCTGTGTTGGGAAATGGCGAAATCTCTTGGATATGATTACACTGAGATGTTGTATTAATGGTAAAATCTGTGTTGGAAAATGTCGAAATCTCAGAAGTGAGCCGTCTTCGGCGTCATTATATCACAGTCCATTTTATTTATAAAAAAATAATCATGTTAAAAATTAGTATTGACAAAAGTAAAACTTGGTCAAAATGGAGAATCGAACTCATAAAAAATATCTTGTATGTAGACTAGTGAAAAATATATACTCCTCCGTCCCAAAAATATAGTCTCACTTTCCTTTTTGGTTTGCCCCATATTATAGCCCATTTCTTTTTATATAATGGATGTTTGTGGAGTAATTTACAAATTTAGCCTTATTTAAACTGCAATTATATCAAGATAAACTCTATAATTCTCTATGCATTTAAGAGTTGTATTTTGAAAATATACTTGAGCTCTAATGATGGATACTGAAAAGACACTTTAGTTTATATTGCCTCCAAAATTCAAACTAAAATTTGCCAAAATATTGTCTCCAAAGTTTAATGGCATTCATTAACCCAATTAGAGATCACAATAAGTACAAAAGCAAAATTCAAAACATCTATAAGGGGCATATTGGAGAGATTTTGTTTTGTTGGACATATTAATTAGATTTTCTTAATCTTGGTAAAAATAGAAATAGGACTATATTTTTGGGACGGAGGGAGTATAAAGAAATGTATGCATGCATGCTAGTGTTTTCACCATTAACCCCAGTAATGATAGATCGTATCTAATTCATTATACCACTCGTACACAGGTTCTCCTGGTACTGGGATTACATTATCAAAGGGTTTTTTAAACGTCTGAATTGAATAACAAATTTTCCAAAGTTCGTCGTCGAAGATCACGTTGAAGCACCCACGTATGTCGAGCAGGCGAAGACCCTTGCAGTTGCATATAATAGATCGCAGCGTGTCTCCATTGAACATGCCGAATTGTCACGCCCAGCTCCCAGGATACGGCGAGCCGAGTACGTACAACATCCCCAGGCTACGCGACCATACAACAAGAACCCAATTGTATCCCGCGATTGTCGCCTGTAAGGTCCTAGGTAGGCATAGAGTTAAGGAAATAATACAATTTTCCACAAAAGAGCATAACATTCATTTGTCTCAAAATGTTACAACATAATTCAAGTCTCATCATCAAACACATATTTACATTCTGGATTCATTGTTCATCAAAATACAAAACTTACATATTGCATTCATGGTTCTTCAAAATACATAAGTCACATAGCTATGAGGTTCCCAGGATAAAGCTACAACCCTCAGTCCTACATCATTCATAAAGTTCTGCCTCAGTGTATGCCTGTTCCCCATCCTGTTCTTCAACAATCCCTAGTGAACAAAACTAGGTCGTCAATACGACGAGCAAGCCCTCAGTCAAAGGAGGCGGTATGAATATGAAATGATAAAGTAAGTGAAAACAAGATATAACATTTGGAGCAAGTTAACTCATTACCTTGTGATATCCGTTAAGAAGCAATCGATTCTTAAATTAATGTCACAAAGGACACGTCAAGATCTTTCTAAACCTACATGCAATTTAGAGAAACTTTCTGGATCACACACACTCGCCTAGCATCTCAACAATAACCCCATTTGCCCGGGATCAGGCTCATACAAAACGGGTTGGTGCTTAGATTCTCCAGCCGTCTGTACTATCACATATTGATGTGATTACAAGCAAGATAACATCATGAGTGGTTTCCGAATCATCTGGGTCGAGTCATCGCATCATGTGTTATAATCAAGAAGCTCGTATGACTTGGACTTTTCCAAGAATATCGAACCCATTCATTAGAGAGCTGAGCTGAACTCAGGGCCTGGATATCTAATGAATTAACAAATGTTCTGAGCTGAAACTCAGGGTAATGTGCAATGGATAGCTGAGCTGAAACTCAGGGCCTGGATGTCCAATTGCGATTCAATAAAGTGAGCTAAGCCTCACCCCGGATATTCGCACGGCCGTACGAACACCGTATCAGGGACTGATCAGTACGAAATTGAAAGTTTTATTGCAAAGAAGTCAGCCAGGTGTGATCCATCGGTTTCTCTCCCGAAAACCCCATGCAACCTATTCTAACATTTAGACTTCATGGAAACTATCTCCCAAACGGAAATCTTAGAAGTCAAGTCGCATTCTATATTAGTTTCGTCTTTTCCGAAACTAAAGTAGTCCAAGAAATATTGGAACTAAGGTAAAATTCCAAGATATCCAAATAGACAATGATTTCCAAGAATCCCTCCGATATTATAGGTCGGAGATGGATGGTTCAAGCGGTCTAGAACTAGAGTCAAAATTTCCAAGAATCCGAGTTTGTCGAAAATAGACTAACTCTGGAAATTCTCGAAAATTTCGGCAGAGTCTCCTTTGTATTTACTGACCCGGAAATTAATCCGATACAAGTAAACACAAAGAATCAATATACGGGCACGCCGACCCCTTCGGTGGAGCAACCCTCAACACCGGCAACACGCAAATATAAACGGGTACGCCGACCCCTTCGGTGGAGCAACCCTCAACACCGGTACACACGCAAATATGTATATAACCATATAACAAATTAAAAGTTTTCTTACCCAATGCTATTTTAGTTTGGCAATGTTTGCTAGCTACTTTGTGATTTGCTAATAACACAAGTTAAAGACAAATCGTTAGTCCTTAGAGGAACACATTTCAAAGAAAGAAATATTACTACAACCCTAATTGTAGTTGACATCACCTGATAAGTAAAGAGTCAAAAGCCTAAGGATCGTATACGTAAGCCTATAGTTATAATTAAACTATCTGAAGACTTAAAAGAAATATTTATATAACCATATTTATATGCGTAAATTCCATTTTATAATGCTGATTTTTAATAGAACGTGGACAAATATCGATTATAACGGGATTACCAAGAGATTTAAAGTCTACAACAAGCCTAAAAACTTGATATTAATGTCTTATATATGTCAGTTATCCAAAATACGCTAGTTTTAACTAGGTAGGGATGAAATTGTCTCAAATATTGGTATAAAAGAAATATGGACAGAATTATAGTATTAACATAAATTCGTAGTTAGACAAGTTTTTCATATATATAAAAGGGTATCAAATGATTTGCATACGTGCATTTATATAATGACTTTTAGGTAGGTGTGTGTATATATATATAAACATATATTTCACGGTGCATAAACCTCTTACATGTATATATATAAATATTTGTGTCCATATTGTGTCAAAGTATAAGTGTCAAGGCTTTGAGTATGTGTGTATGTATATTCGTATGTACATTGTTAAGAACTATGCTTGTGGAGTACATATATGTGTACATGTGAGGACAAAATCACAATATAATTTAGATTCAAAGTGTCCATACAAATATATATACACATACTCAAGGAATTCACTTGTGCAATACATTTTCCATGATATAATCTTCAACATTGGATTTTTGTTAGAATTTCCACCAATTTCAGAATATAAAAATGACATTATATCTCTCATAATACTCAAAAAAAAAATGAAACATTCCAAATAGGAGGAGGAAGAAGAAGGGGGCTTGCCTGAATCTTTGTTTTGCTCCTTGGGAAGGTTTTCTTGTGGAGAAATCCTTAAATGGCCGATTTCAGAACCTAGGGCAAAAATTTGGAATTTGGGGTTAAAAATTCAAACCTAGAAAATTATTTTACCAAGAAATTGAAGAGAATGGGAAAGGAAATTGAAAGGAAGGAAGAGGAAGAAGAAGAGGAAGAAGGGGAAGAAGGGGGTCGGCCACCGGCCGACCGGGCGGCGGCGCCGGCGGCGCGGCAGCCGCGCGGCAGCAGTGGCGCAGCAGCGGCAGCAGCAGCAGCAGCAGCAGCAGCAGCAAAAAGCAGCGGCAGCAGCAGTGAGAAAGAGAGGAAAGAAAGAGAGGAGGAGGAGATTAAGAAGAAAATGAGAAGAGGGAAGAAAAGCTTCACCTGGAAATGGAGAACTAAGGAGGAATGAGTCTCTTTCCTCTTCACCCATTCATAAAAATAAAAGAGAAGCTTGAAATTACTAGAATGCCCTATGGGCCTAGTCATGAGATGGTGAGGACACTTGTCCTCCCTCTCATGCATGAGAGCCACATAGGTAAGCTAGGAAAATGCAAATTTTACATTTGCATGAGGGCCAAAAGGAAAGAAATCTGATTTATTATTATATACATATATATATATATATTCTTTTTTTTTTTTTTTTTTGAGAAATAATTATAGGAAAATAGTTATTGAATGGTTGATAATTAAATAAAATATCAAATAAAAATAGAAAATTAAGGATATGACACCCTACCCACCTTAATTAAATTCCGTCCCCGGAATTTAAGGATAAGAGAGGTAGAGAAGGATAAGTTGCTAAGTACCTTAGTCATCAAAGAGGTAGGGGTACAGTCGCCGCATCTCATCTTCCCTTTCCCAAGTAGATTCTCCCGGTGAGTCCTTGTTCCAAGATACTCGTACCAAAGAGATGGTCTTGTTCTTAAGAACCTTCTGTCTTCGATCCAGGATTTCCACTGGCTTCTGCTCGATGCGAAGAGTTGGGCCAACTGTGAATTCTGAATGATCCAGTATGTGACTGGGATCTGGCACATATTTCCGCAGTTGTGATACATGAAAAACATCGTGGACTCCTTCTAGGGATGGTGGTAAGGCCAATCTGTAAGAAACATCACCGATTCGATCCAGGACGTCGAATGGGCCTATATACCTTGGGCTCAACTTTCCTCTGGTTCCAAACCTGATTGTTCCCTTTGTTGGTGAGATCTTCAAGAATACATGATCTCCTGGTTTGAAATTCAAAATTCTCCGATGCTTATCTGCCCACATCTTGTGCCTGTCCTGCGCAGCTTGAAGATGACTTCGAACTGCCTTGACCATGTCCACAGTCTGCGTAACCAATTCTGGGCCCAAAAGTTGCCGTTCTCCGACGTCACCCCAGCATATAGGTGATCTGCACTTCCTCCCATATAGTGCTTCAAATGGCGCCATCTTGATACTGGCCTGATAACTGTTATTATAGGAGAATTCTACCAGATGCAAGTGATCATCCCATGATCCTTGGAAATCTAGAGAGCACGCTCTCAACATGTCTTCCAAAATTTGTATTAACCTTTCTGACTGTCCATCAGTCTGTGGGTGATATGCTGAACTGAACTTCAGGCGACTGCCAAGACTGTCTTGCAAGCTTTTCCAAAACTTGGAGGTGAACCGAGTGTCCCTATCTGATACGATACTTACCGGTACTCCATAGCGACTAACAACTTCCCTCATGTACATATCCGCTAGATGCTCCGTAGATTGTCCAACTCGGAATGGTAGAAATCTTGCGGATTTTGTAAGTCTATCCACTATCACCCAGATGGCATTGTTACCTTTTTGAGTTCTTAGGAGTCCTGATACAAAATCCATTGTAATGTGCTCCCACTTCCATTCAGGTACTGGGAGTGGTTGCAGTAGTCCAGCAGTCCTTTGGTGCTCAGCTTTCACTTGTTGGCATACTAAACATTTCGAGACAAATTTAGCTATCTCCCGCTTCATTCCATGCCACCAAAAGTTTTGTCTCAGATCCTGGTACATCTTCGTACTCTCGGGATGAATAGAGTACTGAGAACTATGTGCTTCAGTCATTAATTCAGTCCTGAGTTCTCCAAATGGTACACATAATCGACTCCCGAACCTTAAGGATCCATCAGAATGCTTCATTAATCCAGTTTGTACCCCAGCTTCAGTTTGACTCCACAGTTTCTGCAGCTTCACATCCTTCTTCTGTGCTTCCTTAATTCTCTCCACTAAGGAAGATTGAACTTGTAAGCTTTCCCAGATTCCATCTGCAACTGGGCATATCACTTCAATCCCCATCTTTCTGAGATCATCCAATATCTCCTTGGGCGTGTTCATAAAGAAAGCTTCAGGCCTCCTACTCAAAGCATCTGCTACCTTGTTTGCCTTGCCTGGATGATACTGCAACTCCATATCAAAATCCTTAAGTAACTCAAGCCATCTACGTTGCCTCATGTTTAACTCCTTTTGGGTGAACACGTATTTCAAACTTTTACGATCTGTGTAAATCTTGATCTGTTCACCATACAAGTAATGCCTCCACAGTTTCAGTGCAAACACAACAGCTGCTAACTCCAGATCATGTGTTGGGTAGTTCCTTTCATGAACTTTCAACTGGCGCGAGGCATAAGCGATCACCCTTCCGTGCTGCATCAACACACAGCCCAAACCCTTGCCAGAAGCATCACTGTAAATCTCGTAACCTCCTGATCCTGAGGGTAAAGCTAGTACTGGTGCAGTGACAAGTCTTTCCTTTAATTCCTCAAATGCCGCTTGACATTTATCAGTCCAAACAAAATTTTCATTCTTCCGAGTCAATCTAGTAAGCGGCTCAACAATTCTGGAAAAATTCTCCACGAATCTTCTATAGTATCCAGCTAATCCAACAAAACTTCGAACTTCAGCTACATTCTTGGGAGTAGGCCATGATTTAACTGCTTCTATTTTCTTAGGATCTACCGTTATGCCTTCTCCACTGACTATGTGTCCCAAGAAAGGAATTTCTTTTAACCAAAATTCACATTTGCTTAACTTCCCATACAGCTTCTCCTGTCGTAGAGTCTCAAGTACTATCCTCAAATGTTCTTCGTGCTCCTCCTCGTTCTTCGAGTAAATCAATATGTCATCAATGAACACTATGACAAATTTATCCAGATATTGATAGAATATCCTATTCATCAAATCCATGAATATGGCCGGAGCATTTGTCAATCCAAAAGGCATGACTTGAAACTCATAATGTCCATATCTTGTTCTAAAAGCCGTCTTTGGTATGTCTTCTTTCTTAATCTTCACTTGGTGATAGCCTGATCTGAGATCTATTTTGGAAAATACAGTTGCTCCTCCAAGTTGGTCGAATAATTCATCGATCCTAGGGAGTGGGTATTTGTTCTTGATTGTTAGTTCATTCAGTGCTCTATAATCAATTACCAATCTCAGACTCCCATCCTTTTTCTTTACAAAAAGTACAGGTGCTCCCCATGGAGAACCACTGGGTCTAATGAATTCTTTGGCTAGCAACTCCTTGATTTGTTTATTTAACTCTGCTAGTTCCTCCTTATTCATTGGGTATATCTTCTTTGCAATTGGGGCCGCTCCTGGAATTAAATCAATGCTAAATTCAACTGCCCTATCCGGTGGCAATCCGGGTAGTTCATCAGGGAATACATCCTTAAACTCATCTACAACTCTTGGCCATTCCTCTATTGCTTGACCCTGGAGACTCCTTAGTTCGAACTTTTCTAACTCCTCTTTGTCAAACTCCTTCTGGGCTCTAACAAATTCATGCGACTTCCTACTGGGTAAGGAAAACTGTACTTTTCCTTGTCCACAATCAATAATTGCCGAGGTTGCTATTAACCAATCCATGCCAAATACTACATCATAGTTGTTCATAGGAAAGACTAATAGTTTTGTTCGGAAGCTTGCTCCTCCCATTTTAATTGGACAATTTCTACAAATTCGGCTTACTTCTACAATTCCATTGCCCGTAAGGATTTTCAATTTTCTAGCTAGAGGTTGTGTCTCTATTTTATACTCAGATATGAATGATGCAGATATAAAAGAATGAGTAGCTCCAGAATCAAATAGCACTGATGCAGGACTAGATGAAGCAAGTATAGTACCTGTCACCACGTCTCCTGGTATTCCTGCTTCATTGTTATCCATCATAAAGGCTTGGCCGTGATTCTTGTTCTTCTTCTTGTTGTTGTGGTTCTGATTAGCCCTCTGTGCCTGGTGGAATTGATGTGCTTGAGGTGGTAAGACTGGCCTCTGCTGATATCCTGTAGTTGCATTAGGCCTGGGCTCATTATTCTGGAAGGCAGGCCTTTGTTGAAGTCCCTGGTTTGCAGCTCTTGGTCCCTGTGCATTATTCTGTGCTACCGATCTTCTATTGTTCTGGGGACATTGGTTCAATCGGTGGTTGGGGGATCCACACTTCAGGCACTTCCCTTGAAGTCTTCTGCAATTATTCTTTGTATGCCCCGGCCTTCCGCAGTAAGAACAACTTAGTACGGGTCTTTTCTGCTCATGCTGGGCACCCCTTAGTTGCCCTTGCCCCGAAGTCCTTCCCTGGGCCGAACCAGTTTCCAGACTCCGCTTTTGCCCTGCAGTCTTCGCGTTGTTCTTGTCATTTTGCATTCTTTGTTGGTCTCTAGCAGCTTCGACCACTTCAGCATAAGTTTGACATTTGTAAGGGGCCACCTTCATCTTCAATTTATCATCCAGTCCTTCCATGAACCGGACTACCTTCGCCTTTTCTGTAGATACCAAGCTTGGAGCATACCGGCTGAGTCTGGTAAATTCCGCCGAATATTCGTCGACAGAGGTCTTGTTCTGTTTCAGATGAAGGAATCTCCTTTCCAACTCCAACTTGGCACTTGGGGGAAAGAATCTCTCTTCAAATTCTTCCTTAAACTTCTCCCAAGTCACAACTTCATCAGATTCTTCTGGATGTAATGTGCTCCACCATATGTCAGCCACATCTTTTAATTGAATCCTTACTAGTGAAACTATGTCATTTGGAGGGGTCTTCGCGCCCTTTAGTAACGCCTCTGTGGTTCTAATCCACTGCGCTACTTCCATAGGGGTTTCAGTTCCTTTGAATTCTGGGGGCTTGATTGTCCTAAACTCTGAAAGGGTCCCCGTCTTCTGCGTAGGAGTGACATCCAATCTCTCTAGTAGTTTTGTTGAGGTGGCTTGGAAAAGTTGCATTTGTTGGGTATTGGCCTCCAAGACCCTTTGAAAGAATTCAAAGGCATCAGTTGGTCGTGTCCCGGAGGCTTCTACTTGTGAGGTATTGGGATCCGGTTGAGAAGCCATTTCCTATATATTAAGAATTGGAAATTCTTAAATACAAAATTTAAAGAGAATTTAATTTATTAGAGGAGATTGAAAAGATAATTGCAATATATGTATATAAAGCCATAATCAAAAGAAGCATATTTCATTCATTTCACAAAACACGATTACAATATGCTTCACTAGGAAGTCCTTACAACTTCTATACTCTAGTCCTTATACAAAACTATTTACATCTGTTGTAATTCCAAAATGTTGTACAACAGACAAAAATTTCCCTTTTTCTTCCATACATCATATCTATAAGCTATCTGCTGATCCATCAAAATGCTGTGCAGCAGACAAAAACTACCCCAGTCCTAACTGTCATGCGTCACCATCTCAGCGTTATGTAGGTGATCTCGCGGATCCTGTCATAAGGATTGGCCTCTACCCATTCCTCAATGGTCCCTTCGTACCCATGAGTAAATGGAGATGGGCCGTCCTTCGCAAGGAAGAACCTAAGTCGTAGTTCCTTTTCCCAATATACTTCCGCTCCATCTTCCACATCACGGATTCTGGGGCATAGGCGCTCGAAAAATACACTGTTCACCGGAAGCTCTCCGTCGGGCGACACCTTCCAAGCCTCCCGAGCAAACTGCTCGTATCCGTAATGAGTCCGGTGGCTCCCATCCCAATAGATGCTCGGCAGGAATCGGGCCATGACCTATATCCGAAAAATTCCTCGAATGAGAACTTTATGACATAAAATGATTATCATAATAAGATCATCAAATTCTAAATAAATTTTGATTAAGATTCATATCCCCAAACCTTAGTAGATTCTTTCTTCTTTTTTTTTTTTTTTTTCAACCTTCAATTGTCATCTATTTCTATCCTAGGGAAGTCCAAGTAAATCCTTAAGATAATATTCGATATCCACCTTTACCATCTCCTTAATCTATACACTACCCTAAAAGAGTAGACCTGCATGGGCCACCAACGAAAAGACGTGTCACGCCCCGCTCCCAGGATACGGCGAGCCGAGTACGTACAACATCCCCAGGCTACGCGACCATACAACAAGAACCCAATTGTATCCCGCGATTGTCGCCTGTAAGGTCCTAGGTAGGCATAGAGTTAAGGAAATAATACAATTTTCCACAAAAGAGCATAACATTCATTTGTCTCAAAATGTTACAACATAATTCAAGTCTCATCATCAAACACATATTTACATTCTGGATTCATTGTTCATCAAAATACAAAACTTACATATTGCATTCATGTTTCTTCAAAATACATAAGTCACATAGCTATGAGGTTCCCAGGATAAAGCTACAACCCTCAGTCCTACATCATTCATAAAGTTCTGCCTCAGTGTATGCCTGTTCCCCATCCTGTTCTTCAACAATCCCTAGTGAACAAAACTAGGTCGTCAATACGTCGAGCAAGCCCTCAGTCAAAGGAGGCGGTATGAATATGAAATGATAAAGTAAGTGAAAACAAGATATAACATTTGGAGCAAGTTAACTCATTACCTTGTGATATCCGTTAAGAAGCAATCGATTCTTAAATTAATGTCACAAAGGACACGTCAAGATCTTTCTAAACCTACATGCAATTTAGAGAAACTTTCTGGATCACACACACTCGCCTAGCATCTCAACAATAACCCCATTTGCCCGGAATCAGGCTCGTACAAAACGGGTTGGTGCTTAGATTCTCCAGCCGTCTGTACTATCACATATTGATGTGATTACAAGCAAGATAACATCATGAGTGGTTTTCGAATCATCTGGGTCGAGTCATCGCATCATGTGTTATAATCAAGAAGCTCGTATGACTTGGACTTTTCCAAGAATATCGAACCCATTCATTAGAGAGCTGAGCTGAACTCAGGGCCTGGATATCTAATGAATTAACAAATGTTCTGAGCTGAAACTCAGGGTAATGTGTAATGGATAGCTGAGCTGAAACTCAGGGCCTGGATGTCCAATTGCGATTCAATAAAGTGAGCTAAGCCTCACCCCGGATATTCGCACGGCCGTACGAACACCGTATCAGGGACTGATCAGTACGAAATTGAAAGTTTTATTGCAAAAAAGTCAGCCAGGTGTGATCCATCGGTTTCTCTCCCGAAAACCCCATGCAACCTATTCTAACATTTAGACTTCATGGAAACTATCTCCCAAACGGAAATCTTAGAAGTCAAGTCGTATTCTATATTAGTTTCGTCTTTTCCGAAACTAAAGTAGTCCAAGAAATATTGGAACTAAGGTAAAATTCCAAGATATCCAAATAGACAATGATTTCCAAGAATCCCTCCGATATTATAGGTCGGAGATGGATGGTTCAAGCGGTCTAGAACTAGAGTCAAAATTTCCAAGAATCCGAGTTTGTCGAAAATAGACTAACTCTGGAAATTCTCGAAAATTTCGGCAGAGTCTCCTTTGTATTTACTGACCCGGAAATTAATCCGATACAAGTAAACACAAAGAATCAATATACGGGCACGCCGACCCCTTCGGTGGAGCAACCCTCAACACCGGCAACACGCAAATATAAACGGGTACGCCGACCCCTTCGGTGGAGCAATCCTCAACACCGGTACACACGCAAATATGTATATAACCATATAACAAATTAAAAGTTTTCTTACCCAATGCTATTTTAGTTTGGCAATGTTTGCTAGCTACTTTGTGATTTGCTAATAACACAAGTCAAAGACAAATCGTTAGTCCTTAGAGGAACACATTTCAAAGAAAGAAATATTACTACAACCCTAATTGTAGTTGACATCACCTGATAAGTAAAGAGTCAAAAGCCTAAGGATCGTATACGTAAGCCTATAGTTATAATTAAACTATCTGAAGACTTAAAAGAAATATTTATATAACCATATTTATATGCGTAAATTCCATTTTATAATGCTGATTTTTAATAGAACGTGGACAAATATCGATTATAACGGGATTACCAAGAGATTTAAAGTCTACAACAAGCCTAAAAACTTGATATTAATGTCTTATATATGTCAGTTATCCAAAATACGCTAGTTTTAACTAGGTAGGGATGAAATTGTCTCAAATATTGGTATAAAAGAAATATGGACAGAATTATAGTATTAACATAAATTCGTAGTTAGACAAGTTTTTCATATATATAAAAGGGTATCAAATGATTTGCATACGTGCATTTATATAATGACTTTTAGGTAGGTGTGTGTATATATATATAAACATATATTTCACGGTGCATAAACCTCTTACATGTATATATATAAATATTTGTGTCCATATTGTGTCAAAGTATAAGTGTCAAGGCTTTGAGTATGTGTGTATGTATATTCGTATGTACATTGTTAAGAACTATGCTTGTGGAGTACATATATGTGTACATGTGAGGACAAAATCACAATATAATTTAGATTCAAAGTGTCCATACAAATATATATACACATACTCAAGGAATTCACTTGTGCAATACATTTTCCATGATATAATCTTCAACATTGGATTTTTGTTAGAATTTCCACCAATTTCAGAATATAAAAATGACATTATATCTCTCATAATACTCAAAAAAAAAAAATGAAACATTCCAAATAGGAGGAGGAAGAAGAAGGGGGCTTGCCTGAATCTTTGTTTTGCTCCTTGGGAAGGTTTTCTTGTGGAGAAATCCTTAAATGGCCGATTTCAGAACCTAGGGCAAAAATTTGGAATTTGGGGTTAAAAATTCAAACCTAGAAAATTATTTTACCAAGAAATTGAAGAGAATGGGAAAGGAAATTGAAAGGAAGGAAGAGGAAGAAGAAGAGGAAGAAGGGGAAGAAGGGGGTCGGCCACCGGCCGACCGGGCGGCGGCGCCGGCGGCGCCGACGGCGCGGCAGCCGCGCGGCAGCAGTGGCGCAGCAGCGGCAGCAGCAGCAGCAGCAGCAGCAGCAAAAAGCAGCGGCAGCAGCAGTGAGAAAGAGAGGGAAGAAAGAGAGGAGGAGGAGATTAAGAAGAAAATGAGAAGAGGGAAGAAAAGCTTCACCTGGAAATGGAGAACTAAGGAGGAATGAGTCTCTTTCCTCTTCACCCATTCATAAAAATAAAAGAGAAGCTTGAAATTACTAGAATGCCCTATGGGCCTAGTCATGAGATGGTGAGGACACTTGTCCTCCCTCTCATGCATGAGAGCCACATAGGTAAGCTAGGGAAATGCAAATTTTACATTTGCATGAGGGCCAAGAGGAAAGAAATCTGATTTATTATTATATACATATATATATATTCTTTTTTTTTTTGAGAAATAATTATAGGAAAATAGTTTTTGAATGGTTGATAATAAATAAAATATCAAATAAAAATAGAAAATTAAGGATATGACACGAATCCCATATGTAGGTGCTCGAGACGCGGCATCGAATCAGCCACGGCCTTTCCCTCCGCCTCGTTTTTCGTGTCCAGCACGAACATGTTCCTGAGCATGAAATCCGGAGGGGGCATGTTCCTACTCAGCTTGACCAGACGGCGGTAATACTTTCCGACGGAAATTATTCCAGTCGACGTGATGTAGAGGCAGTAGCTAATGTCGAGTTCTTCCAGCACAGGGAGAAACTCCAAGTGTCTCACGAAAGTTTCATCACTCACGTCGCACTTCGGAATGTGCAGAACCCTTAGAAATTTTCCACTGTATTATAAAAATAGGAAAACATCAATAGAAATTAACAAAAGTATACGTAAAATTTTGTAATAGAAAAAATAAAGTATTAGAATAAGACCAAATAAAATTTTGCACTGGCCTTAAACATGCAAAAGAGAAGGCTGCTTCGTCGAGCTTGTACGCGGAGAGGGACCCTAGATGTCCCTCACTGCGAGCCACGAGCTTCATTACGTCAAACTAATCTCAGCGGTTTTCTGGGTCCTCCGGCACCACTGTACCAAGTGGACGTTGGACCAATAGTCTAAGGGACCGTTGAGCGCCTTCCACCACGAACGGCAAACTGGGGCCACGTTGCACATTACCTCGTCCGCCGGCATCCCCGACAGTACCAGTATCATCGAGAGAATCTCGGTAGGGATGACGGCCCATCCGCTGCAGTTGATCTTGCTCCTCTCCATTGCGACTGTTCTTCTTCTTTCCTTTGTTTCTCTCTAGTCGGATGGGTTCTCTTCTTTGGAAAAGGCTATTTAACCCTCGTTTACGCGGGTGTATGTAACCCGCTCGTGGAGGGGTGTGTCCGAACAAGTCACGAATCTATTGGAAAATAACGGTAATGCCACTGTATTAATATTAGCAATTAGTCGTTTGGGCTCCCAACATATTTGGGTGATGCCATCTCCCATTATGTGGCATCTGACATGGCAGATGACATAACAGCTGACATGGCAAATTTTAACCCCAAAAATTAATTACCCAAATTTTTTTAATGTTAATGTTAATGTCAATATTAATATTAATGTTAATGCTAATGCTAATGTTAATGTTAATATTAATGTTAATATTAATCAATGTTAATTTAATATTAAATTATTTATTTACTATTAATGTTCATTTTAATATTAATTTTATTGTTAAATTTTGCCATGTCAGCTGTCATGTTAGCAACCATGTCATATGCCACATAATGGAAGATGGTATCACCCAAATTTTTTGGGAGCAAATAGCATTTTTGTAATATTAGTTTTAATTATATTGTAAATTTTAAATTAACAGAAAAGCCAATGTAGATTTAATATTAATGCTCTGAATAGCCCAACTCATCATGCCAATTGGCTACAACGCTCATGATCTCTCTAGCTCACAAAGGAGTACATTGTTCCATACATTATGCCTCTTTATAGCCAACAAGTAGTCTTCGGCTGAACATCTCGCAAGTCCGAACGCCAATGTGGTAGCTCCTCTTGAACGCTAAGGACTTCATGCATCTGGAAGTCCAAGCCGAGCCCCGCCTCGAGCCGAACCTATCCTGAACTTGTCCACCACCGTGTCCCTGCGGCAGATACAGTTAGACATAATGTTAACATAAACATTGTGATCGTGCTCATCTATGTCCCATTTCGCCTAGCCTGCAAGGTTAGAACTTTACATAAGAAATCATATCATTTCACTCAACCAACCAACCGTAAACTTAAACATATGCATAAGGGTGGCAGGCCCTGCGCCTGCACCCAGCGCTAATCTCAGTCCACCGGCCCTATCTATATGAAGGTCACGATGATTCTGTCACAACCCGCACCCTGATTAGGGGCACGAGTACGTGGTTACGTCCACCCTAATTAGGGGCACGAGTACGTGGTTACGCCCTATCTATATGAAGGTCACGGTGTTTCTGTCACGACCCGCACCCTGATTAGGGGCACGAGTACGTGGTTACGTGGTTACGTCCAGCCTCGAGCCGAACCTATCCTGAACTTGTCCACCACCGTGTCCCTGCGGCAGATACAGTTAGACATAATCTTAACATAAACATTGTGATCGTGCTCATCTATGTCCCATTTCGCCTAGCCTGCAAGGTTAAAACTTTACATAAGAAATCATATCATTTCACTCAACCAACCAACCGTAAACTTAAACATATGCATAAGGGTGGCAGGCCCTGCGCCTGCACCCAGCGCTAATCTCAGCCCACCGGCCCTATCTATATGAAGGTCACGATGATTCTGTCACAACCCGCACCCTGATTAGGGGCACGAGTACGTGGTTACGTCCACCCTGATTAGGGGCACGAGTACGTGGTTACGCCCTATCTATATGAAGGTCACGGTATTTTTGTCACTACCCGTACCCTGATTAGGGGCACGAGTACGTGGTTACGTGGTTACGTCCAGCCTCGAGCCGAACCTATCCTGAACTTGTCCACCACCGTGTCCCTGCGGCAGATACAGTTAGACATAATCTTAACATAAACATTGTGATCGTGCTCATCTATGTCCCATTTCGCCTAGCCTGCAAGGTTAGAACTTTACATAAGAAATCATATCATTTCACTCAACCAACCAACCGTAAACTTAAACATATGCATAAGGGTGGCAGGCCCTGCGCCTGCACCCAGCGCTAATCTCAGCCCACCGGCCCTATCTATATGAAGGTCACGGTGTTTCTGTCACGACCCGCACCCTGATTAGGGGCACGAGTACGTGGTCAACAGTATCATAGCTTATTGAGTATATTATATTGACATTGCTTGTCCTCCATTCGTAGTTGATCGTTCTTGACAGGTTTTGATATTATATATGTTGTTAAATAGTAGAACTAAACAGCGTTCTACGTCGTTTCTGCGGTGTAGGCTGGGACGCTGTCGCGTTATGGAATGGCTTCTCTGGAACCATCCTGGACGTATAGCTTTGTTAATCGGGGTCCTTTCAACGCAAGTAGCTAGCTCCGATGCAAGTCCCCGCTAAACCTGTGCTGATCGAGGAAACTACGTTGTCGACAAGTTGTCCATAACCGTGCGAAGACATATTTTTCTTTTAGTTATTAAGACATAGCCTACATTATATTTGAAAACTCAATCCCTTTCCCGTGTTTGCGCCCTTGCATTTATCCTTTCATTCGCAACAACATTATCAATTTACCTAGGAAGGGGGTCGAGAAGAGGAGGGTCAGCCACTCACATTGAGTTTACTTCAGGCGAGAGAATGGATCTTAATTCAACCGTTCCCGTTCGATCGAGTCAATCGATCCCGACCTATCGGTCCCGACCGAATCAATAGCGACAGTGTTCCTTTCTCGCGCACCCTATCACGACCCGCACCGGGAGTAAGGGCATTCCATAACGTAACAGCGTCCCAGCCTACACCGCAGAAACGACGTAGAACGCTGTCTAGTTCTACTATCTAACAACAGTTAGATATTACAACCTGTCGAGAATCAAGGGTCGTCGTCTAACCCAGCTATGGCAGTCTATTCTTGTGTATTGCTCCTTCAACCAATCCATTCCTAGGCCAAGGGACCGATTCGGCCCGCAGCAAAAGGGTCGTCGTCTAACCCAGCTATAGTCCGTGATGTCTTGACATTGCCAGTGGCCTTCACACCCTTTCACTGTTTAACAAATGCACGTGACACGGGACGCTGCTTGCTATACTTCGATAGCCCAACAAAACTCTTTTCTAATGTGTTCGTACAATGACTTGACAAGCAAGGGCTACGTCAAGCCTAGCATCGAGGGAAATATGACTTAAACTATGGGACAAGCGAATGTTAGTATTAATTGTAGTTCCAATTACATTTTAAATAAAAAAGAATATAATTTTAACTTTAACTAGTTTGAAGTAAATGTTAAATCCAAAACTATTTTTAATTTTAGTAGTCATATTAGTTTCAATAATATTGTAAATGTTTAAATTAACATGAATGCCACGGTATTAGAAACCTAGCTAGCTGATGTCACGTTGCTCGGGGCTCGGTTAGTGTTCGTCTAAACTAGTACGTGCCAACTAGTTATTAGTAATGATAACCAAAAATTGAATTTTAAGTTTAAAATCTAGTCGAGCTCGATCCTTCCTCTTTATCCCATCTCCCACACTCTCTTTCTCTCTCTCTATCTCTCTCGGGTTCTTTCTCACATGTTGTGTTCCTTAACGCAACAGGTCCCGTAGCATTAAATGCTCTGCATGCGTTATTCTACACAATTTAATAATAAACACTGATACCATATCATTAGAAGAGCAAAGGTTGTCTTGGAAGTCGTAAAAAATTACTTTATATTGTCTTCTCAATACTTTTTTTTGCATTGGAGATGACTTTTTAAACTTCTTGTCATTTTTGAATATAGCCGCCTATGCAAGTTATTGTCTTCTGCGGCTCTGTCTCATGCCACATAGGATACACAATACATAACAAGACAATAGGGTTTCGTAGCATTAAATGCTGATGCATGTGTTATCCTACAAAAGAGGGCCACGTGGAGATTGCTGTTGCATGCTTCCTCATGCGTTATTAGCTACACATTTTAATAAGGCACGTACCCAGAAGACGAGAAAGTTTTGTTGGAAGTTGTTTCCTTAAAATTATGCTTGCTCCTAGAATCACTCAAGATTTTTCATGAGCCATCAAAAGAGGGCCACGTGGCGGAGTTACAATGAAGACGAAAAGGTTGTGTTGTTGCCTTGCTGGAAGTTGTTTCTTCCTGCATAATGTTTTTTGTACCTCCAAATTTCACTTTCAAACTGTCCATCCTTACGTGGCAGCTGACGTGACATGTTGATCTGGCAGCTGACGTGGCAAATTTTTTTGTAAATAAAACTAAAAATAAAAATTAACATTAAAGTTAATATTCCAGATTAACATTAACATTAATATTAATATTATCGTTAACATTAACAATAATATTAATATTAACATTAACCTTAACATTAATATTAACATAAATTAATATTAACACTAAAATAACTTTGATATTAACGTTAAATTATTATGGAGAAAATTGGGTTGTTAACTTTTTGGATTAAAATTTGCCATGTCATCAGTCATGTCAGATGACACACTATTAATTTAGAAAAATGCTAAGAAGCTCATTTTTTAACATGCCACATCAGATGGGAGGGCTATATATAGAGGGTCAATATGGAGGTACGATAATATCATTACTCTTTCTTCTTCTATTGTTTCTTGTCCTTCGTTTCTTCTGCTGGTTTCTAACACACACTATTTTCTTCAATGTCGACGTCACATGGAGAAAGTGATCGTCGTGGGGAAGATTTAGTCGATGAAGAAATCCTCCATTCAAGAGGACTGTCAGATGATTTGCCGCAAGATGAGCAAAGTTTGGAAGATGTTAGCTTAGGAGACAGTAAAGAACAAGATGAAGACATCAACTCAAACAACGAAATATTATTTTGTATCACCCTTTCTAATGGATTTAAGAAATGCGTTATAGTTTTACATATATTTCTCATGTTTATTTTGTTTTATTCTGTTCTTAGGGACGCCGATAAATCTCCATTGGATTTCGATGCAGCGACAATGAAAAAATATTGCAATCTGCCAACATTAATAAAGATCCAACTATGCTCTTAGAAGAAGATGTTGTTGGCCTACAGTTCAACTCTATTGAAGAAGCAGGGACATTCTACCGAATTTATTCAAAAGCATATGGTTTCAGTATTAGAAAGAACGAGGTAAAGAAAACAAATCTGGTATGGTGACGATCCGTAGTTGGTGTTGCTCGAATACGGGATTCAGACACAAGAAATACAAGGAAGCTCCAAACAGGGTTCGTGAGCCAAGAAGTGAAAGCATAACTGGTTGTAAAGCAATTTTTCGTATTGGGTACACCCATAAAACAAAGATGTGGTCCGTCAAAAAATTTTATGTACTTCACAACCATAGCCTGGCGAGTAATTATGAATCAGCGTTCTTGAGATCCCATCGCAATATAACACCCGCAGAGTTGGAAGAAATTAAGCTTATGAAGCAATCAGGGATGGGGACTGGAGAGATATGGAATTTACTTGTCGAGAGGAAAGGTGGCTGGGATAATGTTGGATGGACGAGAAAGGATTTATACAACGTTCTAGCTCGAGATAGTAGAGCACTCGACGATGTTCATGCTTCGACAACACTTACATTTCTTCAATCAAAGGAGAATAGTGACCCAGATTTCTTCTACGACTACAAGGTAGACGAAGATTCCAGATTGACCCATCTCTTTTGGGCTGACGGTTCTTGTCGATTCGATTACGAACTATTTGGAGATTCACTAGCATTCGATTCTACATATAAAACAAATAGAAGTCAAATGCCGTTGGTGGTTCTAGTGGGTACAAACAATCATGCGATGACTTGTGTGTTTGGGTTTGCAATGATCCACAATGAGACTGCGGAGACTTATTCTTGGGTTCTACAAAAATTCCTAGAGTGTATGAATGGCAAATTACCATTGACAGTTCTCACGGATGGTTGCAGATCCATGAATAAAGCAACTGAGGATTTAATGCCCAGCGTAGTTCATCGAACATGCTCATGGCATATCCTTAACAATGCTGCCAAAAATGTACACCGAGAGGGTTTTCACAATAAACTGAGTCTTCTGATTAAAAGGTACATAGCACACTTGCTACTTTACTTTGAAGTATGTTGTTGTTACAATATCACAACTTTAGTTAATGTCCATGTTTTCTAAACAGGTACTATTCAGTCGAAGAATTGAAAACCGTTGGCAGCAGATGCTAACAGATTATAATTTAGAAAACAATGAGTGGACCACTGCATTGTACAGAACGAGGGAGCGATGGGCGGACACATTCCTACGTGGTAATTATTTTGGCGGTTCTACAGCAACAAATAGATGTGAATCTATGAACGCTTTTTCTGAAAAGGTTTTTGAATGAGAAGCTGCCACTTTGGAAGGCCCTTCAAAATTATGACCACGGTTTGGCGGCCTTACGTTACGGCCATATGGGTAAGCATGTCAATGATAAATTCTCAACACCAGTTGTGAATCAAACTAGCATGGCCGCAATAGAAGGTAAATTTGCCGCAATTTACACTAAAAAGGTGTTTATAGATGTAAGGAAGGAAATCACACGTTCTGATGCATATATTGTTCCCCATCATCACATCGTAAGAGGGACAGAAGTTTGCACTGTCCAAAAGTATTTGTCGCCAGACAGTGTCAACCGTAAGGTAACATTTCTTCCGGCCGACAACATCATAACATGTGAATGCATGTGGATGGAGACCAAGGGGATTCCTTGTAGGCATATTTTTGCAGCAATGAAGAGATTACAAATTGGAGATATTCCAAAGAACTTGATAAAATCTCGTTGGCTCAAGGATTGCAAAGAGAGTTATCTCTCCGGACCTGGCTCAGAAAGAAGATTCATCCACCCAGACATTATTAAGAGCAGAAGGTATGGTGCTATTAATGAACAAGTTAATCTGTTTACATACTTTTGTAAAAAATCAAGCAAAGTTCAAGAGAGGGAAACGGAGTTGATGTCGTCTGTTCTGATGGAGTTGAAAGAAATGGTGTCCGATATTGGCGAAGAAGAACAAATGGTAGCTGATGCAGTTCAAGGAGTGCATGAAGCTTTAAAAGAGCCAAATCCGGTAGCAACAAAAGGAAGGCCTTCTCAAGGGAAATCAAGCCAGCCTACAGAAAGTCAATCTATCCCGAAGGCTAGAATATGTAGATTTTGTAAAAAAACGGGTCACGATTATCGTAATTGTAAAGTACGAAAGCGAAATAGTGAAAATGAGCAAATGGAATAAAATGAAACGTCGTTGACTTAAGATAATGTCTTTATTATGTGGCAAGATGTCATTCACACGAGACAACTAGATAAAAAAAATATGTTCTCCAATGCAAAAGTTTGAGAAGACAATTAGATAAAAATGGAGAACATTAAATTCCAATTTCAAAACGTAGTACATCAAAAATGGAGAAAATATGTTCTCCGTGCAGTTCAAACGGAGAATAACATTCTCCGTTTCAAATGACACAGAAGAGCAGACATAAACGGTGAATAGAATACTAACGATTTAATTTAAACGGGAAAGTTATTCTCCGTTTCAAGTAAACGGAGAATTCCATTCTCCGTTACCAATAAAAAGGAGAATATAATCCGAAGGGGCAGATTCATTAGGAATAAATGGCATATAAATGGAAGAATTCATTGGTATTAATGGCATATAAATGGCAGATTCATTGGTATTAATGACAATAAAAGTGACTGCAGCTTGGCGAATGAGTTCGAGTTGTTAAATTTTGCCAATAAATGGCAGAATTTGGGAGATCTTATTATAAAAATGACTGCCCTTTTGGCGCATGAGTTCGAGTTGTTTCATATATAAATAAAAGTCAAACTTTTCATGGTTTTGACAATGTAAATGTAATTCAAAAATGATTATATTATAAAAGCAGAGCTTATCAAAGACAGAAGTTCCTTGCCCAATTACATCATAATTACATTGTTGTTTTACAATGTCATTCTTATGTGGCAAATGTCATTCTCCGTTTTAATTTAAAACGGAGAATGATATTCTCCGTTTTAATTTAAAACGGAGAATGAACATTCTAATTTGTTTTTAACACTGTGAAGCTATTCTCCGTTTAATTCAAAACGGAGAATGTTATTCTCCGTTTAATAAAACACGGAGAATGCTATTGTGGTGTCGTGGTTACACTGCTAGACTTGTATTCAAGAGGTCATTGGTTCAAATCTTGACTATAACAATATTTTGTTTTATTTATACTTTTTTTGTAAGTTAATTATGGGTGCTATTTAAAAGGGAAAAAACTTTGATACAGGCACCTATGTATGACATGTGGGCCATCTCAAAAAATAATGTGTATATATATATGTTTACACGTTTTACAAAGCAAGAGGGGACCACATGTCATACATCGGGGTATCAAAACTTTGAAAAGAGTTTTGTTAGAAAAGAGTTTTATGGGCCCTATTAAAATTTATGTATATATATATATTTGTACACATTTTTTAAAGCAGGAAGGGCCCACATGTCATACATAGGGGGTATCAAAACTTTGATACCCCCTACTGTATCAAGAAAAAAACTTTGATACAGTAAGGGGTATCAAAGTTGGCAGAATTCGAAGGGGTATATTCATTGGTATTAATGGCATTGGTATTGATGGAAATTAATTGTTCCAGTCTTACTTAGCTTTAATTGAGCAGGGGCAGAATTCGAAGTGGCTGCCTTTTTGGCGCATGAGTCCGAGTTGTTCCATGCCTATAAATGCCAGTAGTGTAGAGAGAGTTTGTTCTCATCTCACTTAGCTTTCTTGTGGCGATGGACTCTACCGATCCCCCGCCTTGGCAAGACTCTTTCCTCTTGGTTGTCGTTCTCCTCGTTCGAAGAAGCTTTGGTGGTGAAGTCCTTCAGAAGACTGACATGTGCCTGGGTTTGGATTTATTGCCATTCTACGCTCTGTCGAAGCGCCCGCACGTTGATTGGCTCGGACTATGCACGGTGGTCCTTTGCCGCTAGGAGTTCATCTCTTTAACGTGTTCCATTGGTCCGACGATGCACGGTGGTGAAGTCCTTCAGAAGACTGAGATGTGCATGAGTTTGGAGTTTATTATCGTTCCACGCTCTGTCGAATCGCCAGCCAGGAGTCTATCCCTTCGACATGTTCCTTGTTGAACAAGTATGGCTTTGCACGGTGCTCTGCCACAAGTTAATAAAATTCCTTGAGACAGGGGGTTCCTTTGCCTCAGGAGTCTATCTCTTCTACATGTCCTTGTTGAAGAAGGGTGGCTTTGCACGGTGCTCTGCCTCAAAACAAAATTCTTTGGGGCAGTGGGTTCCTTTGCCTCAGTGAGTTCCTTTGCACGGAGGATGCACGATGAAGTGACTTGCCTCAAGGAGTCATGCAACGGTTTCTATGCTCTGACGATGCACGATGAATATGACGCGGACACGAACTGAAAGACGACAGAGAACAACATCCTTGACAGTTGAAGCTTTCAATTGAATTCCTTGAGAACAACACTCCTCTGACGATGCACGATGAAGTGTTTTGCTTCAAGGAATCCAATTGAAAGCTTCAACTGTCAAGGAGTGTTGTTCTGTCGTCTTTCAGTTCGTGTCCGCATGGTAGATGGTATTGATCGTGCATGGTCAGAGCATAGGAACCGTAGCATGACTCCTTGAGGTAAGTCACTTCATCGTGCATCCTCCGTGCAAAGGAACTCACTGAGGCAAAGGAACCCACTGCCTCAAGGAATTTTGTTTTGAGGGAGAGCACCGTGCAAAGCCATCCTTCTTCAACAAGGAACATGTCGAAGAGATAGACTCCTGAGGCTAAAGAACCCATGCCTTTTGGCGCATGAGTTCGAGTTGTTTCATATGTAAATAAAAGTCAAACTTTTCGTGGTTTTGACGATGTAAATGTAATTCAAAAATGATTATATATAAAAGCAGAGCTTATCAAAGACAGAAGTTCCTGTCCAATTACATCATATTACATTGTTGTTACAATGTCATTGCTAGGATCGATTTACATATTTGCTTGAAAGCAAACTCCTTAGCCCATGACAACCTCATCTTTGTAATCTTCTGGTGAGTTTCATTGTCATTTCCTCCCGGTATTTCGAAGGAAGGAGTCGCAACCTATTCATATAATACGCGTGTACAAGAGGCAGTTGGGTGCCCGTTGTTGTGGGCAATTTAGAGAACAATCAGCACTTTGCTTCATACTCCTTCTTCGTCGGCATCTCTCCCTCATCATATCAACTTTTCTCCTGACGATAGGCTCTAAGGTTTCTTCGTTAATTCTGCATCCACCTTGCACGTATCGTACGTGGTTTGCAACAAGGAGTTGTAGTGTGTCCAGTCGTAGGAGATAAAGTTGAATGTGAGCAGAGTATAGTGTTGATGGTTGCATTAAAAAGTGGGATGAATAATAATCTATGTCGTCCTCCAAACCCATGACGAAGTCTTCTACTTTTTGGAGTCTTCACAGGCGCCGGGTTTTGCGGTTCTTCATTGACACGTTGAATGACGGTCTGTTGTTTCCAAAACAATACAAATATCATGAGTAATTTTTTCTGTCATTTTTTATCGGTGTACACATGAATATTTTTTCTGTTTGAATTCTTACCAATGTGTGGGCCGTCATGAATGCAGACACTTATGGGATTGGAGCGCGACTTTTTTTCTGGATCAATGGCCCTCCTTCGAATAGACGGGGCATACCTTTTACTGCCTTGAATTTCTTTCAGCTTCCTTATTATGTCCAGTATGCCAGCCTCCATGTCGTCATAGTTGAGTATGTCTTGCATGTCTACTGCGACAGCGGACTGAAACTTCATTTTCACCCTTTCCGAAAAAATTCGTATACCATATCACTGCACATAAATTTAGTTTAGATTAAATTAATAAAGATAGATTCTCATTACATAATGTGAAAAAAGTCTAGAAAAAACGAAATAAAAAAAGGGTTCAGAATACATACTTTGGAGAATTCTTCTGGGAATTACGATGTCGATGTATGTTTCTTCAGCTCTTCATCCGCATGTTCCAAAGTAAGAGTTCATCGCATTCCTTAGTACGACGTGGTTCTTCTTTAATTTAGCCATTTTGGCGTCTTCTAGGGATTTCGTAGCATCATTAACCTTCCGCTTTTATTAGCCTCTCCAACTGTATTGCTTTTTATTAACCTCTTTTCCCCCGATCCTCCTCTTCTTCTGACTTCTCTTGGAGCAGCAGGTTCAGCAGCAGCTTGTAACTCCTCATTCTGAGTACTTTAGCCATGGCTTCGAGATCTTTAATTTTGCAATCCTTTTCATTGGCTTCAAATTTAAATGATTCAACTTTTTTTGAAGCTCCCTTTTCTCCTCAACGAGCCTTTCATTTGTTTTTCTGAGTTGTTTGGTTGTTAGTACTGAAATAAAACAAACAACAATGAAATGTATGATGTGAACCTAACACGGAGAATGACATTCTCCGTATAATACGGAGAATAGAATTCTCCGTTTGGAATTACACGGAGAATAACCTTTCCAGTATCGACATGATAGGAAATAGCAATTATCCGTTCCAAATAACACGGAGAATGATTAGCACTGGAATAAAACAAACAACAATGAAATGTATGATGTGAACCTAACACGGAGAATGACATTCTCCGTATAATATAATACGGAGAATAGAATTCTCCGTTTGGAATTACACGGAGAATAACCTTTCCAGTATCGACATGATAGGGAATAGCAATTATCCGTTCCAAATAACACGGAGAATGACTATTCTCCGTGTTATAGTACACGGAGAATAGTCATTCTCCTGGAAGATTACAAATCAGAAATTTGAAATAGAAAAGATTTTACCTTGTGCATGTAGATCTGATTTAAGAACAGAATTCTGCTTTCTCAAATCCTCCAGTTCATGCACAGAGCCCTCCATCAGAACGTTGACTGTACGTTGTTGTGATTCTTGTGCCTCGAGCTTTCAAACTTTTCTTTGAGTTCTTCATTCTGCGCAAGAATATCAGAATGAGTCTTCTCAATCCTTCAGTTCATGCACAGAGCCCTCCATCACAACGTTGACTGCACGTTGTTGCTCTTCTTCTGCCTGGAGCACTTTCAGCTTTTCTTTGAGTATGGCATTCTCAAAGTTGGCTGCACGTAACTGTGCTCCTTGTGCCTCCCATCTCTTTAACTTTCTTTCAGTTCTTCATCTGCGCAAGAATATCAGAATGATGTCTTCTCAAATCCTCCAATTCTTTGCTGAGTCGTCCATCACAGCGCCCATTTCATGATGCGGTGTTATCCGTTGTTCATCAAAATTATTCCCACTGCTTCTTGGTGTTCTTCCTCTCCCTCTTTTTCAACTCTTCTATAGGTGGCTCCTCTTCTTTGTGCCCTTCTTCTTCCCCAACAGGTATAACCAGATCTTCAATACCTCTTCGATCTCATTTTGTTGTGATATTCGGCCTTGAGGAAGTTTGAGATATCGTACCCATTCCATGTGAAAAATCTTGGGTAATCAGGAATTGGGGCGAACTTCCTTCCACAAATTTACTATGTTCTGCAAACCAATAGAGGAAGTTATTGTGCAACCTTCCAATTTGTGGAAAGCCATGAGTAATCCCCCTGTCAGTTTGCTTCTACTCCTCTTTAAGCTATCCATTAGATATGCCAGGATAACCTTGGCCAGCATATCTGTTGATCACGTCCACACTGTCTACCAAGGCCAAGAATCTGTACGGCAAATTTAAACCGCCAGACTTTGTGAAGAATACAGTTTGGCACAAGTGGAAGATTATTAGCTTGGCCAAATCATCTGGATTAACAGCGTTATCTCCGCCACGAAGCCGTCGTAACAATCAAAGAACTTGTCTCTCACTTCCTTATTGTGATGAGTGTTTGCCTTAGTATTAGCCAGCAATCTGGAAATGATCTTGCACAGGCTCAATGATGCTGGTGGTGTGGGTGCTGTTGTTTTTCCTTTATCAATCTCTGTAAGAAACATCATCACGCTTTCTTCATTCAGCGGTAGACGAATATGACTGCCATATCCTTGACGCTTGGCGATTTAACAGTGGTGCTCAATTCAAAGCACCCGACGCATCTTATTCTTCTGTGTAACTTGCAATTAAATTCTCAAGCCCTTCGTTACCTTGGCCATTTTGGAGACGTGGACTCTGTTTTGGTAGAAAATCTCGACAAAATTCCAGAAACCGGTATTCTTCAAGGAAACAAATAACTGGCTCAGGTAAACGGCCAGCATCTCGATTGACCTCCTCCATAAGATTTGCATTGGCTTGAAGGTAGAACGGAAAAGTCTTGAATCCTTATTCTGACAGATTTTCTTTCTGCAAAACAAAAAAAAAACCAAAAATTAGGTCGGAGAATGGCCAGGTTTAACACTGGGAACGGCATTCTCGTTTCAAGTTAGACGGAGAATGACTATCCTTTCCAAATTAAACGGCGAATAGAATTAACATTCAAATGCGTTTTATGACGGAGAATGTCATTTTCCTTGAAATATATACGAATTTGCGAACATAAAATCAAAGTTATACCTTCTGTTGCACTTCTTCTTGCACTTCTTTTTGTTTAGCAACTTTTTCCTTTTCTTTTTGCAACTTTCTTAGATAGGGTTTCCGTTGTTCTCCGTCTGTCGCTTTTGGATTTTCTGTAACTGGTGCATCTCTATTTGGTAATGCTGCGGTGATGATTCTGCCGCTGATGCCGACATGGTGTGAATATTGCGAATGGGGAGGAAGGTTTGAAGATTTGGCGGAGAATGATCTAGGTTTGGTACAGAGTGGAGTATGGAAGAAGAGGAGGCTCCGAAACGGTTTTCTTTTCCCTTTTCTTTTTTAATAAAAGGGTTCGGGGGTGTTTTGAATTAATAGAAGGGCAAAAATGTCATTCGATGGAAGGGCAAAAATCCTTTCTACTTAAAAAAAGAATTGAAGCGTTTGGCAAAATGTCATTACAACTCAACAAAACAAATGAACATAATACATTAGGGCTTTCCATACATTAAATATAAAAGAAGAAGAAAAAAAATCATCGTCTTCCATATTCAACCAGATTGGACTTCTTTTTTAGCTCTTCATTGTGCTCTGAAGTTGTAATCCATTCAGCAACTATGCTTTCCTTTTCGCATCAAACTGCATATAACAAACAAACATCAAAAATATGCTCTAAAAAGTTGAAGTTTTTGACGACATTATTTCATACTTACATCGATAGAACGGTAGTCCAGGCTACATCGGTCTTTCATGAATGCAATTAAAAAAATTCCACAATCAACTAAATTGCCTTGGCGGGAACATAAGAAGGACGTTTATTGCAAAATTAGAAAAGCGAACCTAGCATCTCTCAGCTTCAAAATCTCTTCTTCGAGAAAGATATCCAAATTTGAAAGCTACAATTACCAGAAAATAATATGTATTGGTATAATGCGTATTCTTGTACCCAATTCATAAAAATTGATAAATATGAGCTTACTATTTCTTTTATAACTGTTCTGCTTTGAATCGGATCATCTTTAGATGCAAGTGAGTCCCAAATTTCAACAGTCCTGTTTTTAAACACAACTCTTGCAAGAGTATAGTGTTCGCCCAAATGAATGGGTATGTATATCTGAATCAGGATAATTAGGTAAAACAATTAGTAAATTTTCAAAAAATTAGGATTAATAATTAAACAAAAACATTAATACCTCTTACAAGTGCTTAAAGATCCCATGTAATCCTCAAAGTTTAAACTTCTTCCATACTTCATGAGCCTTTTGACGGATTGATGGTAACGTTGCTTTCTATACACATCAATTATACATTACGAAGGACAAACAAACGATAAAATTGTTAATGCATATGCATTGAAGAATAAATGCTCACTCACCGACATCCTTATTGGTAAAAACCATACATTAGCTTTATTGGAGGTTCTTTTCCTTTCCTCCGCGGTGAGAAGAGCAGAGACATACTTACAATCTGAATAAAACATTAAAAATGTCAGCGATGGAATCGAAGTAAACATAGATGGCATCTAAGAAGAAATATACTATCATACATACCATTGGTAATTCTCGTTAAAGGAGCTAAGGTCTTCATCTCCCACCGAGACACATAGGTTATGTTGCAAGATGATATTATTTCTCTAAGAAAAGAACGAATAAATTAGGAGAAAAAAAATGTGGAATTAAATCAAAACTCATATACTTAGTCAGGTCATCATCTGCAAAAATATAGTCGTAATATCTCGAAGAAACACTAGTACAATTGCTAGGCTTCGAGGTGAACCCCTATTAAATTTTTGGATGGTGTGACCGGCTGTTAATTTCGACGCATTCTTTTAGAAGGACTGCTAAAGTCAGTTTCTTCTTCTTCTATAGCGTCCAATGCGAGATATCGGTCCAATGCTTTACTACGAGACTGCAGCTCCACGTCCTCCTCTTCGGAAGAAGATTCAACGGAAACCACCTTCACATTATTAAATGCTCTAGATGAAGATGCCTCCTTCAAAGCTTGAGATTCTTCAATCTTATCCAAACGCCGAGATAACTTCATTTGTTCAATTTTATCTTTGCAACATCAGCTGAAATCGACAGATGTTGTTCAATCTTGCGCAACAAACGTGGAATGAAGATTTCTTTGGATTTGGCATCCAATCTTCTACGTCTTCTACATTTCCCCCCACACGAGTAGACATCTTGAGAACAAGAAACTATTGTATTTCAGAAAACTATTCTATGTATTTCAGAATGAATAATAGTACTATGAACAAGAAAACTATTGTATATATAGCAAGAGAGAAGTACAAAAAGTGAGGAAGATGGAAAGACAAATAAATTTCGAGACTAGCAAACAATCTACTAGCCGTTGATTAAGGAGAGCTCGAGGAAGATTATACTAGCCGTTTGATTGAGGAGGGCTCGAGGAAGATTCTATATCCGTTTGAAAATTACAAAAGGTTATCGTGATCAACTCCAATTAAGGAACTCTATAAGAGGTTTAATTCCGCTTGATTGAGGAACTCGACGAAGTCCACCGCGAACCGGAACTCTTCTTTTCTTTTCATCTCGTTTCTCCTTCCAGCACCACCATGCCTGTAGATTTATAAAAAATATTAAATTGTTAGATGAAACAAAAAAACTAAATACGGAAAGATTACTAAATCAAAATCAAACAGAACACATATTCATAGAAAACATGAGATTAAAGATGAAAGTGCCACAGAAGAACACCAAAATTTTACAACAACTAAGCAGACTCTGCTAAGCAATAACTAAATTAGGGGTGTGTCCTCCTTGGATTTAATTTACACAAAGAAGAGATTTGAGAGAACGAGCTTTTGTC
>JANAVB010011397.1:34352924-34420424 GCA_029216955.1 Iris pallida | reverse complement strand
ATAATTAATCAAATATTTCTAATAAGTGAAAATAACCAAATTATCCCTAGCTAAAAGTGATAAATAAATATTCCAATCACATGGTTAGGCTTAGGTCAGGCATTCTCTAGGTTTCACTAGCAGCACATCAAAATTACAAGTCATGATTTTTAAATAGTTTTAAAACGATTAAAAATTACCAAAAATCATATTACGATTTAAATATCATAAATAAATAAATTAAATCACAAAATTTCAAAATTATTATTTAGAAAACTGGATGTTACAAGTCTACCCTACTTAGAAAAATTTTGTCCTCGAAATTTAAGATGGTAGTACTCCTTCTAGGTCAAACACCCCCACAATCATAGTCTCAAATCACACAGTTCGACAGTCATATGCGTCTATCCAAAATTATGATACTCAGAATCTTCGTCATGCTAGTGAGCAAGGCGACGATAATCACAGAGTCCTTGACTAAGGTACATACCTCTAGAATTATGGTATTTAAGATTTTGTATTGCCGCATGCTTGGCAGCGAAAACCTTAAATTCCTATGCCCGAGAAATACGTCCTAAATCCCACTATGTCCTTACTATGCTAGCTAATACGACTATCAAAGATTCTAGATCCCATAACTGCGGTGACCTAGCCCATATGATTTATCTCAGAAGAAAATCAAACATAACACAAGGACAATAGGACAAAATTGATCAATCAACAAGGAATAGAGGGAATCGAATTTTCAAGACAGTTATAAGAGGCAATTGCGGAAATGGAATCGAGAAGAACGGAACCTGCAGCAAGATCTCCAATGGCCTGTACATCCTCGACTGTCCTGGCGAAAGCTCGTCCCTGCTGGCCCCCCTGGCCTGCTGTTGATGCTGCATGTACCTCTGCTGCTGAGTTGGTAAGGGTAATCCCTCCTGCTAGCCCACTGGAGCCCTAGCTCCTGTTCTCTGAACTGTCCGTCCAAATAACTCAGGACACTCCTCAGCCGATGATCGGATCCTCCGTAAAGCAAACATCTGTCCAGCCTCTTCCGGCATTCGCCCCAATCGTGTCCTGGTCTCTTACAGAAGGGGAAAATAAGAACAAGCTGCTGTCCCGGGGCCTGCTGCTGCCTCTGTTGCTGCTGCACCTGCTGAAAGCGTACATGGTCCTGAAACTGCTGCTGCTGAAAGTAGACCCTCGGCTGCTGATATACAGCTGAATCTGTAGTGGGGCCTCTTGGCCGGGCCCGCACTGCCACTAGCTCCCTGAGTGTCTCGCGTCTTCTCCTTCAGCCCAAGATCGTCCTCCGCTGCCACGGCTCTACCAAAATCTGCTCGAAAGTGGCATCGTGACTGCTCTTGGTATACGACCTGATCTTCCTGATCAAGCCCCTGCAGAATCTTCTCACCTTCTTGGCCTCAGTAAGGTCCTCAATGAATCTACCCAAATGGCAGAACTCCCCGGTGTACTCCTCAACTGTCTGGTCCCCTGAACCAAAATCTCGAACTGCACCTCCAAGGCACCGAGTACTGTATCGGGAAAGAATTTCTCTTTGAACAGTTTCTTGAAGGTTTCCCAAGTCTGACCGATTGTACCAACCCTCGGGTCCGTCTGGTACCAAGTACGGGCCAAGTCCTGCATCTGACTGGCTACTGCCTCGATCTATAATCCAGCTGGTATCTATGCCAATCGGAATATCTCTTCAATATGCCTATCCAATCGTCAGCGTATATGATGCCCTCTGTACCCTTGAAGTCCCGGGGTCCCATCTTCTTAAAGGATTGGATGTCTGGAGTCTTCGGCTGATACTGCTGCATCTGACCTCCTAGTGGATGAGCAGCCACCAGCTCTACTGTCGCTCCTGACCAACTGGTGGGTATCGGTATGCTCTGTCGGAAATCAGCAGACTGGATCTGCTATTTGCTGCTTACTCTCCAAGAATCGCTGTAAAGGGTAAACATCTGAGCCACATCACTGTCCCTGAACTGCTGATACATATCCGGAATGACGGTAGAAGACCTCCGAACAGGTGGAGGTGCACTCCCAAAAGATGTTGAAGCTCCTATATGAGCAGAAACAGGAGGTACTGTGGTCCCAGCATCCACAATCGGGCGAGGGGTGGCAGACCTCTCACCAGCGTCTGCTGGACCAGAGCGATACGATCGTGTCTCAATCACCATCCTGGAGACAGATCAACAAGGAATCAATACTGAGATAGAAATGATAATTCATGGGAGGACAGTTATTCCAAGGAAGCAATCTTCAACAAGAATTTAGATTCAGTTAAGAGTTTTTCCTAATATGATTGAGTACCTCAAATAATCCTAATCCTACTGCAGGCTGTAGTGATACTCTAGTTCAAATATCACTACACAAACTCGACCTGCATGGGCTACCACTAAAAACGTGTCACACTCCGCACCCACTGTAAGGGTACGAGTACGTAACAGTGCCCAGCCTACGCTGCAGTGTCGCGGTAGAACGCTATTCTAGGTCATGAACTATAACTAACACAATATGAAATACTCTCCAACTGGAGGCCAAGACACAGAAGGTACAACTCAATCACAATTTAGAGGTAGAATATAGCACGATGGAATAGATAAAAAAATCCTCAAACTGAAGTACAATAAAAGTAAAATAAATCAAAGTTAACAACTACCAGTCTCAACATCTCCATAAATATACAACATCTGAAATCAAAGACAACAACTAATCATGAAAAAAAGAACAGTCTAAGCTATCTATACTATACATGGGTATCCTCAGCAGCTGCCTGAACCTCCCAAGGGTCCAGGTCGCGAGTGTCATCTAGGCAAGCTCCATAGTAAGGGGTACATGGTTCCTCATCATCCTCTATAAAATTTTCAATAGGTCCAGTCAGGACGGGAGCGAGCACAATACATCTCACGCAGATCAACATGTTAGAAAATATAAACATGCAAGAGAGTATGATACATGAAACTGAAAGAATGTACATGATGTAAAAGAGATAACTATAATAGAAATATCTACTATAAGTAGAGAACTATCAGTGACTAGTGATGTAGAGTACAAAGTCGACATGTGAACGACTGAAATTGCACATGAATATACTAAAGAGGCGCACATGGTTATACTACTTTGAATTGTTCACATGACTATTTATACTCCTCCATACCCCAATCAATACACAAGGATCCAGACAAGTTATGTTATGTACATAATTTTCACATGAAAGCCCATAAATGGGTGTACATGAAGTATACATGAGGGCTCAGAACTGAGTGCATGTAACACCCAGTTTTCCAAATGAGGGTAATTTTGAAATTTTTGTATTTAATTGAATTAATAAATATTATTGGATTTTATTGTATTATTAAGAATGGTGTGATTAAAATATTATTTAATTGATTGCCATGTATTGTGATTAGCCTAACTTGGTTTGGACCCAACCTAGATTAGTCATAGATAGTCCCAACTAACCATTTTAGTGATTATTAGTATTAATTATATTTATTATAATTAATGATTTTTAGTGATTTTTAGTAGAATTGATTTTGACCCTATAGAGACTTTGACTTAAGTTGACCTTGTAGACTAACCTAGTGGCTAACCTAGGTCTTGACTAAGAGATTAGGATTTGAAAACCTAGGTTGACTTAAGTTTATGAGGATGAACTCATTGGGATTAATTTGGTGAAATTAGGAGTTAGTTTGATATGGAAATGGCTTGTGAAGTCACAAGTCATTTTATGACTAGTAGGCTTAATGGCCCATAGCCCACATCCATTGAACCAAGCCCTAACCCTAGAAATTCTGAATAGACTCCTTGGTCAGCCCCTCCCCTATTTGTATGCTCTTAAAACTAGGGTTGCCTCTTTAGGAAACTTGTCATTTGGAAGAGGTGAGTCCCCAACTTGGTAAATCCTTAGAAAACCCATTTCTTCTCCAAATTCCTTCAAATAAATTGCAATAGGCTCTAAATCTGGTGATCTTGCTGTTGGTAATAAATTTTGGCAGGAAAGGAACAATTTGGAAGAGCTTTGGTGGGTTGAAGGATCCTTCTCTTTGGAGTTTTGGGAGATTGAACACCCATAGGTAAAACCCTATCCATTACTCCTAAATTCTTGTAAAAATCATTTCTAGGTTGCCCTAACCCGAGCCTAACTGTAGGAATAAGGTTTCCCAAATTTTCGTGTCGTTTCGTGTCCATTCTGGACACGTATCAGTGGTTATTGCTAGGTGTTTGATGAAATGCTCAAATGGGCATTTCGTGTGTATTTTGGAATTGTGTTTGAATAGGATTTTAGCTTTTGGGCTCGCTTACACGTTTCTGAAGTTTGTGTCGAGTTTTTGTGTCGTATCGAGTCGTATCGGGCACGTGTATACGCTGTCGTGCACACGCGCGCACGGGCACTGTGTATGCCCTGTACTTCGGGGGACACAGCGCCTAGGACACGCCTCCTCGACATGTGAGACTCGACGTATAGCTAGGGGCTGACACTGACACGGGGCTCCCCAATTTTCAGAGCCCCACGTGTCGTGTCGGACACGCACGAGCGTGCGCAGGGTTTTGCACTGTTTCAGTGGCTGTCGTTTTTAGCCACTGATACGCGTGTCCCGTGTCTTGCACATGCGACTTGGACACGATTCAGGCTGTCCTATCACTAGCCCTAGTCTAGGTGAACACGTGGACCAAATCTTGTGAGTTGTGTCACTGTGTGTCGTGCACACGATCGACACGAACGCGTGCATGACGATTGGTTTCTCTGTGTGCACAGTTCACTGTTTTTGTGTATTAAATTAATTGGAAACGTTTGTGTCCACTTTTGTGGACACAAACACCTCATACAGCATGTACACAATGTGTTTGTAAGTTACCAACCTCTGAAATTGATTTTTATTCGAATTTCACTATTCAATTGACATTTTCCCCTTTTTCCTGAAAAACCCATGTATCAGTCCTTTGAATTTTCCAGTTTTTGCAAAATGAAGTTTGTCATCATTTTCTAACTATTATACACTGTTAATTACTTGTATTTAAGGCTCTAACATGCTCACCTACTTAAATTCTATTAGTATGACAAAGTTGGATTGATTTTATTGTGAATTGAGTTCAAAACTGAATGATAAGTTTTAGGCAAATTTGAACTGTTGTTTACCTCTGTAAATGTGAGTTAAAATCTAAAATAATATGAATGCAGTATTGTACTTAACCTGTAACTGACTGTCTAAAACCTGAGTTTCCTTTTGTTCTTTGTTTTTGAGTTAATATGTTAAAACCTGGAATTGGAGATTCTTCGAACCTGAGTTAGCTTGTGAATGGTTCTCCTTAAATTGAATCCCTTCCCTTTTTGTATTGACTGATATGTAGGTTAAATTTCTGTGATTTGTTAACTGAGATTTCCTGTTGTCTGTTTTTGGTTTGTTTGAGTTGTTGTGAATGCAAAATCTGAGTTTATGTAGGAATAACCTGAGAATAGGATATTAGTTTGGGTTGACTGACTTGAGTGTGTGTAAACTGGGAATTAGGCTCCTTCCTTACTGCTAGTTTATAGATTGTTCTTCTATTTTACTGAGATGGGATAGTGTTCCCTGTTTTCTGAATTTTATTCTTATGCACACTTCACATGTTCATATCTGTACACCATGTTAACTGAAATGGGGTAATTGGTTGTTCAGGAGATTCGAAATTATGGGGTTTGAGTGTTAGCTAACTGAGAATCATTTCCTATTTTCCTTAAGCATAAATGTACACTGATTTTCTATGTTACTTAACTGAAATGTGAGAGTTCCTGAGAACTAGTTTTTTCCCTCTTAACTGAAGCTGTAACCTGAACTGGAATTTCCAATAACCTGAGTTGAATTCTTTGAATTGCTGAACTGATTTCCTTTCCCTTTTTGAATACTGTACTGAAATGATTTCCTATTTCCCTTCTTATAACCTGTCACTTACTGCTACACATGAACATTGTTCACGATTGTTCCCTGTAACTGTAGGACTGAGAATAGTTCATTTTTAAACTATTATGATATGGGGGGGTGTTCAGGAATCTGAATTATGTAAGTTGGTTTGGTGTTTGAATTCTGAACTAGATGCAACCTGAGAATGTATTTTCAAACTGAGATTTGATTTTTGTTCACTGTACCTATGTCTGTTTCTCACTGTTTTTACAGACCACCACACACATCTAGGTACACCCTATTCACACACATACATGTCATCCTCACACCCTCACTTTTAGACTCACACAGATATTAGCACATTGTATGCACTGTTTCAGATTCACAAACACCCACCACTGCCACTGTTTCATTTTTCCTGTGTCCTATTACCTTGTGTGCACTTTTAACTAATTTCAGGATAATTACTCACTGATTTTTCCCTATTGACCCTCTAGCCTAACACTCTATACACACATATACTAGTATGTTGTCCCTTCTATTCCATAGGTATATGTTTTATAGTTTGAGTTGTTATACATATAGGATTCCTATATATGAATGTGTAAATATAAATATATGCCTTGTGATGTATTAGTTCCTATATATATATATATATATATAATATATATATATATTATATATATATATATAATATATATATATATATATATTGTGTAGTAGGATGTGTCATGATATGTAAGGTATTAGTGATAGGTTATGACATATGGGTTGTCATGTCTTGATATATGGGTTATTGTATTATAGATCATAACATAGGCATGGGTGTATTGGTATAGTGACTATAGGTTGGGTGTTTACTTAGTAGACTATTAGACATAGTCTTGTGGTTGTGTTATAGGCATGTTTAGGCATGGTATGCCTAGGGGAAACCTAGAGTAGATTTGTTATAACTTAGAATAACTTGCTAGACCTAGATTAGACTTGGTTGACCTAGTTTGACTTCAAGGATTGATCAGAGTTGACCAAAGGTTGACTTTGGTCTAGATTGACCTAGATTCATGTAGAACGCATTGTAGTGCATATTATTACCATTCTGGACTTGTTGTGACTTGTGCTGTTCTAATAGGGGCCAGACACCACTCGGACAGTATTTTCATCTCGGACTTTCAGTTAGCAGGTGAGTACATTCTCTGATCTTTTCATACTTACCTGAATTATATTCTTGCTCTAGATTACTCTACATGATGCTAACACGTATCTTCACGGATTAGTACTATATGGATCCCTTCTGAGATGTTATCCCTCTACGGGTGCATCGGGTATTTCATGTTCATGTACTTTATCATGTTCATCAGGTACTCCTTGTACTCGTACTAGTTCATGTTTTTACATGTTCTCATGTGCTTTCACGTGCCTCATGTACTACTCATTACATGAGTTCACGTATCTTAGTTGTATTCATGTGCTTATAACGTAACTTGAATGGATCCTTGTGTACTGGTTGGGGCGGGGTGAGTAGAATTGGTTATGAACACTATCCCCAGTAGCTGTATAAATGTGCCTCCTTATTTGTATTCATGTGCCCCCAAGCCGTTACAACCATTATGCTCTAAATCACGTAGCCACTTACAGTCTCTACTATCATGTATTTACTTTAGTTACAAAATATCTCCTGTTTACTCGTACTTCCTTTTCAGCACTTCCTGTATTTTACTCTATTGCATGATTTATACTCCTAACCTGCTATGAACTGTTTTGAGAGATATGTGCTCGTTCCCGTCCTGACTGGACCTGTTGAAAATTTTACAGTGAATGATGAGGCTCTGGTGTCTATCCCTCTTAGTGCAGCATTAGACATCACTAGTGACTTGGACCTGCTAGCAGTTGGTGTTACTTTCATTAGTTTAGGATTGTCTTACTATTTTGGGATTACTGTATTTAGATTCAGAGATATTCTGAGATGTATTTATTTTAGTCACTTAGAATTCTGGATTTGTATCTCGGTGATGTTACATTCCTGGTTGTGTTATCTTTATCTTTCTATCTCATTCCTGTTCTATCCTAGATGTGGTTGAGTTATATTGTGTTATGTCACCCCCATTCGGGGAGTATAACTATATATTACCCTTATCTGTTAGATGTTATGACCTAGGACAGCGTTCTACCGCCGACACTGCGGCGTAGGCTGGACGTACCCACGTCACGTGCCCTTATTCTAGGGTGCGGGTCGTGACAGTGCACATGAATTCCACATGAAGGCCCATGAAGGGGTACACATGAAATATAGCTTATACATGAGATACATGAGAAACATGACCAAACATGAGAACACATGAGAGTACACGAGCATGTATGAACGAGCATGAAGCACATGAGAAACATGAATAACATGAGAGCGAGGAATACATGATGTACATAAAACACATGACATGAAGTATCCTATGCTCCGAGGGGGATATTATCTCAATATAGGAATCCATATAGTACCAATCCGTGATAATATCGTGACAGCATCAAATAAGGTAATCTAGAGCAGAAATATAATCCTAAGCAAGTAATAAAATGATCGGAGAATGTACTCACCTGGTATCTGAATATCTGTGAGAATATACTGCCCGAGATGAGGTATCTGACTCCTATTTAGAGCAACACAAGTCAAGACATGTACAAGGGATGATAAATGAATGTACAATGCATCTGCTGCTAGGTCAAACTAGACTATAGTCAACACTTGGTCAACTCTAGTCAACCACACTAGTCAAACTAGGTCAACTTAACCCAAGCAAGTCTCACTAAACCTAACCAGCCTATTCTAGCAAGCACACATCATCACAAGGCCAAACGAGCCATCAATCACATAATTTATATATTGTATACACTAGATATACATATAGGCAATCAACTATAATAGGGGTGAGTATTCGGTTCCAACCGAACCGAATAACCGAAAACCGAATTGGACCGAAACTGAATAAGCAAAACCGAAACCGTACCGAATTGGTCAATAACCGAACCGAACCAAACCGAATTAAATCGGTTCGGTTTTCGGTTTATTCGATTTTTGGGTTTATTTGTGTTTTTTGTTAATATATAATAGCTAAATATACCTAGATATATTATTATATACCTATAGATATACCTATAATTAATACCTATATAATATATATATATTATATATATATATTTTATTATAATTAATACCTATATATATATATATATATATATATATATATATATATATATATATATATATATATATATATATAAATTTCTTATTCAGTTTTCGGTTTTGGACCAAAATCGAAATCCAAAACCGAAACCGAATAAGAAAATTTAGTATTTTCAAAACCGAAACCGAACCAATTTTTTTTTTAAACTGAACCGAATCTCTTATTCGGTTCGGTTCGGTTCGCTTTTCGGTAAAAAACCAAATAATGCTCACCCCTAACTATATACATTAGGCATTCATAGGAACATATCAATGAGCTAGTGTAAACATACATGCATATATTAGCATAGAAGAGCTAAATGTATATATAGGCATGCATTCATGTAAAAGGGCTATAGAGGGTTTGTGAGTGAGTTGTATAGCATGTTAGTGAAAGAGGGGGGTTCAGTTTAGTTAACAGGTTACATACAAGTTCAATTAGAAACAATGCACAGAGTACATAGAGGTTATAAAGTGTATAGAGCTCAGTTAAATCCAGTTTCATATAACATATTAGAAGTTAATATGTAAGGTTCAGTTTACTTAGAACATCACAGTTATATATGGATCATCATTAGATTTCTGAAAAAACATAAGAAGTCAGAACCTAATATATGTGTAGACTGCATATAGGTTCTGCCAACTAACATGTATTTCACTAGTGTATTACATGCATTCATCCAACCCAAACATCAACCTCAAACCTATAGATACTTAACCCAGCTAACTGGCATTGTATCCCATCAAAACATATGAATTTACATATGAAACACAGAACTAAAATGATTTGAAACTCATTCAACCAAACCATATACATTGATACATATATATATATATTATATATATATATATATATATATATATATTAAAATATATATTAAAAATATTTTTAATATATTTTTAATATATATTTAATATATATATATATAACAAGTATATATATATATATATATATATATATATATATAAATCTAAACCAACTAATGTCTTAGTTTCAGAAAACAGGGACATGTGTGTGTGTAATGTGATGTGCGGGTGTGGCATCTCAGGAAACAGGGGGTTTCCAGTTCATCCATGTGTGAGTGAGTGATGTGTGTCAATGTCAATATTGTTTGTGTGTGTATGAGTGTGAGTGACAGTAGACTTCAGGAAATCAGTGGGATAATGTGTGTGTCATGTGTGTGTGTAGAAGGGTCTAGAGTACATGTGTGTGTGTGTGTCTACAACTTAGGTTGAGTGTTAATGTGTGTGTGTGTAGGTAGCATATCTGGAATTAGTGTTTAGACATGTGTACATATCAATAGGGGGACAAAAATGTGTGTCTCAGGTTTCAGATTTCAACTGGGACACGAGTATGTGTCAATAACTATCAATTAATGGTGTACAAAACAGTGTATCATGCTCAGGTCAGTGATACACATGACAGTACATGATTTCAGCCCAATGGCCAATTCGAAAACCAATTATCCCTAATCAACAAGAACCCTACCATGTACATTAATCCTAGATACATATAGATGAACTATTTATTATAACTAATCATCAACCAAACACAGTTAAAACAAATGATAATCGAATTTTCCAGGAAGAACAGTGCACCTATATGAACAGTGTACCTAAAACAGTCCAAAACGTAAATCAAAACCTAAATTCCTATGCCATTACGAATCCCTAGCATGTAGGCTAATTCCCAGATATGTATAGGTGTACATACATCACAAATTAATCAATGAAGCAGTTTACAAATTTATCAAATTCTCAGAAACCAACCGACAGTTTACATGTATCAGAAATATTAGGGAATTTCAGATTCGAATTAGAAATAGCAATCAATACTCGAACTAAAGGGTTGGTAAATCAAGTGTCAAATGTGAACGTGTCGTGCAAGTGTCCTAGTATCCAAAAACTAGACAAAAATATGTCCAAATTAGTTCCACACACGAGCACTGGGACTGTGTACTGACAGCGTCGTGCACGCATGTCGAGGGTTCGTGCACACGACACGAGTCGATTCATGACACGTGCTCGTGTCCCCATGTTCGCCCAACATAGGGCCACATGTTCGTGTCCCTGGTCACCATGACGTGTCTACGAGGGACACGAAGCCCGAGTCAGGAGCCACTGTTCGCGCATGTGCGTGACAGTGTGATTCAGTGCGGGTGGATTTTCGCATCCGACACGACACGTGAGTCCATGAAACTTGGGTGGCACGTTTGCAGACACTGTCCCCACGTGTCCACCAAGTTTTGTGTTGTCTCGAGCTGTGTCGTGTCCGCAATAAACGTCGGGTAGCAGGACAACACACACGCGTGTCGTACAACGTATCCGTGCCTGTTTTCGACACGAAAAAGACACGAAATCTAACTCAGTCTTCACGAAAATAATATACACACATAGATATACAAATTCATGTAATTAGTTTTACAAAAATCGAAAATCAAATCCTAAGTGACATTTTATCAAACACTTACGTATACACTATGACACGTGTCCGATACGGACACCAAACGGATACGATTTCTACCCAAATTCTAGGGACAACTAGGGGACACCTAGATCTAGCCTAATATGCAAAGAAATCAGAATATTAGCACAATTTGAGGAGTTTACCTATGGGTGCAAATAGCAAGAAAAACCTTTAAATGGGGGGTATTCTTCTTGATAGCCAAATGCTCCAAATTGACCCAAAGCTGGGATTACTCTCCAAAAATAGAAATAGGAGATATTAGGCTCTAATGCAAGAAACTAGAGTGAAAAAGAAATTAAAATGAAGAATCTATGGATTGGGGAGGAATAGCCATACCTTTCTTTTCTCTATGTGTTCATTCAACAAAAGAGGCAAGAACTCAATAAGGAGATTATTTATAGGGAGGGGAGCCCTAGTGGCTGGTCATAATGAATGGAAATTAGGGTTAGGGTTTAGTCTAGTGGTCTATGGGCCAAGTTGTACTAGTCATGAAATCAATTCACAAGTCCCAAGCCTATGAACCTATTCATTAATCCTCCTATTCAAATCTTGAATTCTAAATGACTAACTTAGGTTGACTTAAGTTAGACTAGGGTCTCACCATGCTAATCAAGTCACTATAGCTAGGGTCAACATCTAGGTTAGTCTCTTAAGTCACAACTAGTAAAAGTCAAAATCAACAACCATCAATCCAATAATTAATCAAATATTTCTAATAAGTAAAAATGACCAAATTATCCCTAGGCTAAAAGTGATAAATAAATATTCCAATCACATGGTTAGGCTCTAGGTCAGGCATTCTCTAGGGTTTCACTAGCAGCACATCAAAATCACAAGTCATGATTTTTAAATAGTTTAAAACGATTAAAAATTGCCAAAAATCATATTACGATTTAAATATCATAAATAAATAAATTAAATCACAAAATTTCAAAATTACCCTTATTTAGAAAACTGGATGTTACAAGTCTACCCTACTTAGAAAATTTTGTCCTCGAAATTTAAGATGGTAGTACTCCTTCTAGGTCAAACACCCCCACAATCATAGTCTCAAATCACACAGTTCGACAGTCATATGCGTCTATCCAAAATCATGATACTCAGAATCTTCGTCATGCTAGTGAGCAAGGCTACGATAATCACAGAGTCTTTGACTAAGGTACATACCTCTAGAATTATGGTATTTAAGATTTTTGTATTGTCGCATGCTTGGCAGTAAAACCTTAAATTCCTATGCCCGAGAAATACGTCCTAAATCCGACTATATGTCCTTACTATGCTAGCTAACACGACTATCAAAGATTCTAGATCCCATAACTGCGGTGACCTAGCCCATATGATTTATCTCAGAAGAAAATCAAACATAACACAAGGACAATAGGACAAAATTGATCAATCAACAAGGAATAGAGGGAATCGAATTTTCAAGACAGTTATAAGGGCAATTGCGGAAATGAATCGAGAAGAACGGAACCTGCAGCAAGATCTCCAATGGCTTACATCCTCGACTGTCCTGGCGAAAGCTCGCCCCTGCTGGCCTTCCCTGGCCTGCTGTTGATGCTGCATGTACTCGCTGCTGAGTTGGTAAGGGTAATCCCTCCTGCTAGCCCACTGGAGCCCTAGCTCCTGTTCTCTGAACTGTCCGTCCAAATAACTCAGGACACTCTCTCAGCCGATGATCGGATCCTCCGTAAAGCAAACATCTGTCCAGCCTCTTCCGGCATTCGCCCCAATCGTGCCTTGGTCTCTTACAGAAGGGGCAAATGATAACAAGCTGCTGTCCCGGGCCTGCTGCTGCCTCTGTTGCTGCTGCACCTGCTGAAAGGGTACATGGTCCTGAAACTGCTGCTGCTGAAAGTAGACCCTCGGCTGCTGATACTACTACTGAATCTATAGGTGGGGCCTCTTGGCCGGTCCCGTACTGCCACTAGCTCCCTGAGTGTCTCGCGTCCTCTTTCCTTCAGCCCAAGATCGTCCTCCGTCATGGCTCCTACCAAAATCTGCTCGAAAGTGGCATCGTGACTGCTCTTGGTATACGACCTAATCTTCCTATCAAGCCCTGCGGAATCTTTTCACCTTCTTGGCCTCAGTAAGGTCCTCAATGAATCTACCCAAACGGCAGAACTCCCCGGTGTACTCCTCAACTGTCTGGTTCCCCTGAACCAAAATCTTGAACTGCGCCTCCAAGGCACCGAGTGCTGTATTGGGAAAGAATTTCTTTGAACAGTTTCTTGAAGGTTTCCAAGTCTGACCGACTGTACCAACCCTCGGGTCCGTCTGGTACCAAGTAGGGCCAAGTCCTGCATCTAACTGGCTGCTGCCTCGATCTGTAATCCAGCTGGTATCTATGCCAATCGGAATATCTTTTCAATATGCTCTATCCAATCGTCAGCGTATATGATGCCCTCTGTACCCTTGAAGTCCCGGGGTCCCATCTTCTTAAAGGATTGGATGTCTGGAGTCTTCGGCTGATACTGCTGCATCTGACCTCCTAGTGGATGAGCAGCCACCAGCTCTACTGTCGTCCTGACCAACTGGTGGGTATCGTGTATGCTCTGTCGGAAATCAGCAGACTGGATCTGCTACATCTGCTGCTGACTCCAAGAATTGCTGTAAAAGGGTAAACATCTGAGCCACATCCACTGTCTCTGAACTGCTGATACATATCCGGAATGACGGTAGAAGACCTCCGAACAGGTGGAGGTGCACTCCCAAAAGATGTTGAAGCTCCTATATGAGCAAAACAGGTGCTGTGGTCCCAGCATCCAAATTGGCGAGGGGTGGCAGACCTCTCACCAGCGTCTGCTGGCCAGAGCGATGCGATCGTGTCTCAATCACCATCCTGGAGACAGATCAACAAGGAATCAATACTGAGATAGAAATAATAATTCAAGGGAGGACAGTTATTCCATGGAAGCAATCTTCAACAAGAATTTAGATGGCAGAATTCAGTTAAGAGTTTTTCCTAATATGATTGAGTACCTCAAATAATCCTAATCCTACTGCAGGCTGTAGTGATACTCTAGTTCAAAATCACTACACAACTCGACCTGCATGGGCCACCACTAAAAACGTGTCACAATCCGCACCCACTGTAAGGGTACGAGTACGTACAGCGCCCAGCCTACGCCGCAGTGTCGGTGGTAGAACACTATTCTAGGTCATGAACTATAACTAACACAATATGAAATACTCTCCAACTGGAGGCCAAGACAGAAGGTACAACTCAATCACAATCTAGAGGTAGAATATAGCACGATGGAATAGATAAAAAATCCTCAAACTGAAGTACAACAAAAGTAAAATAAATCAAAGTTAACAACTACCAGTCTCAACATCTCCATAAATATACAACATCTGAAATCAAAGACAACAACTAATCATGAAAAGAAAACAGTCTAAGCTATCTACTATACATGGGTATCATCCTCGCAGCTGCCTGAACCTCCCAAGGGTCCAGGTCGCGAGTGTCATCTAGGCAAGCTCTATAAGGGGTACATGGTTCCTCATCATCCTCTATAAATTTTCAATAGGTCCAGTCAGGACGGGAGCGAGCACAATATCTCACGCAGATCATAACATGTTAGAAAATATAAACATGCAAGAGAGTATACATAAAACTGAAAGAATGTACATGATGTAAAAGAGATAACTATAATAGAAATATCTACTATAAGTAGAGAACTATCAGTGACTAGTGATGTAGAGTACAAAGTCGACATGTGAACGGCTGGAATTGCACATGAATATACTAAAGAGGCGCACATGGTTATACTACTTTAGAATTGTTCACATGACTATTTATACTCCTCCATACCCCAATCAATACACAAGGATCCAGACAAGTTATGTTATGTACATAATTTTCACATGAAAGCCCATAAATGGGTGTACATGAAGTATACATGAGGGCTCAGAACTGAGTGCACATGATTTCCACATGAAGGCCCATGAAGGGGTACACATAAATATAGCTTATACATGAGATACATGAGAAACATGACCGAACATGAGAGCACATGAGAGTACATGAGCATGTATGAACGAGCATGAAGCACATGAGAAACATGAATAACATGAGATCGAAGAATACATGATGTACATAAAACATGACATGAAGTATCCGATGCTCCCGAGGGGGATAACATCTCAATGTAGGAATCCATATAGTACCAATCCGTGATAATATCGTGACAGCATCAAATAAGGTAATCTAGAGCAGAAATATAATCCTAAGCAAGTAATAAAATAATCGGAGAATGTACTCACCTGTATCTGAATATCTGTAGAATATACTGCCCGAGATTAGGTATCTGACTCCTATTTAGAGCAACACAAGTCAAGACATGTACAGGGGATAAATGAATGTACAATGCATCTGCATGCTGTCTAGGTCAAACTAGACTATAGTCAACACTTGGTCAACTCTAGTCAACCACACTAGTCAAACTAGGTCAACTTAACCCAAGCAAGTCTCACTAAACCTAACCAGCCTATTCTAGCAAGCACACATCATCACAAGGCCAAACGAGCCATCAATCACATAATTTATATTATATTAATTTATATTTGTATACACTAGATATACGTATAGCAATCAATTATATATAGGGGTGAGTATTCGGTTCCAACCGAACCGAATACCGAAAACCGAATTGGACCGAAACTGAATAAGCAAAACCGAAACCGAACCGAATTGGTCAATAACCGAACCGAACCAAACCGAATTAAATCGGTTCGGTTTTCGGTTTATTCGATTTTTGGGTTTATTTGTGTTTTTTTGTTAATATATAATAGCTAAATATACCTAGATATATTTATTATATACCTATAGTATATACCTATATATATTTATATATACCTATAATTAATATATATATATATATATATATATATATATATATATATAATATATATATATATATATATATAATATATATTCTTATTCGGTTTTCGGTTTTGGACCAAAACCGAAATCCAAAACCGAAACCGAATAAGAAAATTTAGTATTTTCAAAACCGAAACCGAACCAATTTTTTTTTAAACCGAACCGAATCTCTTATTCGGTTCGGTTCGGTTCGGTTCGCTTTTCGGTAAAAACCGAATAATGCTCACCCCTAACTATATATACATTAGGCATTCATAGGAACATATCAATGAGCTAGTGTAAACATACATGCATATATTAGCATACAATACTAGACCTATATAACATGACATTATATATATATATATATATTATATATATATATATATATATATATATATATATATATATATATATATATATATATATATAATATATAAGATGATAAAATATATATATATATATATATATATATATATATATGCATTCCATGTAACGGGCAATAGAGGGTTTGTGAGTGAGTTGTATGGCATGTTAGTGAAAGAGGGGGGTTCAGTTTAGTTAACAGGTTACATACAAGTTCAGTTAGAAGCAATGCACAGAGTACATAGAGGTTATAAAGTGTATAGAGCTTAGTTAAATCCAGTTTCACATAACACATTGGAAGTTAATATGTAAGATTCAGTTTACTTAGAACACCACAGTTATATATATGGATCATCATTAGATTTCTGAAATAACATAAGAAGTCAGAACCTAATATATGTGACTGCATATATGTTCTCCAACTAACATGTATTTTACTAGAGTATTACATGCATTCATCCAACCCAAACATCAACCTCAAACCTATAGATCCTTAACCCAGCTAACTGGCATTGTATCCCATCAAAACATATGAATTTACATATGAAACAGAGAACTAAAATGATTTAAAACTCATTCAACCAAACCAAATATATATATATATATATATATATATATATATATATATATATATATATATATATATTATATATAACATGTATAATATATATCTATACAAAATCTAAACCAACTAATGTCTCAGTTTCAGAAAACAGGGACATGTGTGTGTGTGTAACGTGATCTGAGGGTGTGGCATGTAGAGTGTGGTATCTCAGAAAACATGGGGTTTCCAGTTCATCCATGTGTGAGTGAGTGATGTGTCAATGTCAATATTGTGTGTGTGTATGAGTGTGAGTGACAGTAGATTTCAAGAAATCAGTGGGATAATGTGTGTGTCCTGTGTGTGTGTAGAAGGGTCTAGAGTACATGTGTGTGTGTGTGTCTACAACTTAGGTTGAGTGTTAATGTGTGTGTGTGTAGGTAGCATATCAGGAATTAGTGTTTAGACATGTGTACATATCAATAGGGGGACAGAAATGTGTGTCTTAGGTTTCAGATTTCAACAGGGACATGTGTGTGTGTGTCAATAACTATCAGTGGTGTACAAAACAGTGTATCATGCTCAGGTCATTGATACACATGACAGTACATGATTTCAGCCCAATGGCCAATTCGAAAACTAATTATCTCCAATCAACAAGAACCTTACCATGTACATTAATCCTAGATACATACAGATGAACTATTTATGATAACTAATCATCAACCAAAACAGTTAAAACAAATGATAATCGAATTTTCCAGGAAGAACAGTGCACCTATATGAATAGTGTACCTAAAACAGTCCAAAATGCAAATCGAAAACTAAATTCCTTTGCCATTGAATCCCTAGCATATAGGCTAATTCCCAGATATGTATAGGTGTACATACATCACAAATTAATCAATGAAGCAGTTTACAAATTCATCAAATCTCAGAAACCAACTGACAGTTTACATATATCAGAAATATTAGGAAATTTCAGATTCGAATTAGAAATAACAATCAATACTCGAATTAAAGGGTTAGTAAATCAAGTGTCAAATATGAACGTGTCGTGCAAGTGTCCTAGTGTCCAAAAACTAGACACAAATGTGTCCAAATCAGTTCCACACACGAGCAATGGGACTGTGCACTGACAGCGTCGTGCACGCGTGTCGAGGGTTCGTGCACACGATACGAGTCGATTCATGACACGTGCTCGTGTTCCCATGTTCACCCAACATAGGGCAACATGTTCGTGTGCTTGACATGTCACCACGACGTGTCCACGAGGGACACGAAGCCCGTGTCAGGAGCCACTGTTCTCGCGTGTGTGACAGTGTGATTCAGTACGGGTGGGTTTTCGCATCCGACACGACACGTGAGTCCATGAAACTTGGGAGGCACGTTCGCAGACACTGCCTCCCTGTGTCCACCAAGTTTCGTAGTATCTCGAGCTGTGTCGTGTCCGCATAAACTTCGGGTAGCAGGACAGCGCACACGCGTGTCGTGCAGCGTGTCCGTGCCTATTTCTGACACAAAAATGATACAAAATCTAACTCAGTCTTCACGAAATATATATACACACATAGATCTACAAATTCATGTAATTAGTTTTACAAAAATCGAAAATCAAATCCTAAGTGACATTCTATCAAACACTTACACATACACTATGATACGTGTCCGATACAGACACCAAACGGACACGATTTCTATCCAAATTCTAGGGACAACTAGGGGACACCTAGATCTAGCCTAATATGCAAAAAAAATCAGAATATTAACACAATTTAAGGAGTTTTACCTATAGGTACAAATAGCAAGAAAAAGCTTCAAATGAGGGGTGTTCTTCTTGATAGCCAAATGCTCCAAATTGACCCGAAGCTGGGATTACTATCCACAAACAGAAAATAGGAGAGTATTAGGCTCTAATGCAAGAAACTAGAGTGAAAAAGGAATTAAAATAAAGAATCTATGGATTGGGGAGGAATAGCCATAACTTTCTTTTCTCTATGTGTTCATTCAATACAAAAGAGGCAAGAACTCAATGAGGAGATTATTTATAGGGAGGAGAGCCCTAGTGGCTAGTCATAATGAATGGAAATTAGGGTTAGGGTTTAGTCTAGTGGGCTATGGGCCAAGTTGTACTAGTCATGAAATCAATTCACAAGTCCCAAGCCTATGAACCTACATTAATCCTCCTATTCAAATCTTGAATTCTAAATGACTAACTTAGGTTGACTTAAGTTAGACTAGGGTCTCACCATGCTAATCAAGTCACCATAGCTAGGGTCAACATCTAGGTTAGTCTCTTAAGTCACAACTAGTAAAAGTCAAAATCAACAACTCAATCCAATAATTAATCAAATAATTATAATAAGTCAAAATGACCAAATTATCCCTAGGCTAAAAATGATAAATAAATATTCCAATCTCATGGTTAGGCTCTAGGTCAGGCAGTCTCTAAGGTTTCACTAGCAGCACATCAAAACCACAAGTCATGATTTTTAAATAGTTTTAAAACGATTAAAAATCACCAAAAATCATATTACGATTTAAATATCATAAATAAATAAATTAAATCACAAAATTTCAAAATTACCCTTATTTAGAAAACTGGGTGTTACATGTATAGGCACCATTCGAACTTCCCTGTCCTTATCCTAGCCATGATGTTTCGACAATCTTTGATACTTAATGAACAACCCTGTACTCTGAGTATTTCCTAAGTAAAACCCAATTGCTACCACATATGGCACAGTCCAAATGCAGATATCTGTATCCACAAGGATAGAATCCCTAAACGTTTGCCAACTGATACGTGGATGCATACCTGTGTCGACTGATACCTAGATTTATCATGGATTACTGATATGTGAATGGTATGGTCTTATACAAAATGTCCAATCCGATTTCAGTTATACTATTGGATACCCACTGTCGAATCTGATACTAAACATCAAATATGATACTAAGGGTCAAAGATGAGACCAAGTATCGATCTGATACTAGCCTCTCGAGTCCTACTGTCCCTGCGATTACACCCCCCAACGTATTTTTCTAGGCCGGCACATAAACTCACTTGTAGACACATACCAATACTCCTCCTTCCCATCTTATATCTGAACACAGTAGGTAGATAATTGACTTCTTAACTTGTAACTGCTACAAGGTAACCGATATCTACCTAGGATAATTGCTCATACCCAACCGTAGATACTAAGGATGTAAGAGCTTACTATATTCTGTTTCAACACAATAGGCACGCCTAAATCTTTTTATAGGTATTTAAACCCTCTATTAGAAAATAACAGTAATTGTACGTAAATGAGAAGGTGAGGATTTACCGATTAAAGGTTAGTCCAGTCGACTGCTATTGTAATGGAAGGACAAGGCGAGAAGAAATTAGGTTTTATGGAAAATATATGAGGCGATGGAAAGGTCGGCTACTCTGCTTAGATGTATATATAATGTTGCGGTTTGGGCTTTGGAGAGATAAGGGAGGAAAGATTTTGGATGAGTTAAGCTAGGAAGATAAGGAGCAATATTACAAATTTGTTCTCAACATGGATGTTGACACAAAGTCACAGTCAACCAAATATTGACTACGTTGACTAAATAATATCTGTATAAATTTAATACGACACACGAGTCTGCATTCAGTTCAGGACAGACAACAGCTCAGTTTCCGACTCTCAGTGTATTTTCGAGTCTGTACTTTTACATTTTATTGAGTCTAGAAGTATGTACTCTGAGTTATGCTGAGCTCTTGGAACTTAGTCTATAAGCCTACCCAAAATCCCAAGCTCCACCAAAACAAAAATTGCCACAAGTCCCACTTAGGACCACTCTGTGCTCTGGAGACAGAGTTCGGGCCGAACTCTGCCTCCACACAGAGTTCGGGCCGAACTCTGTCCCCTAGAAATCAGGAACCCTAATTTTAGGGTTAGCTGGTTGCTAGCTGTCCAACGGCCAAATTTTTGAATTTTCCTACCGAATTCTGGCCGAATTCTGCCTCTAAAAATACTATAAATAGGGCATGAATTCTCTCATTTCAATTCACTCAATCTTCTCTTCTCTCTCTCCTACAAGCTCAATAAGCTATACCCTTCCTATCTACTAGCCACAAGCCTCCTAAGTCTCGAGTGCTCAGCATCTCTCAGTTAGGATTCTTGTGCAAGAGTGAAGAAGTCGCTTGGACAATTCCAAGCAATCGCTACTGCGATTCTCTGTAAGAAGTTGACGTGCTCTTCTGAAGAAAAGGCACGGGTTGTAAGCTACTATTTCACAAATAGTGGATTTAATCCTGAGCTAGAGTTCTCAGGCCTGGACTAGTCCTCCACGAGGGAAACCAGGTTAAAATCGCTGTGTTTGCGTATGCTCTTCTGCTCTTCATTTATTTTCCGTACTTTACTCTGATTATTTATTGTTGGTGAAAGAGTTATTTTTAATTGGCTATTTTTCTATATAAACTCTATTCACCCCCTCTAGAGTTGCCAAACTGTTCTTCAATTGGTATCAGAGCTCTGTTCTCTTTACAAGGACTAACATCCTAAGAGCTGATCCATGGCAACCACACAATCCTTGATTTCCAATCATGGTGAAGGTCAGTCCACTCATAGGCTTCCCCTATTTGATGGGACTAACTACACATATTGGAAAACAAGGATGAGCTTCTATCTTAAGTCTCTAGACTTTGACCTGTGGACTGTCGTCACTGACGGTTACAAAAAGCCTGCCAGGATAGTTGTCGATGGTGACCTCATTGAGAACCACACGACAAATATTCTGTCGAGGAGAAGAAACAGGCAAGTCTAGATGCTAGGGCTATTAATGCTTTATTCTGTGCTATAGACAGGAATGAGTTCAACAGGGTCTCTACATGCACCACTGCTCATGAAGTATGGAGACTTCTAGAAGTGACGCATGAAGGAACCACACAGGTCAAGGAATCTAAAATAAGCCGTCTCACTCAAGAATACGAAGCCTTCAAGATGAAGCCAAGTGAGACGATCACTCAAATGATCACAAGATTCCTCGACATCATCAATCCTCTATCTTCGCTTGGAAAGCAGTACTCAAACCACGAGAAGATTCGTAAGCTGCTCAGAGGGCTACCAAAGATTTGGAACCCTAAGGTGACAGCCATCATAGAAGGAAACGATCTCACAACAATGTCAATGGAGACCTTGATGGGTAAGCTTGTGACTCACGAGCTTGACCTCAAGGACTTCGAAGAACCTGCTCCGAAGACCAGGGAGATCGCACTCAAAGCTCATACGAAGAGCTAATCATGATGAGACCGAAGAAGATAATTCGGATGATGAAGACCAAGATCTCATGGTTCGCAACTTCAGGAAATTCCTTCGCTTCAATCGAAGTAAGAAGGAATCTCAAGAAGACGATGAAGAAGAACCAACTTGTTATGGTTGCAAGAAACTGGACATGTCCAAAAAGACTGCCATTCCTGAAGAAGAGCAACCCCTATGAGAAGCCATACAAAAAGAACTCATCAAAGAAATATGCCAACACAGGTCTGGCATGAAAGTGAAGCGAGTGACTCTGAGGAAGAAAAGGACTCTCCTCAAGATACAGCAAATGTGTGCCTGATGGCAACTTCCAACAAGGTATCTAACAAAACTCTGGATGACTTCTCTTTTGATGAACTTGGCGATGCTTTCACTGATTTACTCGATGATCATAAAAAGGTCATCGGTAAATATAAACATGCCAAGGACAAAATCAAAAGTCTAGAAGATGAGATACAAAGAATTTCTTTACTTCTTGATAATGTTAGAAACACATCACCCACAATGATACTGATGAAGCATCCAAGCTTAAATTAAGCTTACATGATGCTGAAGCACGTATTGAGCAACAAACTCAAGAAATCACTCTCAACACGTTGCTTGCTGAAGAAAAGAGTAGACACAAGATTTCCATGACTAAGATTTATGGCTTAAATATTAAGGTTGATGAACTGCAAGCTGTTTCTAAAAGATTAGAAACCAAATTGGGTAAACAGGTTGTTCAACCTCAAACCCAATCACATGGGCACAACACCACTCATGCTAGTCAACCACGTCATTCTCATGCAGCACATAACCATGCATTTATATACACAAACTTTCACAAACCACGTGCACGTAAGAACAATTCTCACTCAGTACACACTCATCATGCACAAAGACACAATCAATATCACTCCACACATAAAAATCATCATGCCATGCCATATAGACAAAGTCATCATGTCATGCAATATAGACAAAATCATCATGCCATGCCATCTAGACAATATCAGCATGTCACACGTCATAGACAATACCATCATTCTATGCCTCATAGACACCATCAACATGCCACTTATTCCATGCATAATCATCTTCACCATGCTAACTCTTCACATCATGTCCATCCTCATCCTGTTGCTTATAGATATCATTCTCATGCTCCTAGTATAAATAAGAATGCTATCTGTACTTATTGTGGATTACATGGACACATCTCACCACAGTGCAGAGTTAGAAGACTTGTAGATAAAAGGATATATGCTTGGTTCCCAAGACTAACTTTTCAGGACCCTCAAGAACTCGGGTACCAAAGGTCACATCTACTCTTGATGTAGGTGGACCTTCCCTCCTCAACTGAAAGTAAGTGGATTCTCGATAGTGGATGCTCGCGACATATGACGGGAGACGCAAATCTTTTTGCATCACTATCGATGAAGAGAGAAGGATACGTATCCTTCGGTAACAATCTCAAAGGGCACATTATAGGTAATGGTATCATTGGTCATCCTCCTTCTCCTGTAATAAAGGATGTCTGCCTAGTGACCGAGTTAAAGCATAACCTGCTCAGCATTAGTCATCTTGCTGATCATGGATATGATATTAACTTTGGACAAAACAGTTGCTACATCGATGATAGGTCAACAGGAGACATTGCTTTTGAAGGAAAAAGAGAGGACAATATCTACATTTTCTATCTTTCTATAAATACTAACAATGCAGGTAGATGTCTATATGCCCACAAAGACGAACGACTACTTTGGCACCAGCGTCTTGGTCATGCCAACATGGATGCTATATCCAGGCTTTCTACCAAGAAGCTAGTGAGAGGATTGCCTGACATCACGTTCAAAAAGGACACGGTATGTGCCGAATGTGAACTAAACAAGGCAACTAAATCCTCATTTCATTCTATCAACTCTGTAAGTACTACTAGACCCTTGCAACTACTTCATATGGATTTATTTGGTCCTAGTAGAATGGCTAGCCTTGGAGGCAAACTTTATGCATTTGTTATTGTTGATGATTTTTCGAGATTTACATGGGTTTTCTTTCTCGCTAATAAGAGCGATGCTATTTCTGCTTTCAAAATTTTTGTAAAGAAAGTTCAAAACGAAAAAGGCTACATGATTACTCGAATCCGAAGTGATCATGGAGGCGAATTCGTAAATTATGATTTTGAAAGTTTTTATAATGCAAATGGTTTTGATCATGAATTTTCTTGTCCTAGAACTCCTCAACAAAATGGTGTTGTGGAGCGGAAGAATAGGACTCTTGGCGATATGGCTAGAGTCATGTTGAATAAATTTTCTCTTCCGAAATATTTTGGGCAGAGGCTGTAAGTACAGCATGCCACATTTTGAATAGGGTGCTTATTCGTCCCATTACGAAGAAAAACATCCTATGAGCTTTGGTTTGGGAGAACCCCCAATGTTTCTTATTTTAAAGTTTTTGGCTGTAGATGTTTTATCCTTAACACCAAAGACAACTTAGGCAAATTTGATGCCAAAGCTGACGATGGTATCTTTCTTGGTTATGCCGCCAAGAGTAAGGGATATAGAGTTTTCAATAAACGCTCACTTATTGTGGAAGAGTCAACAAATGTGACTTTTGATGAAGACAACAGTGCAGCAAGTACTCTTGATGATGACGTTGAGCCATCAACTTCTACTCCAATGAATACTTCAACCGAAACTAATTCTCTGGAGGGTTTGCCTAAGAAATTCTCTTTCAAACCTTCTCATCCAGAAAATTTAGTTATAGGAGAAGTTTCACGTGGAGTAACTACTAGATCATCACTAAGAGACTCCGTTGCTAGCACTGCCTTCATTTCACAAGTAGAGCCTAAAAACATTTCTGAAGCTTTTAATGATGAATTTTGGATTTCTGCTATGCAAGAAGAACTCAACCAATTTGAGAGGAGCCAAGTATGGGAACTAGTTCCTAGACCGGCTAATCACTCAATAATTGGTACCAAATGGGTGTTTAGAAACAAAGTAAATGAAGATGGTTCAGTCACACGTAACAAAGCTCGTCTAGTAGCTCAAGGATACAACCAAGAGGAAGGTATCGACTACGATGAGACGTATGCTCCTGTTGCTAGACTAGAATCCATTCGGATGCTTTGTGCTTTTGCTAATTTTCAAAACTTTAAATTATTTCAAATGGATGTTAAAAGTGCTTTCTTGAATGGTTTTATTAAGGAGGAAGTTTATGTCAAACAACCCCCTGGCTTTGAAAATCACAAATTTCCCGACCACGTGTTCAAGCTGAAGAAAGCGCTTTATGGCCTTAAACAAGCCTCCAGAGCTTGGTATGAAAGGCTAAGCAGTTTCTTGCTTGAGAAAGGTTTTTCAAAAGGGAAAATTGACACTACACTGTTTATCAAATCTTTCAAAGACACCATTCTATTAATTCAGATTTATGTTGATGATATTATTTTTGGGTCTACTGATGAAACTCTTTGTCAAGAATTTGCCAAGTGTATGCAGACGGAATTTGAGATGAGCATGATGGGAGAGCTCAACTACTTTCTTGGTCTGCAAGTAAAACAACTGGCTAATGGAACTTTCATCTGTCAATCGAAGTATACCAAGGACATGCTGAAGAAGTTCGATCTTGACAACATCAAACCAATCAGCACTCCAATGGCTACTTCAACCAAACTCGAACCAGATGAGAGCGGCAAACCCGTTGATCAACGTAAGTATCGAGGTATGATAGGCAGCTTACTTTATTTAACTGCTAGTCGCCCCGATATCATGTTTAGTGTTTGCCTATGTGCTAGATATCAAGCAAATCCTAAGGAATCTCATATGACCGCGGTTAAGCGTATCTTTCGATACCTTAAGGGTACGGTTACAGTGGGCCTATGGTATCCCAAGTCAACATCATTTGACCTCATCGGTTACTCTGATGCTGACTTTGCTGGATGCAAGGTCGACCGTAAAAGTACGAGCGGCACGTGTCATTTATTAGGAAAGGCTTTAGTCTCATGGTTTAGCAAGAAGCAGAACTCTGTCGCACTATCCACAACAGAAGCTGAATACATAGCAGCTGGGCATTGTTGTGCACAAATTCTGTGGATGAAGCAAACCCTTGAAGACTATAAGTTATCTTTCATGCATATTCCTATATTCTGTGACAATACTAGTGCAATCAATTTGACTAAGAACCCTGTCTGCCACTCACGCACTAAACACATTGAGATCAGACACCACTTTTTGCGTGATCATCAGCAAAATGGCACGATTAACTTAGAATTTATTGACACTGATCATCAGCTGGCAGATTTCTTTACTAAGCCACTATCCGAAGAGCGCTTCAATTTTCTTTGTCGTGAACTTGGAATTTTAGATGAAGCAGTTATAAATTGAAACTCACCTGCGTAAATATCGAGTATATTGTGATTCTTTTTCGAAGAATTTGATATGGGTACAAGCCGAAAGGGTCCTTCTGACAACAAGGCGTAAAAGCCTAAGCGACACGGTGCACTAGTCCTCAGGACTACCGCTAGCTGGGATCCGGCCCCTGCAGCTAACCCATGGCAAATTTGGACTATTGAACCACAGTATATGTCCTTATTTATTATATGGCTCGTTTTCGATTTAATATTTCCTAATTGAGATTTTCTAAAGTTCATTCTATTTTCTGAGTACCTCTCTATCTATTTTTTAAAATTCAACACTCTTTGTTGTCCTCAACTATCTTTTGTTTAACTCTTAAACATTTTCTTCATGTTCTTTGCCTGTTTTCAGTTCTGGACCATTGATCCAGAACTCGGGCCGAACTCTGCCCCTATCAGAGTTCGGGCCGAGTTCGGTTCTTAGGTTCCAGAGTCGGGATCTGGCTCTGCCGTTGGATCAATTCTAATCCAATGGTCAATATTTCACCCGACCAAAGACAAAGCCCTACTTTATGTCGGGATTCCATCTCTCTCCTTCACTACTACCACCTTTCTCACCTATACAAAATCTTTCCTTGAAACCCTAACCCTAGTTTTTGATCTAGAGTGCTCCAGTGCTTCTCAAAATCAAGAAAAAGGGGTTTCTCTCCATTCTCTTCCATTGTTTATTACTTGTTTGAGGTACCATTCCTATTTTCTATCTTCTAGTTAAAATCTTTTAATGGCTCCTTGCTTGTTCAATCGTGGGAAGAGAATTCGAGTTGAGAGTATTTCCTCTTCGGATTCTCCTCCATCAATTGAACAAATCATTGAACAACTTCAACCATCCCATCCTTTGTTCAATCCACCTCGTCCTCAAAATCCTTCCACCTATGACAACAGACTTTTTGTCTCATTAGATGCATCAAACAACTGGTTTAGTGACTTTCGAAATCGTCAGGTATTCACAGGACATCCTATTAATTTTTCCATATTCTCTCAATATGATTCTTTATTCCATGATCTCTATCTTGATGAACTAGTTACCACAACTTCTGCTATCTATCGTCATGCCGTTCAAATGTTCTACTGCAACTTAACCTTTGATGACCTTCATATTTATTCATGAGTTGCAGGTATCAATATATCTTTTGATGACTTTGACTTAGCCGAATATCTTGATCTTCTAGAGCCCAATTCTTGGGAAAAGCTAGTTGACGCTCGCTCGTTCCGTTTTCCCGACGGAATTTCCCTTGAGAGCTTCAAGGACGATTTGTGTACTCCATACACACGTCCTCGCAAGCTCACGGCTAAATATCTCAACCCATATTTTTCTGACCTTCATTGGATTATTTCTAACACCATTCTACCCAAAACAGGTTCCCATGATGATATCACTTATCTTGAAATATCTGCTCTTTATCATCTTCATTTTGGAATTCCTTTCAATCTTCTACGTACCATGATGGACTGGATGATTCACTGTAGGAGGAAACCACGAGCTTTGGTTTATCCTCTGTATCTTCCTTTGATCTTTCGTGCTTTTCATATACCACTTGATGCTTGTCCGTTCATGCCTGCACCTACCTTTCTATCCAAGGCACGACTCCTTCAGCCTGTCGCTGCTTCTGAGTCATCTGAGCATTCTGCTGATGAGGAGCCTGATGCCCCTCCACTCGGTCAGGATGCACCTCCTCCTTCTGCCACTCTTGAGTCTCTTCAGACTATGCTTCGCGATCGCTTTGCTATTGAGGATGATCGCTGGACGCAGCAGGATTACCGTACCACCTTGCAGATCAGTGCCCTTGGGAACTCTCTGTATGATATGCGGTATTCACTTGCTCGTCATCCTGATCTGCATGTGCCTATTGAGCGGGATCCAGATCGCGCGGGTCATCGTATAGACGATCCGTGGGTCATGAGGTATATGGATCCGGATGATGCTTTTGTGGATCTTCAGATGTTCCAGGACCTTTTCGATGTTCCAGGACCTTCTCGTGCTCCATGATGGAGATTGGCTTGATATACTGCTGACACTGCTGATGGTCTTAGTTGCCTTTTTTTTTATTTTAGTTATTTCAGTTTGTTATGGATTTATGTACTGGATTTATGTCTTCAAACCCTGATGATGTGCTGGTTGGTGGATAACATTTTATGCTATTTTTTGTAGTTCTACTTTATGTCAGTGACTTATTTTATTAGTATTATACTGTTTCTTCTCTGCTTGGTGTGGTTGGATTACTTTTCATTGTCTATACTGCTATTCCCATGCTTTTTCTTATGCAGTCTATATGATCCTTTATATTGCTAACTGCCAAAAGGGGGAGAAATATGTATATTTGTCTGTGCTTGTGTTTGCTTTTGGGAAAATATTTTTATCAGGCCACAGGTTCTATGCATTATTTACGTGGGAGAGCTATTGATTCTAGCTCGGCACCGTTCACTGATTACGGGGGAGCTATCTTATTCTAGCTCGGCATTGTTTATGGGGGAGCTGTGTTTTAACCAACTGTGTCCAGGTATGAATATTGAAATATACATTTATTATTTTGTCAATTATCAATATGGGGGAGATTGTTGACACAAAGTCACAGTCAACCAAATATTGACTACATTGACTAAATAATATCTGTATAAATTCAATACGACACACGACGTCTGCATTCAGTTCAGGACAGACAACAGCTCAGTTTCCGACTCTCAGTGTATTTTCGAGTCTGTACTTTTACATTTTATTGAGTCTAGAAGTATGTACTCTGAGTTATGCTGAGCTCTTGGAACTTAGTCTATAAGCCTACCCAAAATCCCAAGCTCCACCAAAACAAAAATTGCCCACAAGTCCCACTTAGGACCACTCTGTGCTCTGGAGACAGAGTTCGGGCCGAACTCTGCCTCCACACAGAGTTCGGGCCGAACTCTGTCCCCTAGAAATCAGGAACCCTAATTTTAGGGTTAGCTGGTTGCTAGCTGTCCAACGGCCAAATTTTTGAATTTTCCTACCCGAATTCTGGCCGAATTCTGCCTCTAAAAACACTATAAATAGGGCATGAATTCTCTCATTTCAATTCACTCAATCTTCTCTTCTCTTCTCTCCTACAAGCTCAATAAGCCATACCCTTCCTATCTACTAGCCACAAGCCTCCTAAGTCTCGAGTGCTCAGCATCTCTCAGTTAGGATTCTTGTGCAAGAGTGAAGAAGTCGCTTGGACAATTCCAAGCAATCGCCACTGCGATTCTCTGTAAGAAGTTGACGTGCTCTTCTGAAGAAAAGGCACGGGTTGTAAGCTACTATTTCATAAATAGTGGATTTAATCCTGAGCTAGAGTTCTCAGGCCTGGACTAGTCCTCCACGAGGGAAACCAGGTTAAAATCGCTGTGTTTGCGTATGCTCTTCTGCTCTTCATTTATTTTCCGCACTTTACTCTGATTATTTATTGTTGGTGAAAGAGTTATTTTTAATTGGCTATTTTTCTATATAAACTCTATTCACCCCCCTCTAGAGTTGCCAAACTGTTCTTCAATGGATTCAAAGTTGAATGGAGCGGATGAAGTAAACGTACAAGATTTGAATGCCTCTTCTTAAAATATCCAAGTTTATGGATATTCACCTATTACTAAGGAGGTTAGGCCAATCTAATTTGGAGTTGAATAGAATTCAAATAAAGGGGAGTTCAAGGAATCGGCTACGAGAATTAGGGAGTTGCATATTTGCACTAAACCCTTGGAATTTTTTAAAAAAATCTTTTCTCCCAATTTATTTACATAATTATCCCTCCACAAAATCTAATATGAAAAACAAATTACAATTTGTCTAGGAAAATATAAATTTGGACTCACGGGCTTACAAATCTACCAACCTTAAAATAATTTTGTCCTCGAAATTTAAGGAGAATGAAATCTAGAAGAGTACACTATAAACTATCTAGCATGGTTATTCTATAAATGGAGCAACCTTATCCAAAATAAGCAACTTAGCATACTAGTCATAAAAATTCAACCTATTCTTTAATTCTATCAAAAAATTATGAACTATTACCGTCAGTCGCTCCTTGTAGTGTCGTCGTATCCTCCGTGATCATGGCAAAAGCTTGCCCTCCTGGTGCTACAGGTCGACGCTTTGGGCAATCTCGAAGCTGATGTTTTTCTGAACCACAGTTTAAACATTGGCCTAGTCTCCAATGACAATCGCTCTGACTATGTCCCTTCTTTCTGCAATACTGACATGTTGGAAGCTCTTGGTTTAGGTAGGAGCCGGCTTCTGGTTGCTGATAATACTGTTGCGGTGAAGTCTTCTTTGGAATATTGGGACGTTTCGTCGCTCCCGATTGGTTGTTGCCTCCTCCATGAGCATCTCGGTCTATCTTTTGCTTGCGCTTCAACTCCTTCTCTACCGCTTACGTGATCTTCAAGATCCCTTCATAGGTTGTGACTTGACTGGTGGCGATGGCTAGGCAAATTTCATGTGATAGCCCTTTCTTGAACTTCTTGGCTTTGGCTTCAGGAGTCATGGCATCTGTGAAGCGGCTGAGGCGAAAAAACTCTGCGGTGTACTCGTTGATGGTGAGATTGCCCTGCTGTAGGCTCTCGAACTCGCTTTGCAACTCCTCTAGGGCCTCGTCGGGGTAGAACTTTTTCTTGAACAGCTCCTTAAACTCTTCCCAAGTAACATCTGGTGCGGTAAATCGGGGCTCATCTCTATACCATATGCGGGCGATGTCGTAAAGCTGCATGCTAGTTGACTCGATCTTCAGGTCTTCAGGAACTCGAGTCATCCGAAGAATTCGATCCACATTCTCTAGCCACTTCCGTCCCCTTGAATTCCCTGGGCCTAAGGTCTATGAAATTCTTGGAAGTTCCAGGGCACAGTCGTGGAGCATCTCTAGTTTGGAGAGCCACTCTCAAGGTATCGCGAAAGGTGTTGGCCTACGCCGTCTGGGAAGCGATGACTACTTGAAGATTTCGAGGAGAGTAATGTTGTCCAATGCAGGTGGCGAAGGCAGAATATGTGCTGAATATACGGCAGGTGCTGGATACGTCGCCGGTGCTGGATGCATGGTGGGAGCTGGATACATCGCTGGTGCTGGGTGCATAGTAGGTGCTCGATGGAGAACATATGCTGGATACGAAACTTGTGCTGGTGGTGGGACAGATGCTGGGGACAGAACAGGTATTGGTGGTGGAGTCTGTCACGACTCGCACCCGCTTTTCGGGATACGAGTGCGTGTCCAAGCCAGCCTACGCCGCAGAGTCGGCGGTAGAATGCTGTCAAGCCTGCAATAAATAAATACTCAAAATAAACTTTATTGCTCATTCATATTTTTAAATTGATTACAACATTTATATTTAAAAAAAGTACAAGGTTCTTACAATTAATGTAAATGATATCACATCTATCAAATTTCTAGGTTTCTGCCTGCAAGTACACCAGTATCTCCCAAAGCTAAGTGAAGCCACAACTAACCTGAAAAATATTGGTTTCCAGTCAGGAATGGAACAAGCACACAAACTGACGGCAATGCGACAACACAATAGAATTCATAAGACTTGAAAATAACATATGTGAGATGAAAACTAGAAAGTAACTGATGTCATGGCAAGCGGTGAAGAAAACAAGGAAACAAATAAAAGACAACTATTTATGTGTTTTGAAATATCATTTTTGACATGTGAACGGCTAGGGGTAAATCAGGCACCCTGTACGTGTGGTATGCAGCTGCTATTCTCCACGAAAGATACGGGGGATAGTTCTGGGTAGTCCACATGTCTACTAAGATATTTTCTCTCCTGACTAGTACTCATGGACTTAAACGAGTCACGAAACACAAAAACACGACAATCACATAATATAGTATGTAGAGATCCATGACACTAATCCGTGTAACAATGTGTCAACAAGCAAGAGCGTATAAACATGAAATGGAAAGACTACTATGAATCGAAAGCAATCAGAAAGTGCCCTTGCCTGAATCCTCGCACAAACTATGGTCACAAGTCGAGGATGAGGGGATTGTCGATCTAGAAGCTGTCAACCTATAATATATATCGTACCATGAACCATGCACGAAAACCACAAGTCAATTCTAAGGTTCTAGTTCTAAATTCATGGAATAAGTGGCTAATGGGTTAGTAATCTAATAATAGTTAATTCTGAAATAAATTACTTAAAAACATAATTTAACTTAATAATAATCTGAATATAATCTAATCATGCAAGTTTGGCCATAAAAAGTCATGTTTCTAATTTTGGAAACCATGGCTTGTAAATCGAGACGTACCATTGTCTATCTAGTCAAACGTCATAAACTTAAGGTTTTGAAAGTGCACCTTGGTAGATTTTAGCGCCACGAGTGCGCTAGAATCAACCGTACAGCAAATTCACATTTTGGTCAAAATATATCGCCGTTATGGCTAATCGTGACCAAAATGGTTATTCATCGATAAATTCTGAGTTCAACAGAATAACTAAAATACTAGATGAACGAATTAATTTCTGGGAAAATTATATGTCGTAGAGCTCTGTGTTAGCTTTCTGAAACTTCAAACAGTTTGTGATTTTGATTTTCGGTCCTCCCGAAATCTCGAAAACACCGAAACATGTCAAGTTTCGGACAACCGACACTCTACAAATTTTACAGAAATTAAGGTTTAGAGATAATACAAATAAATTAGATATTCAAAAATTATACTCAATATGAATCCAACAAAAAATGGAACGCAAAAAGGAGGTCGGAGTTGTCCGCAATCGCCTCGGGAAGTAGGGGGTCTCCTTGGAACAAGTTTCCTCAAAATCGGCCAGAATTAAATTAGAGTTTACTGTTCAGCAAAACAAAAATACGTATAGGGCAGGTACAGTCAGCACCCGCCGACTGGACACTGCAATGGCTAACGGGTGGGCCCGGCCAGCACTGACTGGGTATGACTGGATAATTAATTACAAAAAAGGATTTAAAAATTATTCTAAGGCCAAATAAACTCAAATAAAATCCTAAAGATTCCTAAAAAATTATAGAAAATTATAGAAAATCTATCTAACCTCCTAGAATATAAATAAAAATAATTTACCTCATATTAGTCTCAAATGGCCTCATAATAAATATTGGAAGCCTTTAAAATATATAAACTTAATAAAATAAATATCTAAAAATTGCAAAAAATTCTATAAAATTATAGAAAAATATTTATAACCTACTAGAGCCTACATAAATTACTGGGTCTCAAAATAGTCTCAAATAAACCTATTGTAAAATCTTAAAAGTCCTTAAAAATATTAAACCTTAATAAATAAATATCTAAAAATATTTAAAAATTATAATAAGCTATAAAATAATTAAACAATGCTTATATAAACCATGTAAGGGCCAAATGACCATAATATGATCATAGCTCTCTTATGAGCTTAGGTACAAATCCTAATGACCATAAAAGTTAATCATAATCAAAATAAAATAAAAAAATCGGGAAGTGGGCTTACAAATCTATCCACCGTAGAAAAATTTTGTCCTCGAAATTTCAAAGGATACGACTAGGCACGACTAAAAATATTATCCACAAATTATAGTCAAAAGGGTTAGTCAAAATCTAGGCTTAGTTAAGGATATATTCGAAATATGATAGAAAGAGAGAACTACCAATTGTTGAGAAGGTGGTAACAATAAGTAAGATATCAAATCAATTAGAAAAATTATTAGTCGTATGCCAATAAAAGATATAGCCTCTAGGATATTTAAAAATCATAAGTATAACCGAAGTCATTTAACCGAGAATCTATGTCTCGCCAGTGTACATCTGGCTGTCGTGAACCCTTGGTTTCATGACTCAAGTATAATATGTTATCAAACACTTTACCAACTCTACCCAATATTGACATATAAATCAAAAGATCAATAATACAACTAGGATAGAGTTTTAGTAATATTTGACAACCTACTCATACTTAAAATTATTTTAATTTAGGGATCATGCCACGCTAGTGTGCTTCTGACTGCAGTGAACCCGCAGTCTCCATAATTCAAATAAATGGGGACAGTGCGCATCTGCCTTACCATTGTAAGTCATCAAAAATTATTTCAACTATATCCATAAGAATTTCAAGGAGCTTCTATAAATTCAAACAAGTCGATCATGATAAGAAAATGTAAGTATTTTATCCTTGAATAAAAGTGCCAGTTTTGAAAACAAAACGATCACAAAATAGTTTTAAAAATAAAATAAGGTTTAGAGAAGGCAGAAGATAAAATAGCACAAAAAATGATCAAAATTTGGAATTGAATTCTATGAAGGCCTAACTTACCAAACGTATATTCTACCCACCTTAGATCATACCCTCGTATTAAAATACAATAGAATTACATGGCCTATGTAGCAACCTTATTTACCTAACAATAGAATTAAATAAGGGACTCCTAGTCCTGGTATTCTTCTAAAATCAAATAAATCCTAATTGTAAATGAGCACTTCCTAGTCGCAGGCTTACAGTAGTACAACTAACTTAAGTACTACAACAAGTTTGCAATCATTTGCGAAATCCAACCTGCATGGGCCACCACAAAAACTTGTCACGACTCGCCCCACTTTTCGGGGTACGAGTGCGTGTCTAAGCCAGCCTACGCCACAGAGTCGGCGGTAGAACGCTATCAATCCTACAATAAATGAATGCTCAAAATAAACTTTATTGATTATTTATATTTCTAAATTAATTACAAAATTTACAACATTTATATTTAAAGAAAATACAAGGTTCTTACAATTAATGTAAATGATACCATATCTATCTAATTTCTAGGTTTCTGCCTGCAAGTACACCTGTATCTCCCAAAGCTAAGTGAAGCCAAAGCTAACCTAAAAAATATTGGTTTCCAGTCAGGAATGGAACAAACACACAAACCGACGATAATGCGACAACACAATAGAATTCACAAGACATGAAAATAACATATGTGAGATAAAAACTAGAAAGTAACTGATGTCATGGCAAGCGGTGAAGAAAACAAATAAAAAATAACTATCTATGTGTTTTGAAATATTATTTTCGACATGTGAATGGCTTGGGGGTAAATCAGGCACCCTGTACGTGTCGTGTGCAGCTGCTATTCTCTACGAAAGATACGGGGGATAGTTCTGGGTAGTCCACATGTCTACTAAGATATTTTCCCTCCCGACTAGTACTCATGGACTTGAACGAGTCACGAAACACAAAAACACGACAATCACATAATATAGTATGTAGAGATCCATGACACTAATCCGTATAACAATGTATCAACAAGCAAGAGCATATGTATAAACATGAAATGGAAAGACTACTATGAATCGAAAGCAATCAGAAAGTGCACTTGCCTGAATCCTTGTACAAACCGTAGTCACAAGTCGAGGATGAGGGAATTGTCGATCTAGAAGCTGTCAACCTATAATATATATCGTACCACGAACCATGCACGAAAACCACAAGGCAATTCTAAGGTTCTAGTTCTAAATTCATGGAATAAGTAGCTAATGGATTACTAATCTAATAATAGTTAATTCTAAAATAAATCTTAAAAATATAATTTAACCTACTAATAATCTGAATATAATCTAAACATGCAAGTTTGGCCATAAAAAGTCATATTTCTAATTTTGAAAACCATGGCATGCAAATCGAGACGTACCATTGACTATCTAGTCAAACATCGTGAACTCAAGGTTTTGAAAGTGCACCTTGGTAAATTTCATCACCACGAGTGTTCTGGAATCAACCGTGCCATAAATTCAGGTTTTAGTCAAAAGAAATCGCCGTTATGACTAATCGTAACCAAAACGGTGATTCACCGATCAATTCTGAGTTCAACAGAATAACTAAAATACTAGATTAATGAATTAATTTCTGGAAAAATTATATGTCGTAGAGTTCTGTGTTAGCTTTCTGAAAACTTCAAACGCTTTTTGATTTCGATTTTCGGTCCTCCCGAAATCTCGAAAACACCAAAACGTGTCAAGTTTCGGACAACCGATACTCTATAAATTTTATAGAAATTAAGGTTCAGAGATAATAAAAATTAATTAGATATTTGGAAAGTATACCTCAATACGAATCCAAAAAAAAATGGCACGCAAAAAGGAGGTCAGAGTTTTCCGCAATCGCCTCGGGAAGTCGGAGGTCTCCTTGGAACAAGTTTCCTTAAAATCGGCCATAATTAAATTAGGGTTTACTGTTCAGCAAAAAAAAAATATATAGGGCAGGTACAGTCAGCACTCGCTGACTGGGCACTGCAATGGCTGATGGGTTGGCCCGGCCAGCGCTGACTGGGTATGACTGGATAATTAATTACAGAAAAGGATTTAAAAATCATTCTAAGGCCAAATAAACTCAAATAAAATCCTAAAAATTCCTAAAAAATTGTAAAAAATTACAGAAAATATATCTAACCTCCTAGAATATAAATAAAAATAATTTACCACATATTAGTCTTAAATGGCCTCATAATAAATATTGGAAGCCTTTAAAATATATAAAACTTAATAAAATAAATATCTAAAAATTACAGAAAAATTCTATAAAATTATAGAAAATATTTATAACCTACTAGAGCCTACATAAATTACTGGGTCTCAAAATAGTCTCAAATAAACCTATTGTAAAAATCTTGGAAGTCATTTAAAATATTAAACCTTAATAAATAAATATCTAAAAATCTCTAAAAATTATAATAAGCTATAAAATAATTAAACAATGCTTATATTAACCATATAAGGGCCAAATGACCATAATATGATCATAGCTCTCTTATGAGCTTAGGTACAAATTCTAATAACCATAAAAGTTAATCATAATCAAAATAAAATAAAAATATCGAGAAGTGGGCTTACAGAGTCTGCGGAGAAAACTGTGGGTGTGGTGGAATGTCGTCTCTGCGGAATCTCGAGTATTACGGTTTAGCCAGGTCGCCTTGATGAGTAAGCTGGCCTTCCTGCGTCGGTGGGGTGTTCAGGCGAGCGTTGTCCCTGTCTTGAGAATCCATTTAACTGTAACAAAAGAAAACACTTTAGCTGTTAAAAAATTTCAAGCAGGATGCAAGTCAAGGATTCAATGAAAATCAAGGATAGAGATCAATAAAGAGTTAAGACACGTGGATGAGATCCTAAGAGTCCAGTCCTATTTGCAGGCTCACGTCGGTACAATGACGTAACCGAAGTGATTAACGTAGACCAGCATAGGCCACCAAAAAAACTTATCACGACCCGTATCTGCTTTTCGGATACGAGACGTATCCAAGTCCAGCCTATACCGCAGTGTCGGCGGTAGGGCACTGTCTAGAATACAACAGTCACAGTAGTCTAGAATAATTAAGGTAATCTATATCTCATCCACAGAAAATAGAGAATACAACTAACTCAAATGAGACCGAATAATGAATGATAATATAAAATAAAGTATCCAGTTTATCAAGAATTCAAGTTACGTCCGGTGGACACAAATTCACTACCAGTAGACGGAAATAAAATAGAGACATAAAAATACAATCACTAAGTCCAAACTGCTAAATATCAAAGATACCCTCAGCTGCAGTGGTACCGTGGTCTAATGCTGACTCAAGCCTGTTCGTCTGCACCTGGCTCAAACTCGACTAAACCTGAAGAGATCATAAGGTCCTTAGAGGACTAGCAAGATACATAAAAATATGCCTACTAATTTGACAGTAACATATATAGAAGATAAGAACAGTGCAAGAAGAACATCGAAGAATGACATGTCATGTGAAAACTGTAATACTAGACTTGGCTCATAATCAAACGAATAACTCCTATAGCTTGTAGGACAATGTAAGATACTCCCAATCTATAGTGTATTTCAATTATAGTACAATACAAGATAATCCCAATTGAGAAGAGCCAATTCTAGTACCACTCTCCTCTCTTAAAAGAATACAAGGGTCAAGTAAAATCCTATAGGTTGTAGTACAATACAAGATACTCCTAATCTATAGAATGTCACGAGTCAAGTCAATTAATCAATCAAGTCAAATCAAGTCAAGAAACATGGCATAGAACTGACAATTCTATCACAAGACACGGTAAAATATGAAGAAGACTATAAGCTAGCAAGGAAAAGAATAAAATCCTATACGTGTACGTAAATTTAGAAAAAAAGCAAAGCAATAGATGATGAACCAAATACAATATAAAAAGAAATATAATAGGAAGAAACATGTAAATACTGCATGCATTCGGCAAGGTATACTTGCCTGTGGTCCTGAGCTGCTGGTACCAGTCAAGTTCCGAGTCAAAGTCTCCAAAACCTATATGGTAAATTTACTTAAGTTAATAAACAAACATTGATAAATATCATCCTTGTCTAATACTTAGTTGCCCTTAAGATCACTCTATCGATTTTACACCTATTACCATTATTCCCTGACCCTTGACTTACCCTATATGGATTAGGACTCTACATTACATTGTTAAGCCTGTTGAATACAATACTCTTTAAACCCTACATCAGATTTCTAACTACTATACTGTATATCATCCATTTTGAATTAGCTGTGACACTATCCTATCCCATACCCTCTATATTATTTTATGGGAAGGATACTCATTTTCCATTAAACTGATATACGATCTATTGCCCATGGAGTGGTGTCCGATTTCCTTTGGACCTATACTGTTCTTGTTTCTTGGCACCCAAGAACGTACTATCTTAGCTATCCCTCTTCTCACCAGTCTAGCACTTCTATTTGTTGTCATAACTACTATACTGATAACAGAGGCATATGTAGGATAGGCTCTTAGAATAGAGCCTCGTATTACTGGCTGGTAGTAGCCCTCTCCCTATTTCCTAATGTATATTAGGATCGAGATGAGTAGGGAATGCATACAGACGTTTCCTACTTGTACTCCGTCATGAAACTATATTACTCTTGCTGCCACACCGCCATGTATAGGCACCATTCGAACTTCCCTATCCTTATCCTACCCATGATGTTTCGTCAATCTCTGATACTTAATGAACAACCCTGTACTCTGAGTATTCCCTAAATAAAACCTAATTGCTACCACATATGGCACAGTCCAAATGCAGATATCTGTATCCGCAAGGATAGACTCCCTAAACGTTTGCCAACTGATACGTGGATGCATACCTATGTCGACCGATACCTAGATTTATCATGGATCATTGATATGTGAATCGTATGGTCCTATATAAAATGTCCAATCCGATTTTAGGTATACTATTGGATACCCACTGCCGAATCTGATACCAAACATCAAATATGATACTAAGGGTCAAAGATGAGACCAAGTATCGATCTGATTCCAGCCTCTCGAGTCCTACTGTCCATGCGATTGCACCCCCGTAATGTATTTTCCTAGGCCGGTACATAAACTCACTTGTAGACACATACCAACACTCCTCCTTCCCATCTTATATCTGAACACAGTAGGTAGGTAATTGACTTCTTAACTTGTAACTGCTACAAGGTAACCGATATCTACCTATAGGTAATTGCTCATACCCAATCGTAGACACTAAGGATGTAAGAGCTTACTGCTATGTTCTATTTTAAAATAATAGACACGCCTAAATCTTTTTATAGGTACTTAAACCCTCTATTAAAGAATAACAATAATTGCACATAAATGAGAAGGCAAGGATTTACCGATTTGAGGTTAGTCCAGTCGATTGCTCTTGCAATAGAAGGACAAGGCGAGAAGAAATTTGGTTTTATGAAAAATATATGAGGCGATGGAAAGGTTGGCTACTCTGCTTTAGATGTATATATAATGTTGCGATTTGGACTTTGGAGAGATAAAAGAGGAAAGATTTGGATGAGTTAAGCTAGGATGATATGGAACAATATTTCAAATTTGTTCTCAACATGGATTCAAAGTTGAATAGAGCGGCTGAAGTGAACATACAAGATTTGAATGCTTCTTCTTAAAATATCCAAGTTTATGGATATTCACCTATTACTAAGAAGGTTAGGCCAATCTAATTTGGAGTTGAACATAATTCAAATAAAGGGGAGTTCAAGGAATCGGCCAGGAGAATTAGGGAGTTGCACATTTGCACTAAACCCTTGGAAATTTGTTTTTTTAAAAGCTCTCTTTTCACCCACTTTATTTACATAATTATCCCTCCACAAAATCTAATACGAAAATAATAATTACGATTTATCTAGGAAAATATAAATCTGGACTCACGGGCTTACATGAACGAAGACCCTCATCAAGAAACTGGGTCTCCTTCATCTTCTCTATCAACCTGGACTGAATCTGCATGCTCATCAGTTGTCTTTAGATCCCTGGAATGATAATCTCTATCCCCAAACTCTCTAAATCCTCGAAAAGATGTCGGTCCATGGTCAAAAACATCGCCACTGGATACCGACTAAGTGCATCTTCTATAATTTTAGCCTTCCCTAGATGATACTAAAGGTCGATGTGAAAGTCTTTCATCAGCTCCAACCATCTCCTCTGTCTCATGTTCAGTTTCTTCTGTGTGAATACATACTTTAGACGTTTCTGGTCTGTGAATATCTCCACTCTCTCGCTATAGAGATAATACTTCCAAAGCTTAAGGGCAAAAATAACCGCTGCAAGTTCTAGGTCATGGGTGAGATAGTTGTTTTCATGGGGTCTCAATTGCCTCAAAGCATAAGCAATCACCCTTTTATTCTGCTCTAGTACACAGTCCATGGCTTTTTCTGAAGCATCACTATAAATGGAAAATCCTCCTGATCCTGATGGCAAAGCTATAATAGGAGCTGAAGTTAATCTGCTCTTTAATTCTTTAAGGCTGCCTGACATGCCTCTGTCCAGATAAATTCCTCATCCTTCCTCATGAGCCTAGTATCGGTTCTACAATCTTAGCGAAGCCTTGTACAAACTTCCTGTAATACCCTGATAGGCCTAAGAAGCTTATGATCTCTGCAACTAAACTGGGTGTAGCCTATGACTTCACTGCCTCGATCTTCTTAGGGTCTACTACTATGTCTTCCCCAGTTATGACATGCCCAAAAAACTCTACTTTGTCTAAGAAGAACTCGTATTTCGAGAGTTTTCTATACAACTTCATTTCCTTAAAGTCTCCAGCACTATCCACAAATATTCTTCGTGCTCTTCTAGTATCTTAGAATATATTAGGATATCATCTATGAATACCACCACGAACTTATCTAAGTACTGGTAGAAAACCTTATTCATAAGGTTCATAAAGACAGCTGGGGCATTAGTGAGTCAAAATGGCATAACCAGGGACTCATACTGTCTATACTGGGTATTGAAAGTAGTCTTAGGAATATCCTGCTCCCTGACTTTTACATGGTAATACCGGATCGAAGGTCTATCTTGGAAAAGGCCTTGGCTCCATTCAACAGATCAAAGAACTCGTCAATCTGAGGTAAGGGATATCTATTTTTGATGGTGATGTTGCTAAGGGCTCTGTAGTCTATACACATCCTGATGGTCCCATCCTTCTTGGTCATAAACAGTATCGGTGCTCCCCATGGCGAAGCACTCGATCGAATGAAACCCTTACCTTTTAACTCGTCAATTTGTGCTTTCATCTCCTTTGCCTCCTTAGGATTGACTCTATAGCAATTCTGGAAAACTGGTGCTGATCTAGGAACTAAGTCGATACCGAACTCGATATCCCGATCTGGTGGTAATCCCGAAAAATCCTTGGAGAAAACATCTAGGAACTCTGATAGGAGGGGTACAGTAGAGTCTTCTCTTCCATAACTGCTCCAAGCTGACTCCATCTGGCCTCTCTGTAATACTTCTCGTGACCTTAAATAGTAGCTCTCCTGGCGGTCGAAATGTAAATTTTCCCTGGTGGCAATCTATAAAGGCATAATGCTCACTCAACCAATCCATCCCGAGGACTACATCGAATCCCAAAAGTGGCGTTACGAAGAGATTGGTCATATACTCTCTCTCGGCTATGCTAATAGGACAATCACATACATCATTGACTGGTACTATACCCCCACTGATTAGGATTCTACAACTCCTCCTAGCAAATGCAGGTATAATATGCTGTCTATGCACGAACTCAAGTGATATGAAGCTGTGGGAAGCTCCATAGTTGAACAGTGCAATGGCGAGGAAAGAATAAAGTAATATGCTACTTGTGATCACATTTGCTACCGACTATGCCTCCTTTGTAGCCATAACAAAGGCTCTACCCTGTAGCTGTTCACCTCTCTGCTGATGCTGGGTGAACCGCTGTTGAGGAGTAGGCAGGGGTGGCCCTCTCAGTGGAAGTCCTGAAGGTCCAGCTGCTGTAACCTTCTTGAGTGGTCCTGCTGATGCACGAGAGGAAGCAATAATACACTCTTTCGTTTGATGATACGATGATCCGCAGATAAGGTACTGTCCTAGCCTCTTCCGATACACCTGCCAAGTATGCCCTATCTTCTGACAATATCTACAAGCCTGCTGAAATGGTCACTACTGCTGTGGTGGAGATCTATGAGAAAACTATGGTGTGAAGGTCTTCACCTGGGTGTTGGGACGCTTGGGTGGTCCCGAGTGGCTAGCTCCTCCAACAGTGTCACGGTCTCTCTCCGGGCGAAGGTTTAGGTCAACCTCCACCCTTTGGGCAATGGAAACCATCCCGACATAAATACTCGCACCATTGGCCATGACCAAGATATGAATCTCATGGCTCAATCCCTGACGGAACCTCTTGGCTCTAACATCTGTGTCTCTAGCCTTACCTTTAATAAACCAGCTAAGCTGTCCGAACTCCGCTGCGTACTCATCAACCGAGCAGGTCTCCTACTCGAGGGTCTGAAATTGCCTTTCTAAAGCCTCTCTAGCTATGACGGGGAAGTACTTCTCCTTGAAGATCTCCACAAACTGATCCCTGGTAAGTCCCGGTGCCGCGAGCCGATGCTCACTCCGAAACCAAGTACGGGCTAGGTCATGCATCTGTAATCCTGCCACCTCTAAAAATCCTCTTTGAGCCTAGATAGTCATATCACTCTCTCTATGTCCTCTAACCACTCATCGTCATAGAGGATGCCCTCGGTGCCTAAAAACTCACGAGGAACCATCCTATTAAAATCTATGATAAATCCCTCACTAGGATGGGTAGAAGTGGTCTGAATCTGAGTAGGTGGTGGAGGTGGAATCTGTGACAGGGTTGAAGAAATGGTCTGAAGAGGTGGTGGAAGAGGGGTCACTAGCTTCTCTACAACAGCTAAGGTGGATAATTGGGCAGTCTCTATACCCTCTCGAAGAATAGTGACATGCTCTCTCTGGGTATCCAGTAGACAGTGGGTTTGGGACATCTGAGCCTCGAGTAGTCCGTGGATCAACTCATGCATCTGGGTCCCTCCCAAGGAACTGACAGATCGTCGGATGGAAGCTCTCGTGGTAGGAGGTGGTGCATGAGTGTCAGTTTGGTCTCGAGCCATGGGTGGCACAGACGATCCTCTCCCTGAATTGACCATACTAGGAGTGCAGCCACGCGATGGATGGTCCTTCTTTCCCTTTGCCATTTTCTGAAATGGTAGGAAAAGTACCATCAGTGACTGTTTGTGTATGGTGTTAACAAGATGAAATAAAGACAGTAAAGCTGTGAGACTTGTCTCAATGTATCAGTATTTATATACGAATACGTATTTTTGTACTGTGTTTTGTATTTTCTTGATTTTCGAAACATTTTAAAATTTTCCTAACTTATAGATTTTTTCCTTGATCGGCATATCGCCAGTGTACCCTTGTATGCCGACGGCATGCCTGTCACTCTCGTTTTTTGTTATACGTATTTTTAGTGTACGTATACGAAATTCTGGCCTTTATCAGGTGACTCGTATTTTGACTTGTCTTTCTTAGCCTTTCTTTGGTTTAATTTTAATTTGGTTTAATTTGGTTTGGTTCAACTTGGCATGACTTGGTTTGGTTTGGTTTAGTTGGTTTTAGATGATAAGGGTTTTATAAAAACCCAACTCCTCTCTCTCTCTTCCATTTTTTTCATTCTCTTCATCTTCTTGCTCTTTATTTTCTCCTCCAACCTAAGGCAAGTACATCTTGCCAAATGTTGGACAAATGTTATTTTGTTTGTTCTAAACTCTTTCTTACATGATTTTAAGCCTCTTTAGAACTTGGAGTTTTTTTATTTTCATGGGTGGATTCTTATAGATCGAAGTTTGTGCCATTTTTGGTTTTCTTGGGTTTTGATCTATCAAACTTCTTTGTTTTCAAAATCTAGTTGTTCTATGTTGTAGAGAATTTTGTTCTACCCCATTTTGACCTATGGAAGTCCAAATTTGGACTTACAGTGAAGGTTTTATGGCGCTTGGAAGCTATGGGTTCCATGGCCATCTTTTTCGGATTTTTTTGAGAAGATGGGCACCCATCGACTCTTGCCGTATGGGCATCCATCGACTCTTGCAGCATGGCACCCCATCGACTCTTTTCGCATGGCACCCCATCGACTCTTGCCGCATGGGCACCCATCGACTCTTACCGTATGGTACCCCATCGATTCTTGCCGCATGGGCACCCATTGACTCTTGCCGCATGGCACCCCATCGACTCTTGTCGTATGGGCACCCATCGACTCTTGCCATATGGCACCCCATCGACTCTTGTCGCATGGCACCCCATCGACTCTTGCCGCATGGGTACCCCATCGACTCTTGCCGCATGGGCACCCATCAACTCTTGCCGCATGGCACCCCATCAACTCTTGCTGCATGGGCACCCATCGACTCTTGCCGCATGGCACCCCATCGACTCTTGCCGTATGGCACTCCATCGATTCTTGTCGTATGGTACCCCATCGATTCTTGCCTCATGGATACCTATTGACTCTGGCCGCATGAGAAGATGGGCACCCATCCAGCCTTGGCCGTATAGTGTATATTTTGACTGTTTCTTTTGGCTGTTTTATGTCATATTTGACTAATTTGTGGCCAGAATTTCTCCCAACTCCCAACATGAAAGTTGTAGATCTTTGTCTTGGCTTCAAGAATCTTCTTATTTTACTTTAACTAGAGTTCATATGCGATTGATAACTTTAATCATAGTTTTGATCTTTTGGCATATTTTTTGTACTTGACGTTTTGAGGTTTCTTCGACTGCAATAAATTTCTTAACATGATTTGATGATCTTGTACAGTTAGAAAGTGATCGTACACCCTTTGTACACCTAACACTAGCACAGATTCAATTATTGTTTTTATGCCAATTAGTTACTTTTACTTATCCCTTCTCACATGTCAGGATATATCTTTCCTTTCGAATATTTCTTATGTAATATGATATGTGTTTCCATACTTTTTCAGATTTATTGTACTTTACAATTTATGCCACGTTTAGAATTTCTTTATAGTGACCCATTGTGGTGCACTCATGATTTCTGTTTTTTCTTTGCTTTACATGATAGTGACCCATTGTGGTGCACTCTTGAACATGTCTTTCTTTGCTTTACATGATAGTGACCCGTTGTGGTGCACTCTTGAACATGTATTTCTTTGCTTTATATGATAGTGACCCGTTGTGGTGTACTCTTGAGTATGTCTTTCTTTGTTTATATGATAGTGGCCCATCGAGGCGCACTCTTGACAAGTATTCTTTAAATGATAAGTAAACCTAACTTGACATGTATAATCGAGATGCTGTTGCGACAGCTATTCTCCTTGCTAATACAACTCTTTTGGACACCGTGGTTGAATGTATTGTGTATGCGTGCACAAGCTACATGTCTCGTCTTGCATCATGTCTAGGACGTGGATTCCTGATTACCACGGTCAGGGATTCAACTGGATCTGACTAGATTAATGACTAAATTGATCAAGTAGTTCATATAAAGAGATTTCCCAGTCACAGGCGATCCTGTTATCTGGGCGCTTTAATTGGACTTGTAGCCTGCCGTCGAGTAGGATGCATTTCCAGCACACTGTCATGTGTTGCACTCCAAGTCACCATGGGATGCATTTGTCTCCTGGGCGATGTATCCACCTAATACAACTCTCAACCTGCGGAAGGATAACTGGATAGCTGCAGGGCTTGTGACTGTGGGAATATCTCGTTGCATCTTGTTAGTAACTAGGCTTATGATAACCTAGTTAGCTAATGTATCAAGCCGTACTCATTGCTTGGCCGTGTTTGATGGATGGAGTCAGTCTAGTCCAGTCTAGTTTTGTTTTGGCAGTGTCCGTATGTTTATTTCAGTACATTATTGTTCATGCCTTACTTTTGTCAATGAATGATCGGAGGCTAAGTTCTGTTTCGGAGAAGGGTTACAACCCCGGTCCTTGTTTGGTTTAAGGGTTGTAACTTGACTTCCGGAATATCTCTCAAGTCATCTTATCATTTGTTGTCCTATTCGGTACTCACAATTTATACAAGATCCCTATGCTATATAATGATTAGAGACTAAGTTCTGTTCAGAAGAAGGGTTACAACCCCGGTCCTTATTTGGTTTATGGGTTATAACTCGACTTCTGGGATAGTTCCTAAGTCATCCTATAATTGTCGTTCTACATAATTATCACAGGCTCTCATGCCCTAGTTACATAACATCCTCACAAGTCTCAGTTACATAACATGCTCACAAGTCTCAGTTATCTAACATGCTCACATGTTCCACTTACCATACATGTTCGTATGTACTATTATGTCACATGTTAATTACATTATGCTCCAAGATGCTTTACTTATTGTCTTTCTAGGTTCGAGATAAGTGTATTGGTAGTGCACGAGTCTCGATATGCTTTTACTTAATTATATCTCTAACTATTGCTATGTTAGCTATTACTGGCTTTAGTCCATAGTTTGGCCTCCTTTATAGTACTTACTATTTGGGGGTCTGACCCCACTGGTTTTGTTTGGCCAGATCTGATAGAGGAGCCCAGAGGATCTTTCGTACCATCTACTCGACGGTGACCATCCGGAGCACCAGAGTACCTGAGTGGGTTACTTGTTTCATTCTTCCACTTGATATGTATGTTATTCTTTTGTGGCGTTTAGCCTCCGAGCACGTGTTTAGCTCGTGTTTTTGGATTTTGACATTTAGCTTACGGGCCAAAACATGATGTGCGTATTCTAGACTATAGCTATAGCTTATCATGTATGACTATTACTTTGGCTAGTTCTCTCTTTTGTATTACTAGCTTCATGATCATCCATGTATAAATGGTTTGGGACGCTTTACTATTGTATGTCTGATGATCATACTTCTTGCTTCTTATATAATTGCCTGTGATTGAGATACCTATGATTGTTTGACCTAGGATCGACTGTTGGCTTGTAGAAGTAACCCCCATGTCTTGACAGCTTATATGTGATTTCAGAGTACTGGCGTACTTTGGTATTACGTAGCTGGCCTTGTCCATCCCCACTTGCTAGTATTCTGGTTCTGGGGCGTGACAAAAGCATATCATAACTGTCCTTATAAATAATATAGTAGTTTGATGCTTGTTGGTAAATATCAACAAGTTGGTAAATATCGCCAAATTTGTAAATATTGATGCTAGATTGATATAGTAGTTTGATGCTAGTTTTCCTTATAAATAATATAGTCTAAATTTGATTACAACTATTTTAATAATTTTTTCCAGTAAATATTATATTTTTACTTTATAAAAATATTACTTTATTATATTAATTTAGTACCATATATGTTAGATGGGGTTATATATGTGATATGTACTATATGTTAATTGGGACTATATATGGTAAGTCTATATATAGTATGTTATATGACATAAATATGTCACTAATAGTTAGACTTATTTATTTTAGGAGTTCGTGATGGTGTGACCGAAGATACCAGAGTTGGACCATTGTATGCACACTTGGAGAGTACATGCAAGTGTACCTTGCCAAAATTCCAGTACATATTACTTTATTTTGTTATTCAATTATTTTATTGTTTTAGATATTATGGACGTAGGATTAGTTGATACTTAGCATCGTCTCTGTAGCAGAACTTCAGGGTTATCTTAACACGTATGTCCTTGGTCCCACAACATAGTGCCTTGGGGGATAGCCTGCTGAGGAGCTTGTGAACCTTAGTGGCTAAAGCCTGATATCCAAAAAGTGTTCTCATGTGCATATCACTTAGTTGGCTATTGTAGTTACCCTCAGTGCATGTATTTTTTAAATATTTACTTCGACATATTGTTTGTACCTTGCTATGTCCCCTGAGGACCTGGTGATCTCCCAGGTAGTCGACCGAGCGGAGTTAGTTAACTGATCATGATGGAGTTGCTACTTCTTATTCAGGTATCTCTTGCGATTACATATTTATCTCTATTTGCTTGTATTATGCTTGTTAGCCTAGTATTTGTAGACTCATATTTCTTCTTTCGAGTCTACTCAGACAAGTATAGCATGGGATGCATAACATGATATATATTATCAATTCTCGTATTCTATACTACTTTGGATTGAGATTTAGAGATATTATTGATTTGTGTAGATAGTTGGTCATTACTATACAACTTATACGTATTCGAGTAGGGCTGCAGTCCACTTGATACGTAGCTGGCATGTATACACATTCCTAGTCCTATATATTTTAGGACTGGGGCATTACATATTTTTGTGGTGGCCCATGCAATTCAGAGCATATCGTTTCGGTTATGCACCAAGCGAGCCTGCAATAGGATATTGTATTAGGATCTCAATCCACAATTGCTTTAAAAATCCTTTCTTTTTTATTTATCGTCCTTGGAACTCGAAAATTTAAGTCGATCATCATTCTTGAACTCCTTACCATAACATTTCATCTTTTCCTATTTCGGAAGGACGAACACTCGTGCCTGAAGAATCAATTGGATTATGTTCTATCATAAAATATGAGGTAGTTGATAGAGTATTTTAAAAATGATTAGTTATTTAAGGTAATAAGGGTTGGATAGACGTCTTAATTAGATTGACTGAGTACAGAGAACTGACAAAATAGAATTTCTTATCGGCAACTTTACCCTCCTGTATCAATAGACTACAGCCATTCTACTATTCGTCTATGGTGGATAAGGACGGATTAGAATACCTATGTTATATAGAGATAGTTTATAGGTATATCACAATTTATTTGGGAATTAGTAAGGAAGGCAACACATGTCTCTCAATCATAATGATTGAAGTGACTGGTAGAATATGTAGCAAAATTTTAGAGTTAGATACGGTTTTCTAATTAGAATATGATCACCCATATGAAAGTCTATAGTTGAAAGAATTCGAAAGTCTTGTTATGGATAGGATGATTCAATAAGGTGTTGTAGATAGATATGAATCCTTATAGACCATTTTATGGTTGCACTAAGGTTTAGGAAATTTTCATTTGAAGGATACAATAGGAAATAAAATTACCTGGGACCGTGACATGAAGGATCTTCATCAGGAAGATTTCTACCGAAGGAGTGAATCAAAATTATACGTGTTGATAGGTTGTACCCAAGGGTTGATCTAGGGATAAAAGAGCAAAAATGACGTTGTTAGACTAGATATACTTCTATACATAAGATGAATAGCTTGAAAGGACCTATTGACAACCATGACAAGAAGATCAGTTGATAGGTAAGTGTTTGCCAAGGTATCATATATAAGCATTGTCTAGCATTAGCATGCCCCATTGCGTAGTAGACAAGGATAAAAGGGTTAGGCGTACATATAGGCATTACATAGCTTCCTATAGACTAAAAAGGGTGGGTTGTTAACCATATTATTAAAGAAACTTGATAACCTACACAAGAATGGTATAGTGATTAAGAAATAATTTTAGTAATCCTAACTACTGTGAATAGACCTAACTAAGGACTTGAGAGTATTAGCCCAATGATTATATCATATTATATGGCTAAATGATTAAGTTTAACATAATGATGTCACTAATATTCATGTAATCACTATCATGTTCCTACTTAAACTTAGCATTGTCCTACTGTTTATTAAATCAATCATACTGCTATACTGCTTTGTTCGTCTAACATGTACTTACAGACAAGCAGTAGCAATGATCAAACTAAGACATATGTAATGAAGAATTAATGATGGGCCAAGATGACATTATACAAAAAGATTTCTCTAAACCACCCAATGACCTATCCGGGCCTCGCACTCCGGGCTTCTACTGATCGTTCAACAGACATGGGTCGAGGGGCAGCGCCCCCGAAAAGTATTCAAATTTTCAGATATGTTTATCTTTGGACTGCTATCAAGAAAAAAAGCTATCATAGTACAAAGGAAGAAGACGAGTCAGTCATGTCAGCAAGATTTATTTGGACATCTATATGCTGCTCGGGTTTATCTTTATTATGTAATTTTATACTTTATAGAGTCTAGTACTTATGTACATCGAGTCGCACTTAATACCAGAAGTCCACTCGAGAAAACAAAGTCCACTCAAATAAAAGCATGAAACCCTTTCACAAATGCCAAACCCATTTCAAACCAAACTATTCCAAAACAAGCCATGAAATCATACCCTTCCTATCCACCAAACTCAGACCGAATTATTGCCGAGCTCAGACCAAACTCAGTCTTGGCATTTTTTGGAAAACCCAGACAGTTGTGAATTCTCAGATATTGTGGCTACCAATGTTCGAAAAAATTCAAACATTCACCCAAACTCTGTCCACAAAAAGCCTATTAATAGATGTAGACTTTTACATTCTCACTCACTCACCTACAAATTGTCACGACCCATACCCGGTATAGGGGCACGAGTGCATGACAGTGCCCATCCTATGTCGTAGCATCGGCTGTAGAATGTTGTTTAGGTCTACTATACTAACTAACAGTGTATATTATAACATGTCAAGATATCTTAACTCCAATCGGAGGACAAATAATGATATATTTTTACTCAATCACAAGTCTATAAGGAAGATGAATGGTACGATAAAGATATAAAGACATGATATGAACTATCTAGAGAAAGTCTAACATAATACAAGTCCAAGAGAGTCTAAGAGTCAACTATCTCAAAATATAAGTCTCAAAGTAATAACATACCCAGAGTCAAGAGCTGGAGACAAATCCAGTACAAATCTAGTCTAACTATGTCACTAATAAAGTCTCATCAGCTAGAGCTAAGCCCTTCTGAATCAGTATTTCCTGGTATACGCCTACTAAATCCTATGGGCCGTTTTAGGTAGGCAACCGTCATTTGAATTATCGAGAAAAAAATATATCCAGTCAGGATTGGAGCAAAGTACAGCTCTAATAACTGCTCCAATAGATGATATAGACTATGTAACAGTAAATAGAGAGAATATGCAAGATATTAAAACATGTGCAAGAACATATCAAGATTAGAATAATATTGTAAATAATTACAAAAGCAAAAGAGCAAGAAATATCATGTACAAGAAAATCAGGAAATACTATCTATATGAGTGAGCACTAGCTTCAACATGTGATCGACTTAGGAACTTGTATGAGAATTTATGGACTGGTTAATCATACGGTATGATCAACACTCACAAGGAACATGACTCGCATAAGAAGGGTATGATCATATATCTACACTAATACTCCCCGCCCCCGACTGGTTTAGTGTATCCAACCATGGTATGTTACGACACGTGATTCTAGGAGAAGGTAGCAAGTCTTCTCGAGAATCAGTGTCCATACAAGAATAACAACAAGGCTTGCATAACGTACCAAGATATACAAGGAATGACATCTCATAATGGGATCTGAAAATACCAATCCATGTAACCATGTGTCAAGAAATCAAGGATATTATACTAGATACAAGAAACGTAGAATATATCATAAACGAAAAATTATCAGAGAATGTGCTCGCCTAAGATTCGATGTGAAGTATTAACCGTATCCGATACCGTGCCTCAAAGACCTAAATATGGAATATCAATGTCAATTCGTGTTTTGGAATCATAAACATGCTATATTAGCTTAAGACTAGGTCTTCAAGTCAGTTCTAGGTCAAACTAGGTCATATCTTGCTAAACTTGATCAAACTAGGTCATACATAGGTTTTGGGTCCTTACCTTGCCATATCAAGGTATTCTAGTCTATACTAGGCCACTACCCTAGGTATCTACCTATCTAGTATACCTATAGGCAATTTAGCATTACCCTAACTTTTACTCCATTATCCTACATATTACCTAGACATCCAACGTATGAGTAAATACCCAAATCTTACTTAACCCTATCCTGTACCCAATGACAAGTAGCCTAGGTAATCCTACTACCTATGCCAAAGGCATTAGCTACACCCAATATCTACACTTATCAACCCAATATCGACCCATTTACCTATCTCATATCCTTGGCATTTCCTATATCTATAATGAGTTTAAGCATTACCTATACTATGCCTACACACATGTCAATGCCTATATCAGTTCCTATTACCTAGAGCCTCATACCCAATACTCCATCACCCATTACCTCAAAACTCTACCTATGAGTTTACCTAACATATACCTACATAACTCAAACCATGTCCTATTCTTACCTTATCTAACATCCACTCAAACACAAACATCCTATGCACAAAAACACTCACTCACTCACTCACTCATATTTACTAGTACAACTGCCCCTCATTCCCACTCTACCTGCTGATGATACTGAATCTCTCTTGTAAACCCCCTCCTAAACCTGTCGTGGTGCACCTATGTACACTGCTGCATTGATACAACAAAACCAAACAACAGGCCTACACAGCTCCCTAGCACAGACCTGTGACTACCCCTGTTATTGTAAATCAAACAACTTACCTCTGTTGTTGCTATTCACTTCCTGTCCAAAAGCCCATTGGCCTTTCATTCTCTCTCTACAATGCTGTTGCAGTAGTGGCAAACCCCTCCTACACCTGATCCTCTAACAACAGGTGACCCTTGCTGTTGTAAGCAGCAGGGCAACCTAAATAACTGCTAACTTGCCCTGTATATTGTACATAAGTGCACTTGTCATGTCTGCATAGGCCTTTGCCAATACTGCTGCAATTGGCCTGCCCCTAAATGCTTAATATTTTAGTACACAGTGCACATAAGGAGAACCCTGCCTTGATACTGCCTGTGCACACTGGTGTACAGGTGCTGGACTCTCCCCTACAGCTACAGCTCTGCTTCACGTATGCGGTACCACAATTTTATGGCTTGGTATAGCCACACGTTCCCATGGTCTGAAGGCTCATCATATAGAGTAAGACTTGGGCGGTAGTGTTGCACATGACACAATTGGTTTAAGGCACGAACCACAGTTGGTTCAATGAGAAGTATGTCACCGTCTCATCTCCTTTATCAAAACATTTATCCAATTAACTACATATCTATCTATATAACTATCCTCTTATACATATGATTATTAATCTATATAATTATCTATCTATTTACATACACATACAAATGTATATACAACACATGTATGTATCACATATCTCTTACCTTCCTATTTTACTAAGTACTAAATCCCCCTCTCTAAAACAGTCCTACCAACTAATGTATTACCCAACCCATACTCATGTACCCACTCCATATATCTATCTGTCTATATGTACACACACACACACACACACACACACACACACACACACACACACACACATATTTACATAGGCACTAGAAAGTATCTACATACACACCAGTCTAATGAGGGCATATACACATGTATATCCATAAGACACACACACACACACAGAGGCCCAAACACAAACACTTGGTGCGCACCATCCCAGTATCGTACTATTATGTGATATGCTTGTGATACGGCCAAGAAACCAATACCAAACCTTATCTGAATCCTACCAAACTACATGAGCAAGTCAAAAATATATATATAAACATAAATAGAGCAATTTGAAGCTAGTATCAAGTGTCATATGAAATTGGACATGTGTGCCACAAGTGTCGGAGGGAAAAAAACCCCAAATTGACCTGTGTTCTACCGTATTATGACATGACCAACACGTATCCAATTGTGGACACGAATCTAGACATGTCACGACCCGCACCAGGTATAGGGGTACGAGTGTTTAATAGTGCCCAGCCTACGCTGCAGAATCGATGGTAGAACGCTGTCTAGGTAACTAACTAACTATCTCACATAATAATATAATGTACCTGTCATAGATCTCAACTCCGAATGAAGGACAAGTATAAAGATAGATAAATACTCAATCACAGTCTATAGTACGATAAGAATTCAAATAAGTCTAAATAACTATAAAGAATCAACAACAACAACTAAATAATATCCAAATTCAAATATCAAATACAATGCCAAAATCTCCATTATTACAAGTCAAGTTCTAACAGAGAATCTAAAACAAGTCAACTAGAACTAGGTCTCTCGGTCACTCCTGAGAATCCGGACCCATAGTAGCTATCCCTTCCTCGAATCCGTATAAGTAGGACACGGGTCCCCTGAGCAATCATCTAAAAAATATATCCGATCAGGATGGAACGAGACACATCTCCTCTAGCAGTTCTAAATAAATGACAGACTATAAAGCAGTTATAGCAAGTAATACTTGATATACATAGAAAGTTTGAGACGTGAAATGAAATAGAACAACAAATTAACTAAAGAACAAGGAAGTAGATACAGTGAATCAGGAGAGCATGGCAATGAAGACTATAAATAGAGATAATTGAACTAGCATAGAGGTGATGTGAGTCCAAACAGTATATCATGAGGCAGTTGCGAATCTAGTACAAGACACTAATCCAGTATGTTTTGAAATAACTTTTTTGACATATAAACTGATAGGGGTAAATATGGCACATCGCACGCTTGGCAAGCTTGCGACGACTATCTTTCCAGATTAGACTAGTAGTGAATACGGCACGTCGCACGCTTGGCCTAGCGGCGACGACTATCTTTCCAGTAGAGGTGGTTCCAGTATGATTATGAAAGTTTACATGTCTACTCGAGTATTTCCCCGCCCAGACTAGTACAAATGAATCCATATCCCGACACATAAATAGAGTACAAGTCTAGCCAGAAAGTAAGTGGTGCCAGTAGGTGTTTCCAGTAGGTTGTTCCAGTGAGTGGTTCCAGTAGTAGGGGCCAGAAAAGTTTAATACATGTGTCGCAAGTGAATGAATCCAGAATACCAAACTGTGTTATGACAGAGAATCAAATAGAACTATACTAGAAGCTGAATCATAGTAATCATCAAATAAATAAAAACTATCAGAGAATGTACTCGCATGTCGTCCCGAGCAATGAATGAGGATCGTTGCCCAAAATGGTGCCACATAAACCTATGTATATGAGTTGTACAGGTTATTTGATGTTCTAGAGTAAATAATATATGTAAATGCATTATTACATGCTTCTAGGCCTTTCCTACATCATGGAATTCAAACTATGTCGAGGCTAGTCAATCTAGGTCAATATCTTGCTAAACGAGGTCGATCCTAGGTTTTGGAACCACCACTAGTTATACCAAGGTACCTAGCCTATACTAGGCTAATACCCTATTTATCCACTTATCTAAAATACCTATAGGCTTATGTAGCCTTATCTTACTATTATTTCTTTAATCTATGTATTACCTAGACATCCATCATTTATGTAACCCTCTACATTACCCTCATATAGATATTGTGACGCCCCAGAACCAGAATAATGGAGAGCGAGGGCGAACATAGCCAGCTACGTATATTGAAATGGAATCTACCTCGCTATACGGTCACGGCTGTCTAGATATGAGGGTTTACTACAAGCCAATGGTCTCTTAAGGTCAAGCCTATTGTCTCAATCTCAAGCAAGTAATATAGTTACAAGATGTTTGACCACCAAATATACAATAAAAGGCGTCCCAAATATTACATATTCAGTTGATCATGAAGCTAGTCGTACAAAATGCGAGGACTAGCAAGAGTTTAGTCATACATGATCAACCCTAGGATTTGTTAATCATGTTTACAGCCCGTAGGCAGACAGTAAGTAAATATGCATCGAGCTAATAGGTGCTCGTCGGCTAAACGCCTCAAAAGAATAAATTTACAGTAGAGTGAGCGAAACAAAATAGAAAACTCACTCATAGCCCGGGTTCCTTCTAGTCGCCACCATCGGGCTGGAGGTTCGGTAGATCCTCGGGTGCTGCTCCGAAATCTGGCCACACAAAACCAGCTGGGTCAAACCCCAGAAAGAGCAAGTGCCACAAAGGAGGCCACAAAATAAGAACAAAAGCCAGCATATCAGAATATAAGAAAAATGGAAGAAAGTACTAGTAAATAAGAGTACAATAAGACAATAAACGACTTGGGACATGGAACCATTCCGGAAGCCAGGTTACAACCCGTAAACCAAACAAGGACCGGGGTTGTAACCCTTCGCCTGAATAGCACCTTGTCACTACCCATTTATTGTTAAAGATAAGTAAAACAATCATGTTCAGGAGGACCAGGTACTGGGACTAGACGAGACTTAGACAATGCTGGACACCATCCATTCACAAGCGGCCAAGCAAATACTACGGCTTACTACTTAACTAACTAGGGTTATCACAAGCCTAATTACTAACAAGATGCAAATGAGAAATTCTCAGTCCCAAGCCCTGCAGACTATCTAGTTATCCTTTCGCGGGTTGAGAGTATGGTTGGGTACATCGCCCAGGAGACGATATACCCTTAGGTGACTTAGAGGGTGCAACACATAACAGTGTGCTGGAAATGTGCCCTACTCGTCGGCAGGCTATAAGTCCATTTAAATGGGCCCAGATAACGAGATTGCCTGTGACTGGAAATTCTCCATGAACTATAGTTTGATCTAATCATTAGCCTAATCCATATTCAGTGTAAATCTCTGACCGGGGTAACCAGGGAGTCACGTCTTAGACATGATGCGAGACAAGACAAGTGGATTGCACAAGGCAGCAAGAAGGAGCACCCACGGCGTCGGAGTTGATTATACGAGTCAAATTAGCCATCGCAACAATGTCAAGTAAAGTCAAGTTATAAGTTACATGTTTAAAAGTTAAGGGCGCACCCCATCGGGTCACTATCAAGAAGATCAGAAAGTACTAGAATCATACTTCACAGAAATCACGAAAAACCGTACTAGTTGTAAGCAAAACACCAAAAAAAATTGTGCCAGGTCGTGTTGGGTCGAGACAGTCGTGTTGTTGGAACAAGATCTCAAGACTCCAATCCACAAAAGAGAAGCCAAGTCCAAGGAATAAAACCAAACCATCATGAGTTGAACTGCGCAGGAAATGAACTGCGCACAGATGAACTGTGCACAGTTGAACTGTGCAGGAAATGAACTGCATACAGATGAACTGCGCACAGTTGAACTGTACAGGAAATGAACTGCGCACAGATGAACTGCGCACAGACGAACTGCGCACAGATGAACTGCGCTCAGTTGAACTGCGCACAGATGAACTGTGCAGGAAATGAACTGCGTACAGATGAACTGCACACAGTTGAACTGTACAGGAAATGAACTGGGCACGGACTTGCGCTAAAGAGCGCTGGCCGAGGGTCATCTTCTCCAACAGGCTGAGAAGAATCTCAAGAACATCAAAACTTCAAATCTTCATAACTTGATCAAATCAAAACGAAATTTAGATTTTCAAAGCTCTAACTTGTGTAAAATTAAATTCTCTTTCACATGGAAGCCTCAAAACAAGCAAAAATCTAAGTTTAATAGATCAAAACCAAGAAACTCCAAAAATGGTTAAAACTTAGATCTAGAAAAGTGGAAGCTCCAAATCACAAAATGCCAAGTTCTAATGTTGTTCACCATAGCCTAATCTAGCTAATGGACAAATAAAATGGGGTACTTATTTGGTAGCAAGGTGTACTTGCCTATGGTGTTGGTGGAGGAAGGAGGAAGAACAAGATGGAGAAATAAATGGAAATTATGGAGGAGAGAGAAAGTTAGGTGGGGATTTTAATGAGGGTGGGTTGTGGTGGAATGAGGGTGGAGTATAGCTAAGGTGTTCCTTTGGGCTTAAAATCAAACTAAACCAAACCAAACCAACTAAAACGGAGCCGAGCCGAAACCCAAAATACGAGAAAACCCAAAATTCTACAAGTCGAGAAAATAAAAATACATGCCAAAATCTAATTACAAGTATAAATACGAAATACGGGAAATGATGGTGACAACTCTACCCACCTTAAAAGAATTCCGTCCTCGGAATTTAATCAAGGAGCTAGAGGCTGCCACGACAAGTTACACTAAGCACCAACAATCTACACTAAGCAGTTCAATCATACAATCATACATACAAGCAAGGGATGGAAAGCATAAGGCATAAGGAAGACATTATACCTTACGAGTCAAACAAGTTGGGATATCGCGATCGGATGTCGTCCTCACGATCCTACGTTGACTCACCTAGAGAGTGATGACCCCAAGCAATATGGACTAAGTTAATAGTCTTGTTCTTGAGTATCTTCTCCCTCCGGTCCAATATAGACACGGGCCTCTCCTCATACGAAAGGTTGGTACCAACAACCAATTCTGAATGGTCTAGGATATGGCTCGGGTCCGAGATATACCGTCGTAATTGGGACACATGGAATACATCATGCACCTTACTTAGCGACGACGAAAGAGCAAGATGATAGGATACTTCTCCTACTCGCTCCAAGATATCGAACGACCCTATATACCTAGGACTAAGCTTTCCCTGCACGCCAAAGCGAATGACGCCGCAGTTAGGCGAGATCCTAAGGAATACATGGTCGCCGATAACAAACTCTAAGGGACGCCTGTGAGCATCGGCCCAATGTCGCTGGCGATCTTGGGCAACTCGAAGATGATCCCTGACTTTTCTGACTACTTCAACTGTCTGGGCAATCATTTCTGGATCGAGCATCTGCCTCTCTCCGACATCGTCCCATGCTAGCGGGGACCTGCACTTCCTGCCATACAGTATAATGGTGCCATCTGGATGCTGGCCTAGAAACTATTATTATACGAGAACTCTACCAGGTGCAGGTGATCTTCCCACGAACCACCGAAGTCAAGTGTACAAGATCTCAACATGTCTTCAAGAGTCTGGATTGTACGCTCCGACTGACCATCTGTCTTCGGATGATATACCGAACTGAACTGGAGACGAGTTCCCAAACTCTCTTGCAGGCTACGCCAAAAGTGTGATGTAAACCTTGAATCTCGGTCCGAGGTGATATTGACGGGCACTCCGTGAAGCCTGACAATCTGCCTGAGGTACATCTCTACTAGATGAGCCGTAGACTGCCCAACTCTGAATGAGAGAAAATGAGCCACCTTCGTGAGCCGGTCAACTATAACCCAAATAGCATCTCGACCAGCTGGGGATCTAGGCAGTCCAGTCACAAAATCCATGGTCACATGCTCCCACTTTCATTCTGAAATCGACAAAGGCTGAAGAAGTCCAGCAGGCCTCTAATGTTCAGCTTTAACCTGCTGGCAAACCAAACACCGAGAGACAAATCGGGCTATCTCCCTCTTCATGCCATTCTACCAGAAATGCTGACGAATATTACGATACACCTTCGTGCCACCGGAATGAATAAAATCCTGTGAATTGTGAGCTTCTGCCATGACCTCCTGTCTGATATCTCCACTGGGTACACAAAGACGAGTACCGTGCCAAAGTGTACCATCTTCATGAATGTACAACTCTGGCCATCTTCCTGCCTCACACTCTGCTCTGAGTCGCTAAATCTTGGAATCTGTAAACTGTGCCATCCGGATCTTCTCAACTATGCTGGACTGAACCTGTAGACTGGCCATCAACGCCACATTGGTAGGAAGATCCACTTCAATTCCCATCTTCTGAAGATCTGCCAATAACTCTGGTTGCGCCGTTAGGAAGTAAACTTCGGCTCTCCTGCTTAACGCATCTGCTACAACGTTGGCCTTCCCTGGGTGATGCTGCAAGTCCACATCGTAGTCTACCAATAGCTCGAGCCATCTTCTCTACCGCATATTAAGGTCCTTCTGGGTGAAAACATACTTCAGGCTCTTGTGATCTGTAAATACCTCCACTCTATCTTCGTACAAGTAGTGCCGCCAAAGCTTGAGTGCAAACACTACTGCTGCCAGTTCCAAGTCATGGGTCGGGTAATTCTTCTCATGATCACGAAGTTGACGTGATGCATAAGATATTACCTTCCCATGCTGCATCAAGACACACCCCAATCCTCTGCCTGAAGCGTCGCAATAAACTGTGAATCCTCCGGTCCCATCTGGAAGTGTGAGAATGGGAGCCGTTATCAAACCTCACTTCAACTTCTCAAATGATTCCTGACACTCCGCTGTCCAAGCGAACTGCACATCCTTGCAGGTCAACTGGGTCATTGGTGCTGAAATCCTTGCAAAATCTGAAACGAATCGCCGATAGTAGCCGGCCAATCCAAGGAAGCTGCGAACCTCTGCCGCTGAACTAGGTACTGGCCATGACTCGATAGCCACAATCTTCTGGGGATCCACTTCCACTCCTCCTCGGGTAATGATGTGACCCAAGTACGAAATACGATCGAGCCAGGACTCGCATTTACTAAACTTGGCGTACAACTGATGCTCTCTAAGCGTCTGAAGGACGATTCTGAGATGCTGCTCGTGCTCTGCTTCGCTCTTGCTGTAGACCAGGATATCATCTAGGAACGCGATCACGAACTGATCCAAGTAAGGCATGAAAATGCGATTCATGAGGTCCATGAATACAGCCGACGCATTGGTCGCTCCAAAGGGCCTAACAAGGAACTCCTAATGCCCATATTTCGATCTAAACGCTGTCTTCGGGATATCCTGCTCTCTGACTCTGATCTGGTGGTATCCTGACCGCAAGTCTATCTTCGAGAACACTGAAGCCCCTCTGAGTTGATCAAACAAGTCATCTATCCTCGGGAGAGGGTATCTGTTCTTGATTATCACTGAGTTCAAGGTACGATAATCTATACATAACCTAGACGTACCATCCTTCTTTTTTACAAGAAGCATCGGGGCTCCCCAAGACGATCCACTTGCACGAATGAATCCCTTGGTCCTGATTTTTTTAATCATCTTGTATAAAATCTCCAACTCTGAAGGCGCGATCCTGTAGACTCGCTCTGATACTGGTGCTGTCCCGGGGATCAAGTCTATAGTGAACTCGATCTCCCGCTCTGGCGGCATTCCTGGAAGTTCTTCTGGGAAGACATCTGGAAATTCTTCAACTATCCTGGATAACTGTACTGCTGCTATGGCCATCCGCAATACTTGGGATGATGGTTCCACTGCGCCTCTGGAAAATAAAAACTCTGGCTCGCCTGGGATACTAAAGATAACCCTGCCAACATGGCAGTCTATCCTAGCATACTGGTTCCTCAAGCAATCCATGCCTAAGACTACATCATAGTCTGCCATAGGGAATTCTATGAATTTAGCGGGGAACTCTCTACCGCTAACTACGATCCGACACGAGGAAAACACTCGATCTTCACCCACAAAACCATTACTAGTAAGTATATTGTCACGACCCGCACCCGGTTTTCGGACGCGAGCTCGTGAGCAAGCCAGCTACGTATCGAGCGGACTCCAGCCCGACTCGAGTACGTATAAGCTGTCAAGGTCATGGGTATCATATCTAGTCTAAACTATATCTTAATCCACATGAATCATATAATCAAGAAAGAACAAGTATGGGTCATGGTCTGCAGCCCATTAGCATATTGTCCGATTAGACTCTAAGAATGATATGAGTCTATAAAATAAGCAGAGTGTATCATGGTACTGAATATAAAGCACGAAAAGATAGTAAAGAAATATCACAAGCAATACCTGTATCAAACATCGCAATCCTCTACCATCCTGCTCTGCTACCTAACTCCATGCAGTCGCTAAACCTGAAGAGATCATCACGTCCTCAGAGGACTAGCAAGATACATAATATACAAGCCAACATGTAACAGTAAAAGGAAGCAAGAAACAATCAAGGACATCCAACGAGACAACATGGACCAAGACACAAGATCTAAAGACAAGGATCCTAAGACACTGGCATGCCATACTAGAAATGGCTGGCTATAAACTGCAGTCAAGGCAAGTACTCACAATCTATAGTATCTTAATCGCTGTCAAGGCAAGTACACACAACCAAGACGTAGCCAATCCTAGTATAAAATCCTATAGACCATAGTCAAGGTAAGTACTCATAATCTATAGAATGTCAAAGTCAAGTCCCACTCAAGTCATGTCAAATCAAGTCAAGTCAAGTCATAATCAAGTCGAGAAAATTGTGGTGTGGGACTAGACGACTCTATCAAGCAATACGTATGAAACTAACACAGTGTAACAGACAGGAGTATCACAACAGAAAGGAACAAGAAACTAGAATCATGTAAAGTGAAACTATAATAGGAAAAGTGCACTAGACATGAAATAAAGCAATCACGAATGTAAGAAAAGAACCGCAGCAAGAATGAACATGCATATAGATGATACTGTACAAGTTGGCAAGGTATACTTGCCTGGAGGGTGCACGCAGAACCAACAATGTATCGCCAATCACAAATCAGAAAGTCCAAGTCATCACAACTGTCTCCGAAAGCTGAAATAAATATCGCCAACAGTCTCAGAATAGTCAAATTAGCTAGGATTGCCTGTCCTTAAGTCCAATTCTGGACACAGGGACAAAACGGTAATTTCGGGCAAAAACGATGTCCGCCGTTGGATCCGCTTTGTACCGAAAAGCGTGTCAGAGTCAACGGTCTCTAAAGTCGTCAAACTACATGTCTACGGATTCAGTTTTCTGATACGAACCCAACCGTATGTCCAAAGTTGGATTCCGGCGGGCCGTGCACAAAATCGTCCATTGAGTAGAGACGTGGGGCCCGCAAAACGACGATTTTGTCAACGGTCTCAGAATCGGACCAAACTTGGCATTCAGGACCAGAAAAACGATACGGTCCTGCTGGCGCAAGTTTCGTCTCGATCTGACGAGCGTGCACAAAGTAATTGAGAAATTTGCAACGTGCACGATACGGTGAATTTCGACGGATACGCATCAAATTCGCCGCGCACACGCGACCAATTTGAATTCCGTCAAAGCCCACACGACCACAAAGCTGTTACGCAGCTTTCGATGCCTTGGGTTCGTGACCACGTCGCCCGGAATGGCGGGACGGACGTCGTGTCGATTGGTTTTCTAATTTTTTACGGTTTTAAAAGCAGGTTTTTCGTGAACTTTGGAAACAGATTTCTCGCTGAAAACTTAATGAAAGTGGAAAATACAAAAAGTGTTTCGAAGCTGTATATGTGGTTTAAATTCGTGTTCAAAAAGTTTTCTAAGGTTTCTACTGGGTTGATGGGAAACAGCCTTCGAATACAGGTACCTAGAGCAATGCGATGTCCTGTTTCGGGACTGTTTTTCCTCGATTTCGTGTCGAATTTTCGACCAATCGAAGGCAGTTACCTAAAAACTAAATGAACAAGTTTAAAGAGGGTTATATAGGGTGTGGACCTGCGAAGACGGTTCAGGATTTGATCATCCGAGGCAGCGGAAATCGCGCCGTTAAGACGGCGCTTTACTGGTGCTGTCGCTGTTGCGATTGCTGTTACTGCCACGCGTTCCAGCGATCGGCCGCGCGTCTGCCGGCGGCCGGCGGCGACCCAGGGCGGCGCGCACGCGCACGGGGCACGCCCAGGGGGTGGCGTGGGAGAGATTAGGGTTTGGGGTTCATTGCTTCTCGATTTCCTTCTCGTGTTTATATCGACGTGTATCAGCTCGGGTTCGGTTTGAATTTTGCTGAGTTCTCCCTACAGTGGGTCTTGGGCCGAGTGGCACTGTGGGCCGGGCTCTGGAATAGGGAAGAGAATATAGAGAACTGCAAATGAATAAGGCAGCATGCAAGCTTGACTCCAGCTTGATGAAATCTCAGTTCGACTTTATGAACTAGCCAGCCAAATTTGAACATGGAAATGAGACCAAAAGACAGGTTGACAATGGATCAGGTCGAGCCAGACTGAGCAATGAAATAACCTGCACAATAATAGTTCAAACCAAAAAAACATTGTCCCACTACTAGTCTTATGACACCTAGGCCCAAACATGGCTTCATGTATATATATATATATATATATATCCTAATTTCTCTATACCATAAATACACTTACACATGTATTTATAATATATATATATTTACATACAAATACACATGTATATTATATATATATTTATATACATACACATACACATACTCACGTATATCTATATACACATACATGTATATATTTATATATATACACAAACACATGTATTTATATACATATATATATATATATAGATATACTCACGTATATCTATATACACATATATATATATATATATATATATATATATATATATATATATATATATATATATATATATACACACGTTCTTTATATATATATTTATACGTATACGATTATATATTTTTATATATACCTACACACACACGTATATAAAATGAATATATATATACATACACCTACACATATACTTTATATTTATATATATATACACATCATATTTATATATACCTATATTAATAAATTATAAATATAAATACTTGCCTATATGATCAATATATTTATCCAAATTGCATCAACATAATAGTATACAATATTTATCCTATTTTCTAAAACAGAATATCAATTTAGTAATAAAATATATCTATTTACGAAAATAGGAGATAACCAATATTAATAATATCTATTAGTAATAATTATATTTATTTAATCTGCACAAAGTAATAAAATAATTAAATGGTGTTTTGGTGAATTCATACTATTCCCCTTTATCCGGGTCCAGAAAATTGTGCAATTATGGTAAAACCATATTTAATAATAATAATACCTATAATCTAACTATAACAATTATTCTTAGAAAAATAATTGCCAAATTCAAAAATGTATACAAAATACTTGTACTTACCAAACATGTCTACAAGGCCGTACTTGGTCCCACTACATGCCTACCTGGGCTTAAATTTGGTTAGGTTCAACCGGGTTCCTGCAAAATCAATAAATCTAATAATAATTAATAAAACTCATTTATAATGGTCATGCCATAACTTGGCCGGGTTTTCCTAGTTAGGACACTCCTATGGTTCAGCATTCTCCTACCATGGCTAAACACTAGTCGAAGCACGCTACTGCACTATCCGTGCCATGATTCCTAGTCGTCTTGTACCTAAGACTCCACCATGGCTAAAGTCATCCACCGTAATAATTAATTAAAATAATTATTTATAAATTCTAAAATCACTATTTAAATCAAATAAATAATAAAAATATTTTAGAAAAAAAAAATCTCCGGAAAGGGAAGCTACATATATTGAGCCTCACTGATAATGACTCAGGCTCCAATCCTATCCGTGTCGCGAATCGTGCAGACATGAATGAATGCGATGCACCAGAATCAAATAATACCAATGCTGGTGTAGAAGCATGGAAAATATTGCTTTTAGTCCCACATCGGAAAGGAGAAGAAGAAGGGTTCACTCCATTCTATAAATAGACCCCCTTTCCTCCTTTGAAAAGGGCACCAACTTCTCTTCCATCCTTCCAAACTTGGACTCTTCCTACTACGCACCTTCCGGTGCTAAGTCGAAGAAGTCTAGGGCAGCGCGGGCTCGTCGAGCTCAATCAGCTGTCCCAACCTCTGACCATCAGAGCGCCCCGCTAACTGTTAAAGCGGGCCTCTGATGGAAAGTTGTAAACATGATACCTGCGCACTCGTGTGCTTGGGATACTCGGGCCCACAAAACGAGTACAAGGGTTGACCGAGATGTCCTTAACTTGCGAGATGCGATCCTTCACATGCGCAAGAAAAGAAGGGGATTCCCTATGCCGCTCGAATTCAACATGGAGCCTCATACGGCTCAAAAATACAAAAAGCTTCATGCGGCTCAGGAAGCTTCATGCGGCTCAAAACTCAGAGCTTCATGCGGCTCAAGAATATTATGTGGCTCGGAAGTCGCCAGCATAGCTATGCGGCTCGGATAAATGCCACGTGGCCTCATGCGGCTCGTCTGTACAGCTGGCCATTAAAGCAACGCCCCCATCTAATGCTCTGACACAGCCAGGCGGTTCTGACACAAAAGTGAGTTGACAGCTCTGACATAAAGCTGCAACGACGATTCGGTCATAATGGCATGCTCCTAGGAAAATGAGGAAATCTCTACAGCTGGCATAATCCATCAGACCCCAAAAAGCCTTTCATGCGGCTTTGACACGTGACCAGTCGCATGCAGCTCAATGACAAAGACACCCATACGGCTCAATGGGAAGAACGCCCACGCGGCTCAATGAGAAGAACGTCCATGCGGCTCAGTGGCAAAGACGTCCATGCGGCTCAAAGGCAAGGTTGGCTATGCGGCTCAGGACGAAGCCGTCGTATGCGGCTCAAGCAGAGGTCCCCCTTATGCGGCTCAAGAATAGGCCTTCCTATACGGCTCGTAAAGATCATCTCCATGCGGCTCACTACCCATTATATGGCCCAGATTATCATATGGCTCGGAGCAGCCCTGACACGTAGCCAGTCTTATGCGGCTCAATCCTTATGCGGCTCAGATCCCCCCAGCGGCTCCCAGGACACGTGTCTTAAGCCAATCAATTTCCCAGATTTAATGCAAT
>JANAVB010011397.1:34056330-34271285 GCA_029216955.1 Iris pallida | reverse complement strand
ATTGGGGAAACTGAACGGAAATCAACTAACAATACTCAAAATCTGACATATATAATGACTGATACCTAATATGGGATGAATAGTGGTCTAGGGATAGGAATTAGAGTGTTAGGACTGATACATATTGGGAATACATTGGACAAACATAAAGGATATCAGGGGACGGGACATGATATGTTAGGGTCTGAACACCATCTAAATATAGGGTTGATAGCACAATAAAGGATTTAACTGAAATATATATCCATTAAAATAGTGACTGAACAAGAAGCAATGGATTGCACATCAGATCAGATGGTCAGAATATTTAACTGACATTGGGACTGAACATCAAGAGCAGGACAGTCAGTGTACCAAACAGTAAACTAATAACCTTAATACCAAACCCCAAATCCATAATATCTATCAAACCCTCATAATATTACTAGATAATATAATATGTATAACATGGCAATTTAAACCTAAAACAAAACATGTAAAACTGAATTAAACCATGGAATGCCCTATGGGTCATTGTGTCAAACACTTGGCGTGCGTATCCGATACTCTCGTGATACGCACTCCAAATGGATCCAAACTTGACCCAAAGCATACCTAAAGTAAGGAGGGTCCTAAATGAATGCATATACACTAAGAAAGAAAATTAGAGAGTTTAGAGGGCTCTTACCAATTGGGAGATGGATTTCCAATAAACAATCCCTAGATTTAGATCTCCACCAAGCTCCAAGGGCCAAATTGCTCCAAATGCTCCCAAGCTAGCCAATAGAGGCTTCTTCTCTTCAAGTGGAAGAGTTTGCAATTGGTTTGAGGGAATTTAGACTCAATTTGGGAGATGGAAGATATTTGGGGAAGAACACAATTTAGGGTTAGGGTTTTTAATGAAAGAGGAAAGAAGGAGAAAATATTAGCTATTAATAGCAAGGGGGAGGGGCTCTAGTGGCCAGCCATAGGGTTTACTAGGGTTTGGTTTAGGTGCAAATGCCTAAATGGCCTTCCTAACATGTATTGTCAAGCCTCTTTGGTAAAGGCCCAAACTAACTAAATGTTTAAGTCAATAAATGGATTCTAAATGGTTTTCTAGCTAGATTAGAGTCTAACCAACTAACTAGATTAAATCTAAAGTTGCCTAATCTCACTAACTAAGTTTTTCTTGGTCATGACTAACATCTAATCAAGGTGGTTCTAAGATTTAACCAAATTATGAGACTAACACAATTCATTAAATAAATAATATTTAAAGTAATCAAAATTTACAAAAAGTCAAAAATACCCTCATTTTTAGAAAGTAGTGGTTACAAACCTACCCCCTTAGAAAAATTTTGTCCTCGAAATTTAAAGTTGGTCGTACTCTTTCTAGGTCAAACCCCCCCAACAGTCAAAGTTAAGAAATTTCTATCTAACAACATGCTTGATCATGGTCCTACTAGTCGTGATTTCACAGTCTCAAACAGGATCACTACACTATCTAGCATCGCACAAAATATCCTGACAGGTACTAATAGAATCACACAATAAGATGAAAAAGAAGAAGATGAAGAGACATACCTGCTAACCCCGTCACCCGCAGCGTCTGCCTTCTCGACCGTCAACGCAAAAGCCATGATCCTCTTGGGTATATCCCTTTGATGGTGCGGGCATGATGCTGCGCCACAGGTGGCCTAGCTCCCTCTCTCTACTTTATGTTACTCAAATAACATCCACACTGATACTTCTCTTCATCATACTAGGGTATCATCTATAGGGTATCTATTTTGTAATCTGATAACCATACTCATCTATCCATAATCATGTTACCAGAATCCTCGTCACGCCAGTAAGTATGGCTACGATAAACCATAGGGTCCGCAACTAAGGTACATACCTCTAGAATCGAGGTATCTAACATTTTTGCATTGCCTCATGCTTGGCTACGAAAACATTAAATTCCCATAACCCGAGAAATACATCCAAAATCAGACTCTATGACTTTGTAATGCCAGCTAATATGGCTGTGGAAGACTCTAGATTCCATAATTGAGGAAACTTAGTCCATAAGGTTTATCTTGGTAGAAAATCAAGTCAACAATGAACACCAAGAATCAAATTTAACAATGGACAAGGGAGAGTAGACATAAATAGTTAGAATCGAATTTTGAGATAGTTATAATGAGATTATCAAGGGTCATCCCAGGAATCTTCTCAAGAAGTCCTAACTGTGATTGAGTATCCTCTCATCTAAAGTCTATTCCTTATCTCATATCACAGGCTCGTAGCAAAACAACTAATCATCGCACTACCACGACATCGCACTAATGCAAATCTCGACCTGTATGGGCTACCACTAAAAACGTGTCACGACCCACACCCGGTATATGGGCATGAGTGCGTAACAACATCCAGCCTATGCCGCAGAATCGACAGTAGAACGCTGTCTAGGTAGCTAACTAACTATCTCACACAATGATATAATGTACCTCTAATAGATCTCAACTTTAAATGGAGGACAAGTATAAAGATAGGTAAATACTCAATCACAGTCTAAAGCACGATATGTAAAACCTCTAAAAAATTTTAATTACTTAAAAAGACTTAAAAATAAATTTATGCCATTTATGATTTTATTAGTAGAAATGACCTTAGCCATTGTTGAGTTTTGGAGCACTAGACGACCATGACTTTTAGCACGGAAGTTGTAGCAGTGTGCCTTGACTAGTATATTAACCATGCTAGGGAAAGCCTAGCGATGGTGATGTCCAAACTAGAAAAACCAGGCCAAGTTATGAATTGACTTATTTAAATAATTTTAATAAGATATTATTTTATATATTGATTTTTAGATAACCCGGTTGGGCCAAACAAGTCTGAACTAGGCCCAGACCAAATTTAAGCCCAGGTAGGCATGTGGTGGGACCAAGGTGGCCATGTAGACATATTTATGTATGTACAAATATTTTCTAAATTATTTTAGAACTTCATGTACAATTTCTAATTATTTAATTATATAATTATTGGTATTTTTAGTATTAAATAATGTTTTACAATATTTGTCCAATTTTCTGGACCCGGATACGGGTGTGTAGTACATGCTCACTAAAACCACCATTGGACTTTTTTATTATTTTATTATTATTAAATTTATTTTTGTGGTGATTAAATAAATATACTTATTTTTATTAAATATTATTATTGGTTGACCTCTTTATTGTAAATTGAATTTATATATATGTAAATATATTTAAATACATATTATATATGGTTAGATAAGATTATGTTTTTAATTTGAATTTGTTGAGATTTTAGAAGTGTATATATATATATATATATATATATATATATATATATATATATATATAGGCCTAGCTCTTGTGGTTAGGAGGGTTGGCTCCCCTAGGGATGGGCTGGGTTCGAGCCTTCCCTTCCACCCGGGGGTGGCTGGGCGGCTTTGGCCGCGGCCCCGGGTGGCACCCGTTACCGGACACCCCCCCTTGCCCCCCCCCCCGGGCTCCCCCCCCCCACCCCAGGACCCCCCCCCCCGGGCCCCCCCCCCAAAAAAAAAAAAATATATATATATATATATTTTATATATATATATATATATATATATATATATATAATATATATATATATATATATATTTTTATATATATATATATATGAGGAAGGATAGGCATCCACACAATTTTTGCATCCCCATGCATCCCCATATTCACATCCGTTGGATGTGCTTTAAGTCATCTAATCTTAACCATTAGTAAATCAACGGTTAAGATTAGATGACTTAAAGCACCATCTAACGGTGCAAATAGGAGGGATACAAAAAGTGTGGGGATCTTGATTCTTCCTATCTCCTCTCTCTCTCCTCTCTCTCTCTCTATATATATATATATATATATATATATATATATATATATATATATATATATATATATATATATATATATATAAGAAGTTTTAAAAAAAAAATATATATATATATATATAAAAAAATATATAAGAAGTTTTAAAAAGATTAAAAAAAACTAACTGAGTAGTGGTCGGCCCTACCAAAGTGGTAGCCGACCACCACCCGCAATATATTAGCAGCAGCAGCTGCTACAACCCATTAAGGGGCCGACCCCCTACACAAAAGAAAGCAACATTAGCAACTTGTATATAAATCCTTGGCCGAACCCATCCCCCCTTATATACATATATCTCTTCAAATCCTAAATTTCCTCTCTCTCCACCTTCCTCCTCCTCTCCCCAGCGAGTCCCCGCACACCCTACTCCTCGACGAGCCCGGACAGGCCACAGCGACGTCGCCATCGCGAAGACGACAGCGAGAACATCAACAACAAACAACAGATTTCAAATTGAGGTACCCGACTTTACCGTGCGATTCCTCCTTCAATTCTAATCCGTTTTTAGATCCGTAAATTCATGTAGAAATTCCACATGACCCTCTTCGAGATCCCCCAGTTGGATTTCGATATGGCCATCCAACTTGCTCGAAAAATCGAGACGAAGTTGGAGAAAAACTACTTTTCTGGAATATTAAGAACTGTTTCAAAACACCAACTTGTCGGCCACTTTTCTTTACATACATTAAAATTTTGTGGGAACTAATTGAAGACAGTCAAAGATAACATAACCGAGATTGTAACGCACCTTTTGGATTCACTCTTCATCTACTGTGTAAAAAGTTACACGTTGTTAAAGTTTCACGAAAAATTGTAAATTCTGTTTTCGAAAATTAGAAAAAACATCCCAATACGGCGTGCGCCCCGACAAACCAGGCGACGTGGCCGCGCACTATATGCATAGAAAGGTGCGTATGGATGTTGTCGACGTGTGAAAATAGACAGAACTCGATTTCGTTGCGTGTGTGCGACGAAATCAGTGCGTATCCGTCGAGATACCCCCGTATCGACGTTTTACAAACTTGGCCATAACTTCGTGCACGTTCGTCGGATCGACACGAAACTTGTGCCAACAAGACCGTATCATTTTTTTGACCCTGTGTCAAGTTTGGTTCGATTCTGAGAAGGTTGACCGAGATGCCATTTTGGCGGGCCCACAATCCTACTCAACGGGCAATTTTGTGCACGTTCCATCAGAATCCAAAATTGGACATACCGTTGGGTTCATCTCATTAAAAAAAATCTGTAGACATGTAGTTTGACGACTTTAGAGACCGTAGATATTGGCACGTATTTTGGTGCAAAGCGGGTCCAACGGCGGACATCATTTTGACACAAAATTACTATTTTGTCCATGTTCCAGAATTTGACTTTTGGACAGACATTTTTTAGGCATATCTTTTATTCCAAACTCGTTCGTGATGTTTGTAGCAGCATCCAGAGTCATCTGCGGGATTTGGCTTTTTTTGATTCGTTTATTTGCCGGTTCGAGCTAATGGATCATTTCCTTTTGCACATTACCTCAGGCAAGATACATTGACATTAAACTGTTATATTCTATCTGTATTTATTTATTACGTATCACTGTTCACTATCTTCGGTTCTTACAGTTCCTGATTTAATACCTGCTTAGTGATTATTAGTTTACTTTGTTATTATCCTTTGATTGCATATGAACTTAGAGTTAAGGGACTTCCGTTTGTAGTGTATCGTATATACCTTGACACAGTTGTACCATGAGTATGTGTGAGATGATAAGCATGTAGAGGTTCTTGCGTGTGGGCTGATCCCCCATGTGTATGCGTTAGGGCTAACTGCTAATAGAGGCATGTTAGGAGACTTAGCAGTTAGTAGAGGTATATGAGTCATGGATGTGACATTGTTGGGCATTAGGTGGAAAAAATAGTTCCTTAACGTATGGGTCACGTATGCACTTCCCTATTTGCCGGTTATCTCTGCTGAAGATACGGTCCTGGATCCTGCTACCTGATTTTCTGCTGGCCTCTGACATTCGATAAATGTTATGCTTTGAGGTCCCTGGTATCCTGATGGGACCATACCTGAGATTCCTACTCCTGAGCCATATGCCCATGTGTTGGAGGTTTGTTCTTAACTGCATGAACATAGTAGTACGATTAGGTACCTTATGGATGTCTTATCACTTATTTTGGTTTGTGACATATTGTATATATTCAGTTTATTATGGCATGTTCTTCATGTATCTTGTTACGTCCCTCTAAGGACCTGGTTATCTCTCCAGGTGTGTGCTTTGTGACTTTTTGTAGGTGTTCTAGCCAAGGCAGTGATCTTCTCCATTCCTTCGAAGATGATTGCCCTTGGTTCATCTTGTCATTTTCATCTATCCTTTCCTTGTATATTTCTCTCTTAAAATAGTTGGTGGTGGATTTGTCTCCGCCCAAATACATGTATAAGTGACAAATTCTTGAGTTGATTTATATTATTATTCCTCTAATTTTATGGATAAGATTTAGCTATCATGGTTTTACTGCATTTTATAGTATATATATACGTACGAGATTTCCATATATTGGAGTATACTTTGTATGTGTACAGCTGGCATGTCTATGTACTTAGTCTTAAGTATTTGGGACTAGGGCATTACATGTTTTTGTGGTAGCCCATGCAGGTCCAGTTTGTCACTTCGGTTACATAATTGTACTGATGTGAGCCTGCAATATAGGAGTAGAGTCTAGGAATCTCATCCACATACTTGATCACCTTACTTGATTTCCAAATTCCGAACTCTCGATGCCTCCCTTGATTTTTGCATCTTACTTGAACTCTTTCTACCAACACCCTATCATCTTGTGCTTAAACATGGTTAGAAAGATGACTACGCTACTATATACTTAGTGGTCAACCTTATGGCTAGAAGGATTACATCGACAATTGGAATACATGGAGACCTTAACTAATTTATAAAGAGATCTTCTAAAAAGTGTGATTTAATGGTTAGTAGTTCCTAAGTTGGGATATTACCAAAGAAAGTTTTAATCTTGAGATTTCTAAGTAGTCATCACCAGAGGACTGATAGAATTTTATTTTGATACTGAAAAAAAATGGTTAGAATCTATATAAAATCGATTTAAGAAAATTGATTTGATTTTTGTTTTGATATTCATGAATTATTGGTTATGGTTATACATCTTTGAACGTATATAGATTTGGGTTGATGATGATCTTAAGATTGTAAAAGTGGCAGTATGAACTATTTAAATTGAGTCGTACAAGTTGCGATTTATATGTTCATTAAATTTAAATTTTAAGTGGAAGTATTGATATTAAAATTTTGGTTTAAAATCTTTGGAAGATATGAAAACAATTTTTGAGAAAAATTTCAAATTTGAAATCGTGTCCTTTGGTTTAAGATTTATAAATCTATTTAGATTTTGGTTTAAAAATTGTGATTGTGGATATCAAATGTTGGTAAAAAGATTTTTTTTTGATAACTGATAAGATCATCTGAATATTGAGTTTAAAGTTGGATTGCTAACATTACAATTTTGGGAAAGTTACTAATGATGTGATGAAAAGTTATTTTGATTGATTAAAAGAATTTACCATTTAAAAGTTGTGATTATGTTTGAATGACTTAGAAATAGAAGTTATGGAAGATGAGTGCGTTAAAATATTGAGCGGTAAATTTTAGATTACTCGTTATATGCTAAGGGTTACCTTAGGGATTATTTGAGAAATTTTTTAGAGTTTTAAAATTATGATTGATTGTGAAATTTTTATGGATTCGTGAATTATGAACTCTTGAGTTAAATAGTTGGATTTAAGACGCTAAAGTTTGGGAAAGCTAGTAGTAACATGATAAAAGTTTACCTTGAGATTTATGAAAGGGATTTAAATTTTGTTTGTCACAATTAAATTGGACGGCTTAGAGTGAATACAAATTATGGTAGTTATTTTGAAAATTCTATTAAGGAACTTTTTGGAGGAAACTAGTGTTAAAATTTTAATGGTAGGCCGCCAAGATAACCCTAATGAGTTAGAAGTATTCCATATTAATTGCCATATCCCTTATGACCATGATAGTAGTATATACAAGTATTGTTAGTCATCTACCAAACTATGCAACTGTATCTCAATCTTGACTTACTCGACCTTCCTTCAAATCTGGATCTTTTATTGTGACCTTCTAACCCATTTGCCATTTGAATAATGATTTAATTGTTCCTTAATTGTATTCATCTACGAGACTATCTTCTTTCTAAAACGATGTCCTTAAAATATTTTACTGGATTCGTTAATTAATTTTATTCCATGCTTTAACTTGATCTCCTTTATTTTTGTGCATTAATTGTCACCCCATGAACTCCCACTTTCTAATTTTTTTTTTCTTTTGACGTCCCTTACCGAGACTTTGATATTTGGAGCACAACACTAGACTTTTTCTTCCAACAAATTTCATATGTAAGACCTAGACGAGCCAGCTTCATGTAGACATATCATGTCCCACTAAAACCGCCTCCTTGTACTATATTTTCTTGATATGACTTTCTGGTCAAAATGGCTAAACTATAACCTCTACCATGATACCAAAATAATTTTTGACTTCAATTAGAGATCCAACCTTGACTAAAACTTTTGAAGCTATATGTCATTGTGTTCTACTTAATTCCTTAAATGCTTAACCTTGTACTTTATCTTAATTTCTTGATCCGTTGTCCCATCACACTATTAGTTTAACTCTTATAAGTTGGGTAGAATACCTCACAACCTAACAAATCCTTTGCCTTTATGAATCATGTTGATGTGTTCACTTAGACTAGAAAGTCAGAGGACCTTAACTTATCGAGACAACGAAGCCATAAGTAAAAAAAAAACTTGGACAACTGTATAGGCCCACACTTCGGGCAAGACTTGATTTTAAAAGATCTTGGACTGATTAAATTCCTTCATCATTACCTCCCTTACTTATATTTCAACAATTTTATGCTGCTAATTTAGCCTTAGTTTTGCAAGCTTATCTTTTTGAGCTTGATCATGACATATTTTATTGGGTACACCCACTAACATATTGTCTAATCAGAATCGATGCATGATGGTCTGATCAACCTATTGCACTTTGGTTCACTTTTCATATATTATTCTACGTGGATGGACATAGTTGAACTTGCCCTAGAGTCTCATCCACGACAGCCTTGGCAATTCTCTTTTGAATTATTTTCGTCGCCTATGAACTTCGTATTCGTACTCAATAGCATCGTCTTTGAACCCTTTATTGTTCTTATCTTTTACTTATTTTGGAAAGATAATACACTGTAATTGATAAATGGATCCAAAGTTTCACCTTAGTTGCCCTATCAGTTATATATACACGAAAATAGATAGCCATCGACCAACCCATGTAGCTATATCTTTGCCTTCAACTACTCTTCCTTTCCTCAACCCTAGAATTATCATCGTTCCCTTTCCAATCATTCTTGAACACACGAGAATGATTCTGATGACCACTTAATCAAACCCTCAACCAAGACGATTAGTATCCAGTTCTCCCTCAAGGAATCACATCTTCCAAAGGTTTAAATTATTCTGTTTGGTCTACTCAATTCCTTACTATTCTCTAAATTGGATTATCAAATTTTGTCACCTTCATTAGCAACCCATATTCAATAACCCTGATGTGTTTTCGGATATACCGAGTTCACAATTTTTCTAAAGCATGTTTGTATTGAACGTCGTTTCTTCGCCTTATCCAAATTTAATCACATTTCGATATTGATGAACTCCATCTATCTCCCGACCCTACCTATTATTTTTCTTCCTAAATTTCTGTCACGCCCCGCTCCTAGAATATGGCGGGCCGGGTACGTAACATCATCCCCAGGCTACGCGACATACGAATACGCCAGTACCCATATTCGCGATTGTCGCCCGTAAGGTTCGTGCATAGGTAAAAGCAGGTCATACATACATAAATTTAAGTCAGCAATAATCTAAAACTAAGACATTCTAACTAATTGAACATAAACATAACTATTTCTACCCAGTACAATTTTGAGCCCAACTATAAATAATACAATTATACCTTAAACAAGTAGATAAAAAGAATTCTTGTTCCAACTTGAACGTCTCCAATGGTATCATCACGTCCTTGATCTCCAGTTGTCCTTCAGTACCTGATAACGGCTTCACTTGGTACACTGCTACAAAACCTAGTGAACAATACTAGGTCGTTTAGAAACGACAAGCACGTCCTCGGCCAAAAACGCTTAAGGAGAATATAATAAGGAATGAACGTAAAGATTTTCTGTTAGAAGAATAGAAATATACGATTTTACATTGTTATAAATTTCATTCATTTAAACAGTATAAACATCCTTTTGGCTTTAATTAAAATGTGGTAATTTTCTCCTAGAATGAAATAAAATTTGAAGGACATGTTATTGTCGATGTAGATGTAAAAATTTCGAGCTTTCCTTGAGCTTATCATAAATTTTGCCTCCCTTGGACAAAAATGAAATTGCCTCCCTTAGCAAAATTGAAATTGCCTCCCTTGAGCAAACAAAAAAATACGTGAGCTAAGCCTCACAAACTCCATTCGCATGGCCTTACGAATGAGTAGAAATTTACTGTTCAGCTTTTTAATTTTATTATGCTATGGGACTATTTAAGAATATCCAGGTTGTTCTCCCCCCGTCCAATGCTTCCTAGTTGTTTTCTAAGTATTTTTCCTAAATGACTTTAGGTCTTAGGGAATAACCTGATTTTTCAGAAAGTCGGGAATTTGACTCTCTCTTGAATTTTTCAAAAATTTCGGCAGAGTCTCCTTTGTATAGGGAGACTCCGAAAATTCACAAGAGACAAATATAATGTATAATTAAAATCCGGGTTCACTGACCCCTTCGGTGGAGCAACTCTCAACACCGGAACCACGTAAGTATATATATCGGGTTTGCCGACCCCTTCGGTGGAGCAACCCTCAATACCGGAACCACGCAGGTAATAATTCGGGTCCGCCGACCCCTTCGGTGGAGCAACCCACAACACCGGAACCACACAGGTAATAATTCGGGTTCGCCGACCCCTTCGGTGGAGCAACCCTCAACACCGGATACACGTATGCAGTTAATATATATAAACAAGCAATAAATGAGAACTTTCTTGCCAATGTGCGACATTATCTTAGCCATTAGTAATTCTAGCAATTAGTACTAGTCCAGAGTTACTACACAAGTCCATAAAACTCAAAGCAAGTCAGAGATCACAATTTTACCCAAAACACTAAATGACTACCATCCAAGAATAAAGTACATATAGTAGATTGTATATCCAATATCTTGTTCTTAAGGTAGTGATTATCTATGTTTAATGAAAATTTCTTAATTACGAATATATACTTCCAAATGATATTTGCTATAGAACATATCCGACAATTTATGACGTACTAAAAACTTGACGCTACCTTCTTAATCGAACCCATTTACTTATACATACACTCAATTAGAGTCAACATTCGGCATGTGTGCCGATTTTAAGTAAATTAGATTTAAAATCATGAAAAGTCAAATTTTGGATTCAATATGCTATCCTATACTAGGTAATAACCACATAGTTAACTTACTATATATTTTAATATCCAATCGGGCATCATGATATTCTAAATTAATTGTAATTGTTGAATTCTAATACAATTTGACTCCAAAAATTAGATTTTATAAATTTCTGGATCGATACAATCCCGAAAACCTAGGAAATGGAACTATAGTCCCTTGGACTAGATTTCCTCAAAAGCCTAAACAATCCCATGATTATTGGATGTTGAAAATAAAAGTATTTTGAATTTCCTTAACTAAATCGCTACTTTAACCGATTAACGTCAATTCCTAATATACTAAAACTAACTTATAAATAACCCAAATGGTTTTCCTTTATTGGTGCTCTCGATTTCTCATTTAAATCTAAACTACAACTTAATCTCTATTTACCACGTATACTCAATATTTTAGCTTAAACTCATATTTCAATTCCTTGGTTATACAAAAGGAGTTTAAAATTGAAGATTTACAAGTATATGGTTACCTCATAATATAAGAACTTAAAATTTCCATTTTTACTATAAAATGAAGTCCAAATCTATTAATTAAGGATATTTTTCAATATGGACAGAATTGATATAACATGTTAAAATTGAACACTCATACATATGTATACATATTAATCAAGTGATTATGGAATCCATATGTATTCTCCCTTTTGGTGTATGGGTTTGAATTCCTAAGTTGTGCGAAAACTTATATGTATGCATGATGACATAAATTCATGATTTGCATCTCCGTATTGTGTCAAGGTATATATATATATATAATATATATATATATATATATATATATATATATATATATATATATATATATATTAGGAAACTTATTTCATGGTGTCCGTATAACCTTCTTTCCATATACCAAAGAGCATGTGTCCCATGAATTGTGTGCGAGTCCTTTACATACATGCATTAATTTTGTGCATATGTGTGTTCCTAATTTTATTACATCCTCAATAATAATAAAAAATACATATGGATTATCCATGAATTTCATAAATTTTTAGAAAATAACACTAGATAATATTGATTCATGACAAGGAGTATATGAAAATTTTCAAGAGGAAAAGAGGGAGGACTTGCCTTAGAAAAATTTGGGTTCGGAATTGGGCTAGGGCTTGGATCTTCCATCTTTCTTCATCTTTGTTCCATCTTCATCTTCTTCCAATCTTTCTTCTTCTTCTTTTGAATAAGAGGGTTAGGGTTTGATGATGGTGGTGGTGGTGATGGTGATGATGGAGATAGAGATGATGGTGTTGGAGGTGGAAATGAAGGAAGAAGAGGAGGATGAAGATGAAGAGATGGTGGAGGGTGGCGGCCGGCGGCCGGCGGCGGCGGCAGTCGGGCGGCGGCCGGCGGCGGGAAGTCCGACGGCAACAACAGCAGGTGGGAGTGGGGGTGGTGGTGTGTATGTGTGGGTGTATGGTGTGTATGTGTATGAAGAGAGAGAGAGAGAGACAGAGAAAGAGGGTTATTTAAAGAGGAAAAAAAGGGTGAGGTGTCCCTTTCTAGGCTTTTCTTTTTTTTCATGGTGAGGTGTCCACTTTCTAGGTTTTTGTCATAGGGACACATAGATGCATTAGGTGTCCCAACAATTTAGAAAATTGCAAAACAAAATTCTAAGGTCCTATTTACAAATAAAAATGTAAATAGTTAGATAAAATTAATAACAATTCTAAAAAAAATTCAACAGTAGGAGAATAATTAAAATTGGATTTTTTTTCTTTGAAACGTAAAATAAATATATATATATATATATATATATATATATATATATATATATATATATATATATATATATAATCCCCATACCGTATTTTAGAATACGTCTATTACAATTTCGAGGACAAAATTCTTGTAAGTTGGATAGGATGTAAAACCCCTAATTTTTTTAATTATTTAAAAAGACTTAAAAATAAATTTATGCCATTTATGATTTAATTAGCAGAAATAATCTTAGCCATTGTTGAGTTTTGGAGCACTAGACGATCATGACTTTTAGCACGAAAGTTGTAGTAATGTGCCTTGACTAGTATATTAACTATGCCAGGGGAAGCCGAGCCATGGTGATGTCCAAACCAGGAAAACCAGGCCAAGTTGTAAATTGACTTATTTAAATAATTTTAATAAGATATTATTTTATATATTAATTTTTAGATGACCCAGTTGGGCCAAACCAGTCCGAACTAGGCTCGGACCAAATTTAAGCCCGGGTAGGCATGTGGTGTGACCAAGGTGGCCATGTAGACATATTTTATGCATGTACAAATATTTCTAAATTATTTTAGAATTTCATGTATAATTTTTAATTATTTAATTATATAATTATTGGTATTTTTAGTATTAAATAATGTTTTACAATATTTGTCCAATTTTCTGGACCTGGATACGGGTGTGTAGTACATGCTCACTAAAACCACCATTGGACTATTTTTATTATTTTATTATTATTAAAGTTATTTTTGTTGTGATTAAATAAATATACTTATTTTTATTAAATCTTATTATTGGTTGACCTCTTTATTGTAAATTGAATTTATATATATGTAAATATATTTAAATACATATTATATATAGTTAGATAAGATTAAGTTTTTAATTCGAATTTGTTGAGATTTTAGAAGTTAATATATATATATATATATATATATATATATATATATATATAATATATATATATATATATATATATATATATATATAAGAAGTTTTAAAAAGATTAAAAAGATTAAAAAAAACTAACTGAGTAGTGGTCGGCCCCACCAAAGTGGCAGCCAACCACCACCCGCAATGAATTAGCAGCAGCAGATGCTACAACCCATTTAGAGGCCGACCCCCCTACACAAAAGAAAGCAACATTAGCAACTTGTATATAAATCCTTGGCCGAACCCATCCCCCTTATATATATATATATATATATATATATATATATATATATATATATATATATATATATATATATATATATATATATATCTTCAAACCCTAAATTTCCTCTCTCTCCACCTTCCTCCTCCTCTCCCCAGCGAGTCCCCGCACACCCTACTCCTCGACGAGCCCGGACAAGCCACAGCGATGCCGTCATCGTGAAGACGACAGCGAGAACATCAATAACAAACAACATATTTTAACTTGAGGTACCCAACTTTACCGTGCGATTCCTCCTTCAATTTTAATCCGTTTTTAGATCCGTAAATTCATATAGAAAGCCCACATGACCATCTTCGAGATCTCCCAGGTGGATTTCGATATGGCCATCCAACTTTCCCAAAAATTGAGACAAAATTGGAGAAAAACTACTTTTCTGGAATATTAAGAACTGTTTCAAAACACCAACTTGTCGGCCACTTTTCTTTACGTACATTAAAATTTTGTAGAAACTAATTGAACGCAGTTAAAGACAACATAACCGAGATTGTAACGCACCTTCTGGATTCAATTTTCATCTAGTGTGTAACAGACGGAACTCGATTTCATTGCGTGTGCGCGACGAAATCAGTACGTATCCGTCGAGATACCTCCGTATCGACGTTTTACAAACTTGGCCATAACTTCGTGCACGTTCGTCAGATCGACACGAAACTTGCGCCAACAGGACCGAATCATTTTTCTGGTCCTGTGTGTCAAGTTTGGTTTAATTCTGAGAAGGTTGACCGGGACGCCATTTTGGCGGGCCCATAATCCCAATCAACGGGCAATTTTGTGCATGGCCCACCGGAATCCAAAATTGGACGTACCGTTGGGTTCGTCTCATCAAAATAAATCTATAGACATATAGTTTGACGACTTTAGAGACCGTAGATATTGGCACACGTTTCGGTGTAAAGTGGGTCCAACGGCGGACATCATTTTGACACAAAATTATGATTTTGCCCCTGTTCAAAAATTTGACTTTTGGACAGGCGTTTTCTTGGCTATTTTTTATTCCAAACTCGTTCGTGATGTTTGGTTGCAGCATCCGGAGTCATCTGCGGGATTTGGCTTTTCTTGATACGTTTATTTGCCGGTTCGAGCTAATAGATAATTTTCTTTTACACATAACCTCAGGCAAGATACCTTGCCATTAAACTGTTTATATTCAGTCTGTATTTATTTATTACATATTACTGTTCATTATTTTTGGTTCTTACAGTTCCTGATTTACTACCTGCTTAGTGATTATTAGTTTACTTTGTTATTATCCTTTGATTGCATATGAACTTAGAGTTTAGGGACTACCGTTTGTAGTATATCGTATACACCTTGACACAGTTGTACCACGAGTATGTGTGAGATGAGTAGCATGTAGAGGTCCTTGCGTGTGGGCTGATCTCCCATGTGCATGTGTTAGGGCTAACTGCTAAAGAGGCATGTTAGGAGACTTAGCAGTTAGTAGAGGTATATGAGTCATGGATGTGACACTGTTAGGCATTGGGTGGGAAGAACAGTTCCTCAACGTATGGGTCACGTACGCACACTACAACAAATATGGCTTACAATAGCATGTGCTGAACGCTATCGAAAGCCTTCTATAGCGTATTATGTCCGCTATGATTGCCTACGCTATAATATGTGAGCACCTGTGAACGCTATAACATTATAGCGTTCTTGAATGCTGTGGATGGTTTATAGCATTCGCGAATGCTGTGAATGGTTTATAGCGTTCGTGAATGCTATATTTTGGATTGTAGCGTTCGTGAATGCTGTGGATGGTTTATTGCTTTCGTGAATGCTATATATGGATTATAGCGTTCATGAATGCTGTGAATGTTGTACAACATTCAAGAAAGCTAATGATGAATGATAGCGTTAATGAACGTTGTGATGGTTTGATTTATTATAGCGGTCATCATATGCTATTGTGAGGCAGACAATATTGGTGAGCTATTACATTTGGTCGTTTTGAGTGCTATTACACCAATTCTGCAGATATCATATACACCAATTCTGCAAATATCATACACAATTAAACCATATAAATACATGTTGAATCACTGCAGGTATCATATACATTGCAATGTTGATTTCAACAATTTCAATCACAACTTCCATTTCAATCACAACTTCCATTTCGATCAATCAAGATATAGAAAGGTTTGCCAAAATATGAACATTTTTTATTAAAACATTAAACATGTACCAAAAGTAGTCACATTAAAACATTCAAGATGTACAAAATGTAGTTATCATTCAAGATGTACAAAAAAGCATTAACACGCCTAGTAGTCCAAAATAAACCATTTCATTTTTATATAAAATGTCTCGATCGCCTCTTTCCTTCTTGCTATCCACAACCATCAAAATTCATATGTACAACCTACACAAAATTGAAAAAGAAACACATTATTATATAACAAATAAGTTCACACAAGATCATGAGAAGAAAACACATTATTATATAAATTCGAAGTATAGTTAATATTCAGAAGAAGAAAAAAAAAGAAAGCAGCAGCTGCTGCTGCAAACCACTGAATCAAGAATCAAGATCTTCTCTAGGATTTCACGCCTAGACAATAACTCCTTGTGTATAGCATATGGTGTCCAGAGGACTAGATGAGTCGTCTTAGAAAAAGAACCTGTTCACAGGAAGTACTACCTAAAAAGAGTATCTGTTTATGGTGTCCAGAGGACTCCTTGTGTATAACATAAATTATTTATCGATACTAGAAAAAGAGTTCATGTTCATGTGTTTGTACTATAAAATGGGATAGTAACTGATGCAATAATAACATGTTCACAGGAAGTACTACAGAATGACTATTATTCCCGATCTTTAAAAAAATAGGGAGTACTTCAAAAAAATAGAGTATCTGTCAAATGTATTCGAAACTGACAGGCTCAAATCCACCTCTCCAGTCACCATAACCCGTGACTTCATTCAAAAACTCAGAAGAGCTGCAGACGAAAGCAGCAACTGCTGCTTCAGGTTTATGTTAGGAAGTACTACAGAATGAGTCAATGACCAACATTTTATGGTTTGTTGATTCCATTTTCTGGCATTCACTATTTTATTGATTCCACTTTCTTGTCATTCAACAAATACTACAAAATGACAAACATGATCTGAATTCTGAGCTTCATATATATATTAGGAAGAGATTTTATCAAAGGAATACTTGAATGTAAACTCGGCACAAAACCAGTTTGAAAACCCAGAACTGGCATAGTAAGTTCAGGTAATCATTTCTAACCAGTTTGAAAATAGCTCCTGCAGGATGCCAGCAGTTTTTAAGAGTTTAGTAGACATTAATTTCAGGATGGAGCAAAGGCATGCTACATTAATTTCAGGACAGCAGTTTACCAAAATAGATGCATATAGAAACACTGTAAATGTTTATGATACACCCTTTGGGATCATCAGGTTATAGAATTAATCAAATTTATAACTATGTCATAATGCAAACTAACATTAAGTGTCAATATGGCTCCAATTTAGGTTTAAGGCCTCAAGCTATCATCCACACTTCGTGTTTGAAGTCAAGGTGCATACAAAAAAGCACATGAAGGACTACTTCAAGCGTAAGACTTCCAATCTCCTCCAGTTGAAGTCAATAGTTGGACTGTTCCAACTGTACTTAGCTAGGTTTGATGAGAACATGATGGATTTGAACTGGACACAACAAGTAGCCTAAGGCAAATTCACAAGCAACACAATAGTAAAAGTTATAGCTTCCCCATATCAGAAATGAAGGCATGTTTATGGCCAATGTCCACTTTACAGTAAGGTACAAGGACATTTCTCATACATAAATATAGTATTCCATAATAAGCCAACTCTTAGCAGTCAACATATGGGTGGGTGGTCAAGGTATTCTTAAGAATCATAAAGCTTTCACATCTAGGATTTCACACTTAGTTGTTATTAGAAATATACTGTAAAATCTGGCTCTATCATATATTCTTAAGAAAGGAATGTAAATATGATGGACTTACAAAAGCAGCAGCAGGGGATCGGATCTTGATCGAGATCTGCAAAAAGTTTCAGAACTGAATTAGTTGTGGATGTACAACGGATATGTATACTAACCAATAACAGTTGTAACATTACGATACCAATTTGGCTGTAGCCAATATATAATATATATAAAAACAACTAAAGCTGAGAATAGATTATCGTACCTTGTCATCCAACGTTATAATATGTTCGGTCGGCCATGCAGTAGTACTTCCAACGATGTCTTTTATTGTGTCATTACCGAAACATGGTCTAACGAGTAGTGCTTTGGGTTGTAAAGCAATATCTACCCAATCCCGAGAGACATCTTTTCCAAGAGGTGTACCATGAACCACCGCTTTCGGATCATCTGTCACCCATCATCCAATTGCAACTATTTCCTTCGGATCCATCCAATTTAGCAACTTACATTTTGGTCTTTCAAAAAACGATGACTATTTCCACTATGTGACTACAACAAAGAATGAAGGAATGTTATATTTCATACTAGTATCATTTGAGAGAGAATATTTTTACTTGTAACTAGTATAGCTTACCTGTGGAGTAGTAGATGTAGTGTTCTCTTCACCACCATCTTTATCGTTATTCACCTCTTCCTTTTCCTACAAGGAATAACCATTAGATCTACATTCTTTGCATTTGACTTGGTAAATTCCACAAACTGACGGACAGATTGCTTATACAATGTTGTATTCCTAAAAACAAATGCAAATGAATTATTAAATAAATAAGTGATACAAATGGATTTAATTTAGGTGAACACATTAGTATAGTGATGGATTTCAATACTTGTTAAGATGAACCCAATCTTTATTCATCATGATAACACCTACCACATGCTTATATCAAACTTGACAACACCAAAAAAAATAACTCAGACTTTGCAAAGCATCATTTATTCAAACTTAACAATAAAGGTTAAGGTTTGTTTTGCCATACCTTGGTTGGAAAGACAAGACTGGTAGATGCACAATAAACCTAAAAAAAAGTAATGGAGGTTAAATATTGAAAAAAATAAAAATAAACCTTCTCTAAACATTTTGCAAGTAATGAAGGTTCAATTCCAATCAGGATCAGGACCAGTAAGGTAGGCTTCCAAACCAATCGATCGATTGTGACATTATCTATCTATCTATCTATCTAGCAATGCTGGACCTTCATTACTTGTATGGAAACTTCTTTTGCAATTGAGAAATTAGGTCAGTTACCGAAGAAGGATACGAAGATGAAGAATTTTTGGGTTTGATCAAATGATTCTTTAAGGACAAAGCAAATAATGTAACGATCGTGCCATTCGGCCCTCTCGAAAACAAAGGAGAAGAAGATGAAGAATTTTGGGTTTGATCAGCAAATCGAAGAAGGAGATTATACTCTTAACCGAAGAAAAAGATTAAGGAGGAGGGAGAGATGTACCTGATCAGCGGCGAGAGGTGGGTTAGGGTTTTTCCTTCCGCACGCGAGAGGAGGATTTTTTGGAAACATTTGGTTTCTTTGGGATGGGTTATGTTTTTATGGGAAAAAATTTCTTAGGACAAGTGGCGAACGTTAACTATCAAAAAAAGAGAAAAGCTACTGTAAACTAACAGACGAAAGTTGTAGCTTAAGTGGTTGGGTCATTGAGTTGTTATATGAAAGGAAGAGATTCGAATGCTTTGGCTGTCTGTTATCAGGCTTTTTTTTTTTACTTCTAAAATGATATTTTTCCCTAAATCTTTAGACAAGTTTAAAATTAAATACTTATAATTAAGTTTAAACTTAAAGTTCCTCTGCCTTTCAACATGTTGGAATCCTTTGGCTGTCAATAAGTTTAGAATCAATTATATTTATTTTTAAAATTAATTATATTATTTTAGGAACTCAATAAGTTTAAAATTAATTATAAGTCTCTTAGGAACTCAATCAGTTTAAAATTAATCAGACTGTAGAATGTTATAGTCGTTATAGCATTCTATGTAAATAGCAAAAAGAATGCTATAACATCTATAGCATTCCAAATATGCTATAGTCTATTTTCTTATCATGTAAAATAAAAATCTACGCTACTTCTCCTAGGATTCGAACATGAGATCTGCTTTAATATACAAACATATGAATGTTGTACATTCTACAGCATTCAAAAAATGTTATACACAGATATTTTTATAGCACTGCAGAAAAATACTATTGTTAATAACATTCTATAGCAGGGACACTTGAACGCTATAAAAAAGCTGCTATTGTAGGCCATATTTGTTGTAGTGGCACTTCCCTATTTGCTGGTTATCTCCGCTGGAGATACGGCCCTGGATCCAGCTTCTTGATTTCCTGCTGGCCTCTAACATTCGATGAATGTTATGCTTTGAGGTCCCTGGTATCCTGATGGGACCATACCTGAGATTCCTACTCCTGAGCCAGATGCCCATGCGTTGGAGGTTTGTTCTTAACTGCTAGAACACAGTAGTACGGTTAGGTACCTTATGGATGTCTTGTCACTTATTTTGGTTTGTGACATATTGTATATATTCAGTTTATTATGGCATGTTCTTCATGTATCTTGTTACGTCCCTCTGAGGACCTGGTTATCTCTCCAGGTGTGCTTTATGACTTTTCACAGGTTTTCTAGCCAAGGCCGTGATCTTCTCCCTTCCTTCGAAGATGATTGCCCTTGGTTCGTCTTGTCATTTTCATCTATCCTTTCCTTGTATATTTCTCTCTTAATAGTTGGTAGTGGATTTGTCTCCGCCCAACTACATGTATAAGTGACAAATTCTTGAGTTGATTTATATTATTATTCCCCTGATTTTGTGGATGAGATTTAGTTATCATGATTTTACTGCATTTTACAGCTTATGTATACGTACGAGGTTTCCATATATTTGAGTATACTTCGTATGTGTACAGCTGGCATGTCTACGTACTTAGTCCTAAGTATTTTGGGACTGGGACATTACATGATAAGATTTCAAAGAAGTCTAAATAACTATAAAGACTCAACAATAACAACAACTAAATAATATCCAAATTCAAATCTCAAAAATAATATCAAAATCTTTATTATTACAAGTCAAGTTCTAACAGAGAATCTAAAACAAGTCAATTAGAACTAGGTCCTCTCGGTCACTCCTGAGAATCTGGACCCATAGTAGCTATCCCTTTCTTGGATTTGTAATAAGTATGACACGGGTCCACTGAGCAATCAACTGAAAAATATATCCAGTCAGGATAGAACGAGCACATATTCTCTAGTAGTTCCAAATAAATGACAAAGACTATAAAGCAGTTATAGTAAGTAATACTTGATGTACATGAAAAGTTTGAGACATGAAATGAAATAAAACAACAAATTAACTAAAGAACAAGGAAGTAGATACAGTGAATCAGGAGGGCATGGCAATGAAAACTGTAAATATAGATAACTGAACTGGCATAGAGGTGATGTGAGTCCAAACAGTATATCATGAGGTAATTGTGAATCTAGTACAAGACACTAATCTAGTGTATTTTGAAATACCACTTTCGACATGTAAACTGATAGGGGTAAATACGGCATATTGCACGCTTGGCAAGCTTGTGACGGCTATCTTTCTAGATTAGACTAGTAGTGAATACGACACGTCGTACGCTTGGCCTAGCGGCGACGGCTATCTTTCCAATAGGGGTAGTTCCAGTATGATTATAAAAATTTACATGTCTACTCGAGTATTTCTCCGCCTAGACTAGTACAAATGAATCCATATCAAGACACATAAATAGAGTACAAGTCTAGCCAGAAAGTAAGTGGTGCTAGTAGGTGTTTTCAGTAGGTTATTCCAGTGAGTGGTTCTCGTAGTAGGGGCCAGAAAAGTTTAATACATGTGTCGCAAGTGAATGAATCCAGAATACCAATCCATGTTGTGACAGAGAATCAAATAGAACTATACTAGAAGCTGAATCATAATAATCATCAAATAAATAAAAACTATCAGAGAATGTACTCGTCTGTCGTCCCGAGCAATGAATGAGGATCGTTGCCCAAAATGGTGCAACACAAACCTATATATATGAGATGTACATGTTATTTGATGCTCTAGAGTAAACAGTGTATGTAAAATGTATTCTTACATGCTTCTAGGCCTTTCCTACATCATGGAAGCCAAACTAGGTCGAGGCTAGTCAATCTAGGTCAATATATTGCTAAACGAGGTCGATCCTAGGTTTTAGAACCATCAATAGTTATACCAAGGTATCTAGCCTATACTAGGCTAATACCTTATTTATCCACTTATCTAAAATGCCCATAGGTTTATGTAGCCTTATCTTACTATTATTTCTTTAATCTATGTATTACCTAGACATCCATCTTATAGGCAACCCTCTACATTATATATATATATATATATATATATATATATATATATATATATATATATATATATATATATATATATATATAATATATATATTTATATATATATATATATATATATATATATAAAATATATATATATATATATATATATTTTATATATATATAATATAAATATATATATATATATATATATATATATATATATATATATATATATATATATTTATATATATATATATATATATATATATATATATATATATATATATATTTTATATATATATAATATATATATATATATATATATATATATATATATATTATATATATATAAAAAATATATATATATATATATATATATTATATATATATATATATATATATATATATATATATATATATATATATATATATATATATATATATATATATATATATATATATATATATATATATATTTTTAGGATGTGTGTATAGGATATGTGAAGTTTAAGTAATATATATATATATATTACTTAAACTTCACATATCCTATACACACATCCTATCCTATAGGTAGTATTCACATAAATAACTCATAGGCACTACACTAACACATACCACTAACACTCAAGACATCCTTTTTAAAGCTACTGTTACTACTCATAAACTGCCCCAGGCACTCAGGTGCCAAAGTGGGCCATCCCAGGCCTTTGCCAAGGCTCTCTGTTCTCCCTATAGGAGGCATGAAACACCCTGCCCTACCCCCATACTAACCACCTGTCATGCAACCTTTCCCCTTTCACTTACTTAAATTTATATACCTTAACCCTCACTCTACTGTATGCCTATCCTGTGCACTATTTTTCTGCTATAGGCAGTGGCATATACTACTGCTATTCACTTCCTTATGCACAAGACCTTGATCCCCTGTTGCCACATCTACTATTGTTGCAATATCTTGCAACAACCTGTTGCATATCTGTCCCCCTTTCACTCTACTCCTCATACCATTCTACAAATTTAATACACACACTACTCTAACCTCACAAGCACCATCACCATCTATACACATATGCAAATACACATATCCTTAAGACACACACAAGCCTATATACACCCATATATATAAATATATATATATATATATATATATATATATATATATATATATATATATATATATATATATATATATATACTAGACCACCTCAACTATGCTACCCAACTATCCAGATGTATATAGATACATACATATATCAATTCCTATATGTCATGGATGATACACAAAGGAGTGGACTGCACACTGCAATAACTTGGTTAATGGATATGAAACTAGACATTCAAACCAAAAGGAGACTGAACATGTCATGCCTATGGGGTTTAACCCAAGTGCAGGACAACACAAAGTGACTGACATGCTATTACAAGGATGAAGGACTTGATGTCAGATTAATCCCATTGATACCCGAGCAATCAAGGATCTGATACTTAAGAGGATAGGGAGCTAATGCAAAGGTTGAACATTATGCAGGGCAGAACATTAGGAAAACAGTGAACTAAAATATGTGGGCTACTACAAAGTTTCTGGACCGCTACGAGGATATGAGGGATTACCTTGTGATGTTCGAATATAAAATAGAATGAGGATTTAACTCTAATTACAATATCTGAACTGATACCTAAATAAGTATCATACTCGAGGCCCCCACACTAGTTGCTAATGTTAAACAAGTAGCAATTGCTACTGTTACTAGTGATGTTTCCTGTGCTCAAGCTCTTGAATGTTACTGCCCTCTGCTCTAAAGGAAAGTAATAGACACTGCTACCAACCATTCATAACTATATAGCCTAAAGCCAAAGGACTGAACATGAAATGTGGCTAATGCAAGGTGAAAGACTGAACTAAAGCAAAATGTTACTGAACTTGATATATTGTCAAGTTTGGGGAAACTGAACCATAAATCAACTGAACAATACTCAAAATCTGACATATATAATGACTGATACCTAACTAAGGGATGAACAATGGTCTAGGGACAGAACATTAGAGTGTTAGGACTGATACATAATGGAATGCATTGGTCAAACGTAAAGGATAGCAGGGGACTGGACATGATATGTTAGGGACTGAACACCATCTAAATATAGGGATTGACACCACAATGAAGGATTTAACTGAATAATTTATCCATCAAAATAGTGACTGAACAAGAAGTAATGGACTGCACATCACTTGGTTAGAATATTTAACTGACATTGGGACTGGACATTAAGAGTAGGACAGTGTACCAAACATTAAACTGATAACTTAAATATCAAACCCTAAATCCAATAATATGTCAAACCCTTATAATATCACTAGATAATCATAGTATATATATAACATGGAAATTCAAAACCAAAACAACATGTAAAACTAAAATTAAACCATGGAATGCCCTATGGGTCATTGTGTCAAACACTTGGCGTGCGTATCCGATACTCTCGTGATACGCACTCCAAATGGATCCAAACTTGACCCAAAGCATACCTAAAGTAAGAGGGATCCTAAATGAATGTATCTACACTAAAGAAAGGAAATTAGAGAGTTTAGAGGGCTCTTACCAATTGGGAGATGGATCCCCAATGAACAATCCCTAGATTTAGATCTCCACCAAGCTCCGAGGGCCAAATTGCTCCAAATACTCCCAAGCTAGCCAATAGAGGCTTCCTCTCTTCAATAAGAAGAGTTTGCAATTGGTTTGAGGGAATTTAGACTCAATTTGGAAGATGGAAGAAATTTGGGGAAGAACATAAGGTTTTTAATGAAAGAGGGAAGAAGGAAGAAATGTTAGCTATTAATAGCAAGGGGAAGGGGCTCTAGTGGCCGGCCATAGGGTTTACTAGGGTTTGGTTTAGGTGCAAATGCCTAAAAGGCCTTCCTAACATGTATTGTCAAGCCTCTTTGGTAAAGGCCCAAACTAACTTAATGTTTAAGTCAATAAATTGATTCTAACTGGTTTACTAGCTAGATTAGAGTCTAATCAACTAACTAGAATAAATCTAAAGTTTTTTAATCTCTCTAACTAAGTTTTTCTTGGTCATGACTAACATCTAATCAAGGTGGTTCTAAGGTTTAACCAAATTATGACACTAGCACAATTCATTAAATAAATATTATCTAAAATAATCAAAATTAACAAAAAGTCAAAAATACCCTCAATTTTAGAAAGTGGTGGTTATAAGACACACAAGACTAAATCTGGCCATGCCCCGGTTCCGCAGAACCGATCGTTGTCGCTAAGGCGTGATGTCGTACGTGTCTAGGTTGTGCTTGTGCAAGGCATTTTTTATAACGGTCGATTATAGCAGTTTGCGATGGGTCGTCGCATAGAAGTTCCAAGCAGAAGCATTGAATAATAAAGAGAACACAATTATTTAAACAAAATCAGAAACTTATATTAATATGGAATATAAGACACAGGGCGCGAATCCCAGATTACAATCATTCATTCTTATTTTTTTCTCGAATTACAAGTCACTCTGCTCTTCCTTATACTCTCAATACAAGGCTCAAGGCTACAACTTGCGGATGCTTCAGAAGACGATGTCCATACATTATGTCCCGTATAGGTAAAGATTTCAATGCGGTCGCATGCCTCGAAATGCTAAGGAACTACATGCCTCAGCGCGTCCAAGCGAGCTCCGCCCCGACGAGCAAGTACCTGTAACCTATGCATGAAAACTGTTGGATGGTCAGTACACAACCGTACTGATGGTGTGAGCTCCTCGCCCACCCATACAAAGCCAATACGTTCATTTAATGTGTTCAACTTATTCTTTTGATTATTTTTCTATTCTTACCTTAGACTAATTTCATGCATTAGACTCTTGGCCTATTTTGTGTCTCTAAACCATCACCATACCTCGTACTGATAACTTACTTATCCTGATACCTCTAGACCATTTTCGTGCCAACAACATTAACGTCTCGACTCATGCTTACCTTTTTGGCTTATACCTTGGGACATAACAACATGATCGTGCCATAAGACCCATTTGTGTGACAAACATCGAGGTCAGTGCAACCCATTACTTGTCTTATAGTCTTTTCTATTTCACATGACACCAAATCCAACTATACTCATAAACTTGTGTCACTGACTCAACAAACGGTGCCACAACTTGTGCCAAAGCACATGTCTCTGCTATAGCCAAATCTTAGGCTCTATATTATGGTGCAAATTGTGCACACATTCTCCTTGACTCATTTATACCATGCTTACACTTCGTGTGACTCAATCGACACCATACATGCGGATGTTTTCCCATAAATAAATTCACTTTATTTATTTTGATTCTGGGAAAATACAACTGTAGGAATCCGATCTAGAAGACGATCGCTTTATCCCTTGGACGATACGAAGAAGAAAAGCTCTCAAGAATTCGATAGCAATTTAGATATTCTATATATCTGTACAATGAATGAGAAGAGAACTCTATTTATAGAGTAAAAAATATAACTAAAAAGATAACTGTCTTCATAACCTATGCATAGTTGATAATCACGCAGGACTCAATCGTACGCAAGGTTGATCAGCAGTTACTGGACGTGGCCCATAACTGTTGGACACATGGCAATCATGCATGAGTCGTATGCAAGTTAATGGGGCACGCATACGAGAGATCCGTGGCATGTCTGCCACATACTCCAATTTGATAATTTGAGATAATAATCCATGCTAACTGGTTGAGGATAAAATCCCTGTTGAGATAAAAAATCCACGCTAACTTACAGCAGAAATACTTAGGCTCAGAATACACGCAAACTTGAGGCAGAAGGCTCAGAATACACGCAAACTTGAGCCAGAACGGCCAGCTGTCTTGATTCGACGTGCCTCGACTGACACAAAATCTCTGACATTGATTGCTTTGTCAGTCACATTAAATGATGATAAGCCCTTTTTTGGTACGCCAACTTGATGAAGACCGAATCTTGTTGAAGAAGATTTCAAAAATCACGCAATAGTCGGCTGAGATCTCTTGAATCCCGTGCATACGTGACATACGAGGAGACGTTTATTGACTGTCGTGCTATTAGTCATAATTACAATCTGACAAATGGTGAGCTATCTTTGAGTACTATTTTGAACTTTGCGTACTTTTAAGGAAATGATTTGATAGAACTCATCGTGTCTTTTAGACATTTTCTTGATAGGCTGTATTAACTCAGCGTGACTATATTTTTGAGGCCTACAAAACCCCCTTCAAAGTTTTCAAAAATGATAAATTGTTTCGAAATACTTTGAAATCGAGACAAAAAAATAAATTTAGTCACGCTCAAATGATACAGAGAGAGATTTTTTCCGAAATGATTGGGCTGTTGGGATTCTGTGCGGTTTAGGATCCCGTGAAAAACCCTATATCGAGGCAAATGATTAAGGATTTTGCCGTTTGGACTTCTTTGCGAGCCTATAAAAAGGCCATACACCATCATTATTTCTTTTACTCGCTTTTTAGAGAAAGAACTCCACAGACCTCTTCATCGTCTTCCCCATCTTCTCCTTCTTCTTTCTTAACCATGGCTCCCAAGATCGATGCTCAAGCTAAGGGCAAGGCCCCTGCAACGTCCTCGCGTGCCACCTCCGATCGACTTCCTCGTCGTGAAGCCACTCATCCCCCTATGCAACGTAAGCATGCTGATGATGGGGGATATGAATTCAAGAAGATGAACTCCACGTAGAAATCTCTTTAGGATTTTAAGAAAAATGATGCTGAACTTTCGAAATATATCCCCCCTTCTTAGGGCAAAGGATATTTAATAAAGTATGCCCCCTTTTTAGGGTCGGCTATACTTCACATCTTCGTGTTTACGAAGCTCTGTGTTTTACGCAAATGAGCATGGCTCTCATGACTCTGCGTGATTTTTCATATGTTGGCAGAGATGTCGATGTTGAATTATTCACGCAGACTTCTGAGAGTCATCCTCTGGATAGATTAGTCTTGATCTGTCAGCGTATTTTTGTCATTTTCACTTCAGTGTGATTCTGGCAATGATGCGTGACTTTCATTCTAATATGTCTAAACTTTGCATGAATTAATCACATGCGTGATTATTTGATCTTTGCGTAATTCTAGTAGCGTATCTGTCTAATTTATGCGTGCCTTATGAAATTTTCTTTGAACACTGCTAAGCACGCATAAGGCTCATAGACGTAGATTTTTTTGAAGTCTGCGTGACAAAACATATCTGATCTTTTCTTTTCTTTTCTGTAGTGGACATCCGAAGTGAAGAGGCTGAATATGAAGGATATATGAGCTTTTCATTCAAACATGACTTGTCTCATGTAAAGTTTCCTCAATTTGACACTCCTGAAACCAGATTGGTTTTATTGAAGGATCAAGATCACACAACTCTGCTCTGTCTGATGAATGGTGAACTACTCCAGAGTCTTGATTTGGTATTTCATAAGAAATCGGCCTTTCTGTTTGGGGACGCCATAGCACACAAATCACAACCCAAAGGAATCAGGAAGAAAGTTTGTTTTTTTTGAAGGTGATACGAGGAAAGCCATGTACTGGCCGAAAGTGTCTAGGGGTTTATCCATAATGCGATTCATGCACGCTAGTTATCCAAGAAGAATGTCATGGCATCTAACAGAAAATCAACAAGCAAAGGCGAGCCGAATTATCTATAAGAAAGAAGGATTTTATAGCGCTCCAGAGAATCATGTATCTTTATTTCATGGTATAAAGCCGGGATGTGTGCCACCAGAAGATTCGTCTCTATTGATGCCATTCAGAACACCTATCTTCATAAATGAATTCATGGCGAATGATAAGGCATTTTATCCCACTGATTCAACGCCGAGGATGATAGGCTTAATGAATCAGGAGAACATAAGGTGGAAGACTCTAGTCCACTGGGTTCAGGATAAATATGAGAATGATTTGAAGCAGATAAATCTTTATGACGCAATCGTCAATTCTTCTTACGGCTTCAAACCCAATCCATTTTTATTCCTGGCCTTGGTTGAGAGATATAATCACCAAACAGGAACCTTTATGACTCCCAAAGGGGAGATGGGTTTTGCTCTTCACGAGATGGAATACATCTCTCATCTACCTACAGGCACATTGCCATATGAAGAATATGTACCTACAACAGAGGAGCTGAATTTTCTGTCGCAGAAGAACTCGAAAATGGTGTATCTATTCGAAGAAATGATGTGCCATTTCGGCACATGTACTCTTTATTATAAAAATCATGAGGATGAAGCCGGCTGCCATATCCAGAAGTGGATGTCTTATCTGTTCATGAATCGTGAGAAAGACAAGAAGAAGATAAATGAAAAGAGGAAGTATCAGATCAATTCCTTCAAACTCCTTTCTGAAAGTAAGATTACCAATCTGCTGGAGAAGTATGATTGTAAAGATTTTACAATCAATAAAGATTGGTATAAATTTAAAGCTGGAACCACTTTCAAGTCATATGTTAGACAAAGTAGAAAAACTTTATCGAAGAAAGGTCATTTAGCTGGATTCCTCTCCCTCTGGCTAAGAAGATTTATTGTTCCTGGCTCTTGCTCTTTGGATAGGATACATAGAGGCGTCATTTTTGCAGTAGTGCGCCTCATGTACGGTTACAAGATAGATTTGTTATCAGCGATGACTTGCAGGCTGAATGCAGGTCTTCGAAACTTTGTAACCACCATGATGTCTGATCAAAGGCAGATGACCGATCCTTTCCTGAGAATAGAGATGCCATATACTTATTTGTATGGTTGGCTTCTTCTTCATCATGACGGTTTGATACCTCCGGGAGCGGGAGGGAGCAGCAGTCTCTTTTTAGAGAAATATGCTGGAGAAACTTTCTGGAAAGTTCATACACTTCCAGAATACAGAAACATTTTGAACCGAGTGTCACATTGGTCAATTCAATGTGTTCCTCCGCCACCAGGTTATGAGTGTATGCCTGTGAATATGATAGATGGAGAGAAAGGTCACAGGCTAAGTGATGTAGCTTTTCAGTGGTTGCAACAAATTCGACCATCTCATTTGGTATATCGTCATGAGGAAATGACGTATTTAGAACCATATTTGCCGAGTCGATTTGCTCGACAGTTCGGATATGATCAACATCATGTTGGGAATGCCACTACTTGCCTCTCGGCTCGTGGAGGACTTATCGATGGTGCTCGGGCATGGAGATATTTCACAGCTAGAGATACAAAGGCTGAATTCTCTATGCCGAATCCTTTATCCAAGACGGGAACAAAAATGCTCTACACATATGCCCGTTTTTATGTTTCATCGAGCACTTTTATGCCAAATTTCCATTTGAAGACTTTCGTCGCAGAGGACGACCCAACTCCGTCAAAGAGATCGAAGAAGAAAATTATCACTTCATAATTTACCCTGGACCCTGAGGATGAGACTACGGAGGTCGAGCCTTTATATGAAGTATCCAAAGAGCAAATATTTCCTGATGAAGTTCTTCCTCCGATATTTGTGTCCATCTCCAAGAGAAAACGGAGTGATGAATCTGAGACGGTCTCTAAAAAGATCACTAAATCTCAGACTTCTAAGAAGAAAGGGATTTCAATAACTACCACTTCATCTCTAGGTGGTCTCCCAGTTGATGAAGATGATGCTGCTGATAAAGATGAAGAGACGGATGATGCTCCTTTAATAAAAAAAAATCGAGAGCTAGACTCGTCAAGAGGACTGTCGAAAAAATGAAGGGTAATGAACTTCTGGAAACCATTATGAGCGAAGATATATTGCCAGAAATCGAAGAAGCAGTTTCTACTGAAAGAACAGAGTCTGATCACGCTCATATTTCGGTAACTTTCGCTGAACCAATTGAGGTAGAATCAACTCGATTTCAGGAAACGACTGTCCCAACGACTAGTGGAGTAGCTGCAGAACCCACATTCGATCTTGGGTTAGGTACCATTCCAGAGATAAGGATAGAGGATATTAACATCCCCTTTGAGCACGGGAAAGAGGGTGTCATTCAGGCGTTGGATGATCAAATTAAAGATTCGGAAGAGGAATCAGCAGCCAGGACAGAAGTTAGGGAACAACCAGAAGCTCCATCTTTTCAACCTGTAGAGAAAACTAATCCAGTTGAAGAAACTCAGGTTGAAGAGAACATTCCTTCCGCCAGAGGCGATGAAGATGTGCAAACGTCTGAGCTATTAACTGCTGATGAATTACTGAAGAATGTTTGTAAAGACATCATTCTTCAAACTAGTATTCCAAAAGAGATTGAATCTACCCAAGCTGCGATGGAAAAAGAAACTGTTGTTAAAACTCAGACTCTATACATTTCTGCAGTCAATACTGAGTCTATGGAGATTGAAGCTCAAGAACCTGAGCTTACTAATACTGTTGTTGTTGTTCCTGAGATTCATCCCTCTCAAGGAGTTGATGAAAACATCTTAGATTCTGGATCAGAGACTCATCACGAAGCTGAGGATCAAAGAGAATCTGAAGAAAGAAATGAATCTGACAAAAGGATTTCTGAAGAAGAACATTTTGAGGAAGAAGAAGAAGTTGAAGAGGAAGAGGATTGGCACCCTGATACTTCTACTCATTACGATGAAGACAAGATCAGAGGGAATGGAATGGAGCTTGATCCTGAACCTGTTCGATCTCCTGACAATGCTCCAGTACCCAGTAATTCTGAAGCTGGAAGTAGTCATATAAAGCAGGTGTCAGACACCGTTATGGACCGACTGCGAGAAGATGCGAGACTTTCCAAGCATATAGAATATGAACCTCAACCGGGTAGAGTTTTATTTCAATTTTGTTTTTTACTGTTTCTTTTTCTTTATATGCTGATTATTTTTCCTTTGACTAATAGGAACTGCTGCAGCGATGAGCTCGACTCATGCTCCGCCTGTTCAGACTGATGTTGATGAAGGAAATTCGCATCTACCGACTTCTCCGAAAGCACATACTTCTATTCCCAGAATAGAGAATATCCAGGCTTCTTCCTCAATAATGACAGCAACTCCCGGTTTTGAAACGGGATTGGCAAGGACCCTGGCAATGTATTCAGATATTATCTATTCATATCTGGATACGTTCTCCGGGCGATTCATGAAAGATGAAACTATGCCTTTCTCCGAACTCCGAACGGTGATTAATTTCCCGCTTCTGGCACTGCGACATGCTAGCTGTTAGACTCAATGTATCTTCTTTGAACATCTCCTAGATGAATTGGAGACAACTATCCGAAAATACTGGGAGATCAAGAAAAAAGATATTAAATCTTTGACTGTGGCTGAGATCGCTCAATTGGAACATGAAGCCCAAGCTCAGCAAGCTGCTTTAGAAGAATTTCTTGCTTCTTCATCAGAGAAGTTAATAAAGAAGGATGAAGAAATATTAACAACTCGTCAGAGAGTAGAACATCTGGAGAAAGATAAAACATCTAAAGCTGAAGAACTTCAGAAGTTGAAAGAGGAATTGGTTCGTCTTCAGGAGCGTATTGCATCCATAGAAAAGGAGCAATCTGAGATTATCACTGCTCGTACAACCGAAGCTGCACGCTATCAAACTCCTCAACAAGAGCGAGAACAGATGCAGGCCGAGCAGATAGAAGAAGCTAACCGTCGCCATTATGCTATTGTTATTTTTGATCAACAAGTAGTCGCAGTTGAGGCAGCAGAACGAGTGCGTAAAACTCATGAGGAGAAGATGAACACTGTACTCGATCGTATTCAGGAGTTAATAACTCCTACTACTCAATAAATTTTCAAGCTTCTCATATTTTGAATTTTTTTGGCATTCACTGGTAATCAGCACTTTGATCTTGAATGAGAACTTTGATCTGATTTTTGACTTTGTTGTTTTGATAATGATGTATCTATAGAAAATATGTTCAGAAGTAAATAATACATGACATATTTCAATAGAATAGAATATACAAATGAACTTTGTAATTCTATCAGATGATATTAAACCAAAGATAATTTTAGTTTAATATTGATTAGAAAAAATAGAATTCAGATATAAAAATATCTTTGAACTCGATTTTTCATGATCTTTGGACTCGAAAATCAAAAGACTAGATATCATTTTCGTAAAATAGAAAATATGATACTGAGATAGAAAATTCAGAGGTAATATGGACGTAATTTTCTAGATATCAAATTCACTAAGAAAATGACACAAATTAGAATATCTATTTCCACTGGGGATAAAAGATATCGAAATGATTCCTGTAGAAAACAATGACCTTGGTATTTTTTTAACTAGCTGAGGAATGATAGAAGAATAATCTCGACAGATGAAAATATTACACATAATATTTCTTCAAGAATTTGCCATTAATGGGCATCATAGTAACTTTACCATCCATGGTGGTAAGCTGATATGCCCCATTAGAAAATACTTTATTCACAATGAATGGACCTTCCCATTTTGCATCGAACTTGCCTTTACTCATATGTATCATAGTCATCGGACGTCTGACTGCAAGAACAAGTTCTCCTTTTCGATATGCTCGAACTTTGACTTTCTTGTTAAAAGCTCTTGAGATTCTAGCTTGATAGAATTCGATATTCTGTTGAGCATATAACCGCTTTTCATCTAGAGCTTCTAATTCCTGAAGTCGAAGACGATCGTTATTCTCAGTGGTAAGTTCATTAGCGATTGCTATCCTTAAAGAAGGAATTTGAATCTCTAATGGGAGAACAGCTTCGCATCCATACACCAGAGAGAAAGGTGTACATCTGGTGGCATTACGAACTGTAGTGCGGTAAGCCCACAAACATTCACTGAGTTTCTCACTCCATTTACGTTTGTTGGCAGAAACAAACTTCTTTAAGAGTTTGATGATGGTCTTGTTGAAAGCCTCTGCTAATCCGTTAGCTGCTGGATTATATGCGGTAGAATCCAAATTGTTGATCCGATGATCGTCACAGATGTAAAACCCCTATTTTTTTTAAATTATTTTTTTTATAAATTTATTAGACTTCAAATTAATTTATGTAATTCATGATTTTATTTTTAGAAATGACCTTAGCCATTTTTAAATTTTGGAACACAAGACTACAATGAATTTTGGCACGGAAGATGTAGCAATGCACCTTGACTAGTGTAATAGCCGGGGAAAGCCTAGCCATGGTGATGTCCAAACTAGGAAAACCAGACCAAATTGTGAAATGACTTATTTAAAGTATTTTTATTTAATTATTGAACATTATTTTATATATTGATTTTTAGATGACCCGGTTTGTCCAATTCAGTCCGAACTGGGCCCAAACCAAATTTAAGCCCATGTAGGCATGTGGTGTGACCAAAATGGCCATGTAGGAACATTTCATGTGTGTACAAATATTTTTAAATAATTTTGAGACTTGTTGAATATTTATTGACTTTTGGTGCAAAATTTATGTTTGTTAATAAAATAATATTTTACAAGAAGGTACAATTTTCTGAACCCATACATGGGCGAGCGGTAAAAGTTCACCCATTGGGACGATTTTATTAATTTATTATTATTAAAGTTATTTTGAGGAGATTTAATAAACATGAATATTCTAGAGATATATTATTATTATTTTTAGTTGATTTCTTGCGATTTGAATTTTAGTTATAAGTAGATATGTGTAAATATATTAAATAATTGAGTAGAGATATTTAATTTGATGTACATGGTTATTAAATATATAGATACGTAAATATATTTAAATGTATTATATATATATATATATATATATATATATATATATATATATATATATATATATATATATATATATATATATATATATATATATATATATATTTAAATGTATTATATATATATATATATATATATATATATATATATATATATATATATATAATATATATATATATATTTTTAATATATATATATATATATATATATATATATATATATATAAAAAAATATATATATATATATATATATATATATATATATATATATATATATATATATATATATATATAGATATTATGAAATAGATTAAATAATTGGATAGTTGACTTTTAAATGATATTTGGATTTAAATAAATTTTGATGTATTTTGGATATACATATATATATATATATATATATATATATATATATATATATATATATATATATATATATATATATATATATATATATATATATATATATATATATATATATCATGGTTTTAGATTAAGAAGAGAAAAAAAAAACATATGAGGTGGTCGGCCCCACCCGACCACCCCAGGCCTAATAGCAGTCGCAAGCATCTTATAGCATGCGCCCCTTTTTTAAGTTTAGAAGCAAACAGCAGCAAGCATACCAAGCTTGCCGACCCCTCCCCCCTTATTATACATATATACTTAAGTATATATGTAAAACCAAAAACCCAAACCCTAAATTCCTTTCTCCTCCAAATTTCCTTCCACCTCTTTCCTCTCCTCCTTTCTCCTCCCCACACCACGGCGGAGCTCGGACGCACCATGGCGAAGCCATGCTCGCGAAGAAGACAAAGGAACCATTGACAACAACAACAGATTCCCACTTTAAGGTATCCCACTTTTCCAATCGATTTCTCCTTCAATTTTAATCCGATTGTAGATCCGTAAATTCGTGTAGATAGCCCACATGACCCTCTTCATCACCTTTAAAAAAAAGAATTATTTATTCTGCAATAAATTTCAGATTTAATTAGATTAAAAATCTCGATACATCAGTTTTCAAAAATATTAAAAACCCCGTACGAGGTACGTCCCGACAAATCGGGCGACCCCGTCATGAACCGAAAATACTAAAAAGTCCGTATCGAATTTATGGACGTGCGAGAATCGACGGGATTCAAATTGGTTGCGTGTGCGCAACGAATTTGGTCCGTATCCGTCGAATTTTTGCGTATCGGGCTTTTCGAAATTTCCTAACTATTTTGTGCACACTCATCAAATCGCGACGAAACTTGCGCCATTGGACTCGAAATATTTTTCTGGTCCTGTGAGCCAAGTTTGGTCCGATTCTGAGACCGTTAATCGAGACGCTATTTTGGCGGGCCCACAATCCCACTCAACGGGCGATTTTGTGCACAACCCACCGGAATCCAAAATTGGACATACCGTTGGATTCGTTTCGTCAAAACAAATCTGTAGACATGTAGTTTGACGACTTTAGAGACCGTAGGTTCTGGCACGCATTTCGGTGCAAAGCGGGTCCAACGGCGGACATCGTTTTGATCCGAAATTACGATTTTGTTCCTGTTCCAGAATTTGACTTTTGGACAGGTGTTTCCTAGGTATATCTTCTTCACCGAGATCATTTTTGATTTGTGAGTTTTGGTGCTGACACTTGCTACTCTTGGATTTGCCTTTCTCGCACCGCAGGCAAGATACCTTGCCATTATACTGTTTATATTCAGTTGCGTTTTATTACATATCACTGTTCTTTATTTCCAGTTCTTACAGTTCTTGATTTAATGTATGCACAGTGATATTAGATATACTTTGCTATTATCCTTTGATTGCATATGGACTTAGAGTTAAGAGACTACTGTTGTAGTGTATTGCATATACCTTGACACCGTTGTACCACGAGGATGTGTGAGATGAGTAGCATGTAGAGGTTCTTGTGTGTGGGTTGATCCCCATGTGCATGCGTTAGGGCTAACTGCTAATAGATGCGTGTTAGGAGACTTAGTAGTTAGTAGAGATACATGGTTGTGGATGCGACATGGTAGGTACATTGGGTGGGAAGAACATTTCCTTGTCGTATGGGCTTCTATTGCACTTCCCTTATAACCCGGAAGCTCCGATGGAGATACGGGTATGAGCCTCTCAGGTTGGCCACTGTCGTTTTTCAACGTCATGCTCTCGGTCACTGGTGCCCAAGTGGGGACTATACCAGATCCCATTACAGCCAGGGCTCATGCGATGGAAGGTTTGTTCTTAAATGCATGTTCACTTTAGTATGATTAGATTACCTTATTGTGTCTTGTCACTTTCTTTGATTGTGGTATATTTTTATATTCAGTATTATATGGCATGTTGATGTATCTTGTTACGTCCCTCTGAGGACTTGGTTATCTCGCCAGTTGTGCGCTCTTGTCTTTCGCAGGTGTTCTAGTCGGGCTGTGATTTTCTCCATCCTTTCGAAGATGATTGCACTTGGCTCGTCTTGTTATTTCGTCTATTCCTTCTTGTATATTTTATTTGAGATAGTTGGTAGTGGACTTTGTCTCCGCCCAACTTTTGTACAAATTACAATCCAGCATTGATATCTATTTTATATTGATTCTTTTATTATGGATGAGATTTAGTTATTATGGTTCTACTACATTTTACAGCTTATGTATACATACGAGTTTCCATATATTGGAGTATACTTCGTATGTATGCAGCTGGCATGGATACGACCTAGTCCTACGTATTTTGGGACTGGGGCGTTACAACAAAATCGAGTAAACTTCTGGCTGACGAACTGTGGTCCATTATTATGAATAATGCATCGGGGAACACCAAATCGGTAGATGACATGATGCTTGATAAAGTTGATGACGTTGGAAGTTTTGACTTCAGATAAAGGAATAGCTTCAGCCCATTTGGAGAAATAATCGGTTATTACGAGAATAAACCGATGACCTTTTGATGACGGCAGATTGATTGGACCGATAATATCCATGCCCCAAGCTTCGAAGGGCCATGATGCTGCTGTTGGGTGTAGAAATTCTGAAGGTTGATGGATAAAATCCGCATGGATTTGACAAGCTTTACACTTACGGGAATATTGAATAGCATCATTTACCATAGTAGGCCAATAATAACCCATGCGTCGAATACGGTCTTGAAGTTTAGGTCCAGGCTGATGTGCTCCACAAATTCTATCATGTGCTTCGCGGATAATTTGTTGGGCCTCATCACCGGTAATACATCGAAGAAGTAAACCATCATAAGCTCGACGATATAAGATTTTTGTAGTATGATTGTAATAAAATCTGAGTGCTCGTCGTCTGATAGATGCTGCCTCACTCGGATTATCTGGAAGGATATCATACAATACGAAATCTAAAAAAGGAAGTCTCCAATCTTTATCAGTATTCTGAGTCTCAGCTGAATTACTAAAGATGAATTCCATACTAGAATCAGATGAAGATGAAGAGGATTTACGATTTAATCTGTCAAACTCTAAATCAATACCGAATCCTCTTGTTGTATTGACATCATGAGATGTTGATTCTTCAATATCAACTGGAAGTCCTAGAGTTAGATTGTTCTCAAGATGAAATAATTCTCGATTATAAACAACAATCATTTGTTGACGTCTAACCGGAATAGCTAACACTGCCATAAGATTAGCAAGAGCATCAGCTTCTGTGTTACATGCTCGCCTAACATGCTCGATGAAGAATCCTTCAAATGAAGAAGCTATAGATATGGCCAATCTATGGTAAGGAACCAGATCTTGATGGCGAACTTCATAAGTACCTCTTATCTGATTGACGATGAGTTTAGAATCTCCATAAGCTTCTAAATGTTGAATATTCAGATGTTTAGCGAGTTGAAGACCAATAAACAATGCATTGTACTCAGCTACGTTGTTTGAACATGGTTGATCGAGAGAATAAGCTCTTTGGATAGCAAGACCTTCTGGCGATACAAGAACGATTCCAACCCCAGCGACAATGTCACCATTAGGACCTATTCTTGAAGCTCCGTCAAAGAATAGACGCCAAGTAGGATCTTCTTCAGCAATTTGGTTTGAGTCTAGGACTTCATTTGGGATTTCATCGTAAAGTTTTGAATTTTCTGGAATTGAATGAGCAGCCAGAAAATCAGCTAAAGCTTGTCCTTTGATCGATTTCTGAGGGATATAGTGCATATCATACTGAGCAAGTAAAATTCCCCAGTTAGCCAATCGAGAATTTAGAACACTTGGTTTCTTCATCATGACTCGTATAGGATTGATCCTGGAAATGACATGAATGGTCTGGCCAATGATATAATGTCGTATCTTTTGGACAGCGAACATAAGGGTTAGACATTCTTTTTCGACCGGTGAATATCGAGGTTCAGCTCCAGTCATGGTACGACTGAGATAGTAAATGGCTTGTTCATGACCATTTCTATTCTTTTGAGCGAGCAGCGCACCCAATGAATGACTCGTTGCTCGGGTATATAGAAGGAACGGTATTCCTGAAGTAGGAGGTACCAATACTGGGGGGTTCATCAGATATTGTTTTATGTCATCAAATGCTTTCTGACATTCGTCAGTCCAGACGAAAGAAACACCTTTTTTTAAAAGTTTATTGAATGGTCTGCAGCGTCCTGAAAGATTAGAGATGAATCTCCTGATATAAGCGATCCTTCCTTGAAATCCTCGTAGCTCTTTTAAGGTGCGTGGAGGACGCATCTCTTGGATGGCTTTGATCTTCTCGGGATCTACGTGTATACCTTTCGAGGTAATGACGAAGCCGAGAAATTTGCCACTAGAGACGCCTAAGAAGGACTTAGTTGGGTTCATCCTTAATTGATGCTGACGCATTAGATCAAATATAGTTTTCAAATCTTGAATGTGATCCTCCTTTTGTCGATTTTGACTGCAATATCATCAACGTAGCATTCGACTATTTTTTGCAAATGTTTACGGAATATAGTGCTCATGGCTCGTTGATAGGTTGCTCCTGCATTCTTGAGGCCGAATGGCATCACTGTATAACAGTATGTACCGATCGACGTTCTGAAGGAAGTATGTTTCTCGTCATCTGGAAACATTTTAATTTGATTGTATCCAGAATACCCATCCATGAATGACATCCATTCAAAACTGCAGGTATTATCGATCATAACATCAGTAATTGGTAGAGGGAACTCGTCTTTAGGACATGTCGTATTGAGATCACGATAGTCTATGCATACTCTGATCTTGCTAGTCTTTTTAAGGACATGAACTATATTAGCCACCCAATCATGATGTTGTTCCTCTCTGATAAACCCAGAAGCCATGAGTTTATTAACTTCGACTTCAATTGCATCCATAATATTTGGACGGAATCGTCGCTGTTGTTGCTTGACCGGTTTAGCATTTGGCATGATATTGAGTTTATGAGTTGCGATCTGTGGATCAAGTCCTGGCATATCTTCATAGCTCCAAGCGAAGACGTCGATGTATTCGCGAATAAGTTTGATCATGTCTTGCTTATCAGTTTCTGAAAGACTTTCACTAATGAATATTGGTTTGGGGATCCCTCTTCACAAATATCTATTTGAACGAGTTTATCTTCAGTTGGAGGTTCTCTTTGCTCGAATCTAAACTCCCATTGATTATCTAACCTTTGGGCCCATTGTTCTGACTCGGATGAGATTTCAAATTCGTCTTCGTCATTTTCTTCAGGACCGTCAGCGGAAACCATGTTGGAAGACAGAATGTTACGGTGGAAGTCACCGATACTTGTATCAGAATCCCAAGAGGAGGAACTAGAAGAATCAGATCTTTTATCTTCGTCAGATTCGGGATCTTCATGGATGATATTGATGAAGGAAGTAGGAGCAATATAACCCAATCCGCATTTTGTCCTTCCATATTTTAGAGAAGGAATCCGAACAGGCATTCTTCTTCCTTTTCCATTACTGAGGCCAGTTCTGAAGTCATAGCCCATATTTTTGATAATATCTTTAGATTGCTGGCTGTAACGACGCAACTGTAATCTTCCAGAATCATCATTTCTATCATCATCTTCAAGGTTGATAGGGTTTTTTGGTCCTTTGTAGAAGAATATTGGAATGTCTCCTGGTTTTCTGCTAGGTACTAGAAAGCATGAATCTTGTACTGATTCTAAGGGTACTTCTGTATGAAAAGTCTGTACAACTCCTATGGTTATTGTTTTCAAGTCATCTAACAAATGCAAATAACTATGAACATGATTACAAACATCAATATACTGCAAAGACGGAGATATTTCATTAAATTCAAAAGTAGTAGTATTTACATTAGAAGGAGGTTGAACCTTAGAAATCTTAGCCAAATCAATGACTAAAGGGGGAGAAGAAGAACGAGAAGGAGTTTTGTTTCGATTAAGATCGATCACAAATGGCTCAGAAGAGGTGAGCTCCCTTGAAGCTTGGGATGGAAAAGTAGTTCGCCCACCAACAGGGATTACCAAAGTTTCCTGTTTTATAGGTGAAGATGCAGGAAATGTAGTACGCCCACTGACAGGAATGATCAGTGTGTCTTGGGTAGATGATTGAGGTAATGAAGAGATACGTCCGCTCACTGGAATAATGAAGGGACCTTCTCCAGAGGGTTTAGGAGACTGTTGCTGAGTAGTTCGACCTTTAACAGGAATTATCAAGGTCTCACTTTGCGGATCTTCTTTTTCCATAGCTTGTACTATTTTTGTATACTCCTCTTTGTACATCCGGGAATCACTGAAATAAGCTTCAACCCTACGGAAAGGATTTATATCAGCAACTTCCTTTTGTACCTTTCCATCGTTGTCAATATATTTGAAGCACTGATGAAGAGTAGAAGTGTCACGACCCGCACCCACCGTGAGGGTACGAGTACGTAACAACGTCCAGCCTACGCCGCAGTGTCGGCGGTAGAACGCTGTTCTAGGTCATGAACTATAACTAGCATAATATGAATACTCTCCATAAGGAGGCCAACACAAAGGTACAACTTAATCACAATCTAAGATAGAATGATAAAGATAGATAAACATAAAATCCAAAAGAGATACAGGAGATAGAAGTCTAAGTGTCTAAGATACATAATCCCAGAAATACATCTCAAAACTCAAATACAGTAATCCACAAGTAAATACAACTCCAGACAAAATGAAATAACTATCTAAACAACCTCTACTGTGTCTCCTTTAGGCTAGCAGGCAATCCCAGGCTATCTGTAAAATTTATCAACAGGTCCAGTCAGGACAGGAGCGAGCACAATACATCTCACGCAGATCATAACAGGTTAGAAAATATAAACATGCAAGAGAGTACGATACATGAAACTGAAAGAAAGTACATGATGTAAACAGAGAGAGAACTGTAATAAAAATATCTACTATAAGTAGAGAGCTACTAGTGACTAGTGATTTAGAGTACGAAGTCGACATGTGAACGGCTGGATTTGCACATGACTATACTAAAGAGGCGCACATGGCTATACTACTTTGGAATTGTTCACATGGCTATTTATACTCCCCCATACCCCAATCAATACACAAGGATCCAAACAAGTTATGTTACGTACATGGTTTTCACATGAAGTCCATAAATGGGTGCACATGAAGTATACACGAGAGCTCATACATGAGTGCACATGAAGTTCACATGGGGGCCCATAAACGGGTGCACATGAAATTCACATGAAGGCTCATAAATGAGTGCACATGCAATATAGGTTATACATGAGATACATGGGAACCATGACCGATTCATGAGAGCACATGAGAGTACACGAGCATGCATGAACGAGCATGAAGCACATGAGAAACATGGATAACATGAGAGCGAGGAATACATGATGTACACGAAACACATGACACAATGTATCTGATGCTTCTGAGGGGAATAACATCTCAATGTAGGGATCCATATAGTACCAATCCGTGATAATATCGTGACAGCATCAAATAAGGTAAACTAAAGCAGGAATATAATTCTAAGCAAGTTATGAAATGATCAGAGAATGTACTCGCCTGCTATCTGAATGTCCAAGGTAAAAATACTGTCCGAGGAGAGGTGTCTGGCTCCTAATTAGAACATCACAAGTCACAACATGTCCAGAAGGGTAATATAAAGCACTACAATGCATTCTACATGAATCTAGGTCAAACTAAGCCAAAGTCACCCCTTGGTCAACTCTGGTCAACTGCACTAGTCAAACTAGGTCATGTCCTAACCCAGCAAGTCTTACTAGGCCTAACCAAGACTATCCTAGCAAGCACACATCAATACAAGGCTATACAAGCCAACATACACCCAACTCTATATAGCATGCAATTATTCAATACTCAAATAGGCAAGAATTCATATTGGATATACACTAGGTAATCTATTACTTTAAACTATATATGTCTACACATATATACACATGCATATATTGGTATTCAACATTAGGTCTATAATCATGGCATTTCAAATGGTTATATAAACTTATATATTACAACACAATATGCTAACATATATATAATATACATACATAGCTAAATTAACTGTATTCATAAATACTTATTTAAGAGGCTATGTGTGTGTATGTGAACATGGCAAAGGGGCAAGTGAGGGTTAAATGGGCATACATAGTGTATACATATCAAAGAGTGTCAAAGTGTAAGTGAACAAAGTGTCAAGTGTGATAGTGTCTACATAGTGTAAGGGGTACATGAGATAATATAGGATTTGTGTTAACATAGAACATTACATCTCATTAACTTGTATATTGCATACATTACATCTATTATTACATTACATACTATAGAACCTACATATTCATTACAAGCCATACTTATACATGCTTACATTAGATAGGATACTTATACCTCATACATCATTTATTTAAACATTTACTCATGCTTGTATTCTCTATTTAATTACATAATGTACATGGGTTAAAATCAAATAGAACATTATATTACACACAAGGGTGCACAAAATGCATATGCCGAATAGTAACTCCTACTAATAATCAATACTGTACCATCTCAGCATAAATTAAAATCTAGGATTAAAGTATGTTATAGATCTATGTGTTAGCTTTCCGAAACTTTAAACGGATCGCGTTTTCGTTTCCGAAAACTCCCGGAATCGCGAAAACACCAAGAACGCGTTTGTCTTTCGTACAGCTGACACTCAAATAATTCTCCAGAAAGTTACAGAAAGAATTAGGCCTATTAATATATGTTTTTGGAAAGCTAACTTTAATATGCTTCTTTTAAAAAAACGGGAGATTAAACCGAGCTTTGAGCTAGAAGTTATGACATTTCTAAGTTAGGGCTGAAATTAAAAACGTGGATAAAAATCATGACGAATTTGGGTAGTTTGAGACAAAAGAACACAAGTATATAACATAATATATCAAGAACTCACTCTCTACACTAATATATATATATATATAAGACACTATAGAACACATCTCCAATACAAAAATATGAGATTAAACATGTAATAATTCATTCATACATAACAACAACACATAGTGTGTCCAAATTTGGGGTTTTCCCACATGGACACAACCACAACACAAAGGACACTCCTATGACCTCCAAATGGACACGAAATGGACACAAATGGAGATACAACCATGGGGGTCATTCCTATGGGTTCAAAATAGACCTATATGCATGAGAAAATGAAAAGGAGAAGGGATTTATACCTCCCAGTAGATCGAATCGAAGAAAAGCCTTTCCGGAGCGACACCGACACGAAGAGATTCTAAAAGGACACGAACGAGCTCTGAATCTTCCCAAACTTGGGTAGCTTCCTCCTTGGCTAGAATGGAGAAGGATAGAAGAAGATTTGGTGGTAAAATGGAAGGATTTGGTAGAGAAATTGATAGGGATTGCTCTCTAGGAATTTGGGGAAGAACAAGAGAGAGAGTGTAGATGAGAATAATGAAATGAACTTGAACCTATCCTCTCCCAAAGTGGCTGGCCATATGGGACTATTTGTCCTATTATGGTAAGGTCCAAAATGCCCCCACTAACCTATTCTATGAGTATTAGAAAAGGGCTAATTGGTTGGGGCTAAATTAGTCATTCTAAAGTCTCTAATCACACTAACCTTATTTATAATAATTAGTCTAACCTCTAACTAAAATATTTCTATCATATGGACTAAAATTAATATCATGTGGGCCATGCCTAACTAGTGTGTGGGTCCCACTAGAGTCAAACTATCCCATTTCAAGTCGGATTGAGTTAAATTCGAACCCGACTCAATTAACCCCAAAACAATATCATAAATAATAAAATAATTTTCAACCCCAAATAATATCATAAATAATAAAATAAATTTTAAAAATATTCAAAAATGTAAAATGACAAAAATATCCATGTTTCTGAAAACTGGGGGTGACAAGAAGGCACCACATTATTTTTATGAAGGAAGGGTCTTCCCAGGAGAAGATTATAAGATCCCACGATCTTGATCACATAGAAAGTGACTTTGGATCTGAGATCGCCTATTTGAAGTTTCAGATGAATCTTTCCCAACGGCTTGCTTCGGCTTTGATTGAATCCCAATATGGTAGTAACCGTCTTGGAAAGTTTGTGAAGAGGGATTTTTAATTCATCCAGCAGACTCTTTGGCATTATGCTTAAAGCAGACCCTGAATCAATAAGAATACGATCTATCTTCATCGTATCGATATAATCGGTATAGTAGAGAGGCCGATCATGTCGATTATCCTCCAATAACATGTCATCTTGTGTAAAGGTAATATTCGGGATGATCTCCAATACACTATTGCAATGTAAGCGAGTAACAAGTTCTTCATCTGGCTTCTTTAATTGTGCGAGACAAGAGTCAGCCTGAAGAAGTGCCTCACTTAATGTCTCCCGAGTCTCTTTAGAAAGACGTAGAAGTTCAAAGAGGGACATTCTAGCTGGAGTACTAGCAAGTTGAGCTAAAATGTCAAAGTTATAATGCTTCTGAAGTCCAAGGGGAGGGGACTTCCTGATTGGTTTATCGAAGCGAGCTTGTTGTTTGCCTTTCTCAAGTGCTGTGGGCTCGGAAGGAATAGGTACAACCGGTGTAGTTGAAGGAACAGGTGCAGTGAATGATTCTTCCTCACGAGGAACATCAGGAGTATCTTTGTCAGCTGGAGAGATATCAGGAGTATCTTCAGGACTCTTGGAATAATCCTTTAGATAATGTTTCCCTGTTCTAGTAGCACCAGCAAGTGTTTCTACTTTATCTTTTGGTTCTGTGTCGGAAGTAGATCCGAAAGAAGTCATATGACATGACTTAGTTTTTTCGGCCTTCTTAGATTTTAGGGAAGTAGTCTTTTGAAGGGGAGGAGATTCAAAATCTGCCACTAGATCGGGATGAATCCATATGATTTCTCCTGTTTCAATAGTGATCGGTACTAATCCTTCAGACTGTGGGGGGGAATATTCACGATTTCAAGAGTTGCCTTGGAAATAGGAACGATCCTGCTTTCGAAGAGTTGAGGAGGAAAATCTCCGAATTGCATAGAGACAACGTTGGAGGTGACGGTCTTTTCTTTCGGAGTGAGAGTGACAGCTCCAGATTTGATCATTTCCTGGATTTTTTCTTTCAGTACAAAACATGTACGAGCTGTGTGACCCAACATTCTATGGTACGGGTAGTATTTAGGATGATATGTCTTACCAGCTTCATCGGGTTTCTTGATGTCAGGTAATTGTATTTTATTACCTTTAAGTAGACATTCAAAGATACCAAGGACGTCATCGTCGTCAAAAGAGTATTCTTTTTTGGGGCGAGGTGCTCTTGGTTGTTGATTTGTTGGAGCTGGGGTAGCATGGGCAGATATTACCTCTTAATTTTTGCTCTGGAGATTGACTTCGAGAGTCTCTTTTCCTTTACGATTGTTAGGTCGCATACTATTGCTAGTATTTTGACTTGATTCATTGGGAGTCATGTGTACCCCCAGACCTTTGAAAGTCTCGGCACTGACTTCGGCAGCTTTGGCACTGACGATGAAGAAAGGCCAATCTTGGAATTGAGTGGATCCTGTCCACATGCTGATGATTGGTAAGAGATTCGACTTGCAAGTGTCGATAGTGACGGCATCGGGGGTTCCGAGAGGCATTTTTAAAGCTTCTCTTCTAAATCTTTCAATGAAGCTTTCAGTGCTTTCATTATTTTTCTGTTTGATTCTTATAAGAGCAGACATAGTCATGTCATTGAGCCCTTCATAGAACCGTTCAAGAAACATTTGTTTGAAGCCGGTAAATGACGTAATACACCCATCAGGGAGACTTCTATACCATTTATAAGCCGTTCCCTTGAGACATCCGACAAACACCCGAGTAAGGAGGGCGTCGCTCGGTTGCAACTGATCAGTCATCACTTCAAAGTGATTGATGAACTGACTTGGGGAGGTGGTCTCATCAAAGAATGAGATAGTAGGAGGCTTATATTTAGGAGGACCATTTCGAATCACAACTGATTGCTTTGAATCTCCGTTCGGACCATTTCTCAAATTTCAAGCACGTTCCGCCTATATCTTATTGACGATAACATCGTCCGATGGTACCCCTATCGATAGTCACCTACATTCTATGAATCAAGTCAAACTCATTACCAACCGAAATCATTTGATCGCACACAACTTGATATTATCGATGCAATTCTTGGTGTATATTCTCAGCCCGACTTATTCCATCGTGTTTTACATTAAACCATCTTTTATTCAACCAAATTTCCTTCGTGTGATTTTATAAAATATATAGACTTATTGTATGGAACATCCTACGGAATATTGAGAGAGAGAGAGAGAGCGCACCAACAATATCGATTGCGGAAACATCATTTAGTATGAAGCCGTCAGAGTTAAAGAATTCAATCGAAAGTCCAAGAACGTAAAGCCGTGCTCTCATACCATCATGTCATACCCCGGTTCCGTAGAACCGATCGTCCTCGCTAAGGCATGATGCCGTACATTTCTAGGTTGTGCTCGTGCAATGCGGCATTAATAACGACCGATTACACCAAGAAGAAGGATTGAATAATAAAAAGAATATAAGTATTTGAACAAACTCATAAATTTTTTTGATATGGAATATAAGACACATGATGCACAACCCAGATTACAATCACTCAAGCTCACTTTTCTTTCTAATCACAAGTCACTATCTCTCATACTCTCAATACAAGGCTCAAGGGTGCAACTTGCGGATGCTTCAGAAAAAGATGTCCATACATTATGTCCCCTATAGGTGAAGACTTCAACGCGGCTTCATGCCTCTAAACACTCAGGAACTCCATGCCTCAGCGCGTTGAAGTGAGCTTTGCCCCGACGAGCAAGTACCTATAACCTGTACATGGGTGGTCAGTACACAACCGTACTGGTGGTGTAAGCTCCTCGCCCACCCATACAAAGCCAACATGGTCATCTAATGTGCGCAACTTATTCTTTTGATTTTCTTTCTATTCCTGCCTTAGGATCAATATCATGCATTAGACTCCTAGCCTATTTTGTGTCTCTAGACCATCACCATGCCTCGTACTGATAACTTACTTTTCCTTATGCCTCTAGACCATTCTCGTTCCAACAACCTCGTCTTGACTCATGCTTGCCTTTTTGGCTTATACCTTGGGACGCAACAACATGGTCGTGCTAGAAGACCCATTTGTGAGATAAACATAGAGGCTGTGCTTCGTAACACAGTACAACCAATTTATACTTGCCTTATGGTCTTTTCTTTTTCATATGACACCGACTCAAACCATACTCATAAACTTGTGTCATTGATTTGACAAAGAATGCCACAACTCGTACCGAAGTACGTGTCTCTGCTATAGCCAAATCTTAGGCTCCATATTATGGTGCAAATCGTGTACACATTCTTCTTGACTCATTCGTGCCGTGCTTACACTTCATGTGACTCAACCGACACCATGAATGCGGATAGCCGCTCAGCACACCAACTCATATATATGAAGGGTCGCTGGCAATGTCAAGCCATCTTTGACGTTGATGGTTTAGACGACGATCATTCAGTGCAAGGTAGCTAGCCTAGCCCCACTGAAAGCCCTGAGTCACCAAGCATTTCGGAGTCATCCTTCAGTTACCTGAACCGCTTTCCAATATCCCGTGGGAGTACGTCAGACACCACAAACTTGTTCCCCTAGGTATGAATCGATCCCAGTGCCCTGGCAATCGTTCGAGGAAAGAAACCATGTGCACAAGTTTTCCATGACCATACAAGACTCTACTCAATCTGACATACTTTGTAAGACCATTTCTTATTTCATCTTTACATCTCTATGCAGCTCCACGGTTCGAAGAGTGCCTCGGAGAATAGTGTCCCAAAAACTTTTAATGTTTTTAAAATCTTCTTACTCAAACTCAAGAACGACTGTTTGATAGTCCTTATGCATACACAACTTGAACCAATTGTATTCCGTGCGACATTACCTACCAAGTGATACTCTGTATGGTGAGTCCTGAGATCATGGGACTGTGTGGCTATAACAAGCCGTAGAAATCGTGGGACTGTACCTGTTATGACTTTGATGGCCCGTGGCATAACTTTGCCAAACTCAACATGTATATCATTTTGACTCCACTCAGGGACGACTACTTGATAGCCCACCTACTTAACTCAACTAGAATAACTATGTTCTTCGAGTGCCTCGACCTGTGCCATAAAATATATAGTTCGCATAAAAATCGTGGGGGCGCGCATGCTATGTTAAGCGGTGCGACCGTTGGAATATTTAGACTTATGACCGCAAGTCGATAGTCTATGTGCCAATATAACTGCGATCTACTCTATTTAGTCGTCTCTTCTTTACCCAAGCCGTGGGATTGAAGGACCGAGTGCCAAATTTAAAACCATCATGGTGAACATCTAGGCGACATTATGACATTTTTTCCATGTTCTATACGCATACTTGACTCATTGGAATTATTTCCTTAGCTATGTGGATTCATCTATATTATTATCAAGCCTATTCAGTGCAATAAAAACTTTCTTTTTTTAGTTTGAATGCCAAGCTGAGGCAAGTTCACCGAAGCCACCTACCTAAGCGAGGAGTCACCTCAACCGAGCAGGACTTCGAGCAAGCAGTTGTATGGCTAAATCCAAACACCATTGTATTTCGTTTCCTTTGAATGAACTGAGCAAGACGAGGCATTACAAATCTAATCTAAATAGGTCTAGCAAACCTAATAACAAACAGTTGGTGCACCATTCTCTAAATTTCCCCAAAAATGGCACAAAACCTAATATAACGTTTCACATAGAGAATCATTGGAGTCTCTAACTTCCTCCTATTGGTAGTCCTAGTCCATAGGTGAATTTCTGAGGGTCAAATAACATAAATAGAGTCTAATTAGAGAGGAAAATGAGATATACACCTATTGGAGGATGGATTTTCAATGAAGAGCCAAATTGACACGATTCAGACATATAGCTCCTAGCAAATAGACTCCTCTTCTTGTGCTCATAGTCTTCAAGCTCCTAGACTCATTCTAATGAAGAGAATGAGAGGAATGGATGAGTGATTGGGTAAAATTTGAGTGGGATTGGTGGAGGAATGGCTCAAATTGGAGAAGAATACCAAAATGAGAGAAAATTGAACAATAGAATGAAATAAACTGATGGAGGCCTCCTCCTCTTGTGGCCGGCCATCTTAGGCTAAGGTTAGCTAATCTACAATGTCTAATATGCCCTCAAAATATTGTCATAAGAGCTAATTAATACATCGAAGGCCCTAAACCTATTTCGGTAAATAGTCTAATCCCTATTTTAATTAAATGGTCTTAACTAATGAGTCTAATTGGGTCTATTCCAATAAATTGGTTCATGAGTCTTGTCATACTAATTATTGGGCTCTAATCTAGTTCTAGTCTAATTGGTTTACTAATCACAAGTCCAACAAATAGGCTAGCCACTATCCGTAATAACTAAAACAATATTAATAAATAAACATACATAATATAATATATATTGAAATGACAAAATTATTCCTATTTGGAAAAGTGGTAGTGACAATCCTACACCCCTTAGAAAAAACTTTTCCTCAAAATTTAGCACCTCACTCCTCTCATTTGGTCAGTCATAACCTATTCATCAAAGTCTTTGCTATGGTCAACCCCAATAATCATGGTCTAAGAAAGTCTTACCTAAAATCATACAGTATACAATTCTATAAAAATAACATGCATGTTTATGATATCGCAGTTTCAATTAGGGCTTTCTACTAGCTACAATAACCTACTATAACACAAGGCAACCATAAGGTACTAAAGAAACACTCAAGCAAGGGTAAAAGGACAGAATAGAAACAAACTAGACACATTAACCCATCACCTGGAACATCGGCCTCCTCGACCGTCATCGCAAATATCCTACCTTGCTGGGGTATCTCCCTATGCTGGTGTAGGGTAATTTTTGGTGCCACAGATGTCCTAGCTAGACTCCTCCTATCTTGGTATCCTAATACTAATCAATCTGCTGGCACTTATCAATCACTCTAGGATACTTATCCGTACCATGGCAATATAACCATATATAGCACCCTCTACCGTTCAAGACACTATATACTCGTCACTGCTATCACACGAGTACCATTCTATACATCATACAATTCTCTATTCATAATCATCCCTGCACTTTAACATACTAGTAGAAGCCTCCATACCGACTAAAACTAAATACCATATAAGTTATTTCTCCTTCTCTGTCCTGAACACTTGTACTCCCACTCTCCCTGATACTATCTTACATACCTCATCCCAAATTTGTCCTGATACTCCTAACTTATACTATCATCCATAGCAACACTCACCTACATTATTTTGACATGCTATATCTATTATAAGCTATTCATCTCAAAATCGATACACCTGAATACTTGCACTCTCTAGGCACTCTTGGTGGCAGATACCAACTCACAACTATATATGTCATATGCACTAAATCACCCAGAATATCAACTTGGCACCATCCTACTTATTGACATACTACTGCTATCTCTAATACTCTGACTCTGATTACATGGCGCTCATAAAACTTCCACACCGCACTTTATTTTACCTCTATGCAATTTCTTTCCAAATCAATCCTCGATATTTTGGTTTCCTTATATTCTTTCTATCAATCCTATTTTGATAATCCCTAAGAGTCAATCATGTTCTACCCCATAGTCTAACCAACTTACTCAATCCCTGATACCGTATGACTACCCCTACTACAAGATTTAAACTTCCCATCCTGATTTTACTTCTTGTCTCAATTTTAGTATATACCCCTAATCGAATCTTCTATCGCGCTTATGCAATCATATTTCGCATAGGTCAATCCTTATAATCATTTATCAATTTATCTCATCCATCAACTATAGAAATCTTGGTACTTGTTATGATTCTAACATCGTCAAACTTAAACTCTCAATATCCTTCTTGTTATTAATAAAAATTTCTACCAACAAACTTCACATATAATCTCAAAACCAACCATGACTGCTACCCTCTTGCCCATTCCGAACTCAGATTTTCTAAACACTCCACACTCACATGATACCTATTCCTACATATATACACACATATATAAACATACATGACGACACTGATATCAATTCCTAGAACCACCACTGATACTCTACTCTTCCTTCTACCCTTGGTACCTATACTAATTATACTAAAACTTTAGAACTATTTCTACAAAGGTACTGCACTATGAATCTTCTCTAGATTACTGTCTATAGCTCACATGCCCAACCAGGAACCACTCAGAAACCCACAAGATATACTCCTAACAAACAACATTGATACTCAAAGACAAACCTATCTGCAAGCTACTAAGCTACTACACTATCCAAAGAACTTTAAAAATAATAGAATGAAATCCTACAAGGAACTGAACTAGAGGAGCTAAGGATATCTATATCCTGAACTAATAAGGAGTTACAAATAAATTCTTTTATAACAGAAATAGAATGACAAAGATGATATGTTAAGAACTAATTTAAGATACAATATGATAATCATACATGCCTATCCGTAATCATGTTACCCATAATCTTCGCCACACTAGTAAACATAGCTGCGATAAACGATAGAGTCCATGACTGAGGTATATACTTCTATAATCATGTTATCTAGAATTCTTACCACGCCAACTGGTATGGCTGCGAGAAACTATAAACTCCATAACTAATATAAGTATATCCAAAGTCAGGCCCTATGTCTTCGCCACACCAGCTAGTATGGCTGCGATAAACTCTAGACTCCATAACCAAGGTAGACATTACCTTTCATACTGTCATCATCAATATGTCATCAGAATATACTTAGTTTAGTCCATAAAATTCATGTGATATAAAAATCAAAGTCAACAACGAACTCCAAGAATGAAATTTAACAACGATCACCAAGAATGAAATTCAACAACGATCACCAAGAATAAAATTCAACAACGAACAAGAAAGAGTAGACGGAGACAAGTGGAAACAGATTTCAAGGTAGAGTTTAAAGTGAGATACTCAGGGGTCGTCCCAGGAATTTCTCAAGGAATCATAATTGTTATTGAGTTTTCTCTTATCCTAATATCCTATTTTTTATATCCTATCGCAGGCTCACAGTAGTACAACTAAGTCGTTGCACTACCACAACATCACTCTAATTGCGAAGACTGGCCTGCATGGTTCACCACAAAAATGTGTCACGACCTGCACCCAATATAGGAGCACGAGTGCTTGACAATGCCCAGCTTACGTCGCAGCATCGGTAGTAGAACATTGTCTAGGTCTACTATACTTACTAATATTTTATATCATAACCTGTCAAGATATTTTAACTCCAATCTGAGGATAAATAATGATATATTCATACTCAATCACAAGTCTATAAGAAAGATAAATGGCACGATAAAGATATAAAGACATGATATGAACTATCCAGAGAAAGTCTAACATAACATAATACAAGTCCAAGAGAGTCTAAGTGTCAACTATCTCAAAATATAAGTCTCAAAATAATAACATGCCAGAGTGAAGAGCTGAAGACAAATCCAGTACAAATCTAGTCTAACTGAGTCACTAATAAAGTGTCCTCAGCTGGAGCTAAGCCCTTCTGAATCAGTATTTTCTAGTCTATGCCTACTACATCCTGTGGGCCGTAATAGGTAGGCAACCGTCATCTAAATTGTCTGGAAAAAATATATCCAACCATGATTGGGACGAGGTACACATCTAATAACAGCTCCAGTAGATGATATCTATGTAATAGTAAATAGGAAGAATATGCAAGATATTAAAATAGGTGCAAAAATATATCAAGATATGAATGATGCGGTAAATAATTACAAGAGCAAAAGATTAAGAATATCATGTACAAGAAAATTAGGAAATACTATCTATGAGAGTGAGCACTAGTTTCAACATATTATCGACTTAGGAACTTGTATGTGAATTTATGGCATGGTTAATCATACGTGCGGTGTTTGATCATGTAACGCCCCAGTCCCAAAATACGTAGGACTAGGAACGTAAACATTCCAGCCGTATAGTAAATATACGTAAGCTATAAAATGTAGTAAACCAAGACAACTAATCTCATCCACAAAATGAAGGAATAAAAGATAATATAAATCAACTAGAATTTGTCATTTATAAAAAAGGTTGGGCGGAGACAAATCCACTGCCAACTAGTTAAAAAAAAGTGATACAAATGAAATAATTTGTCGAGAATAGCAAGAAAGATCCAAGTCACGTCATCTTCGAAGGAAATAAGAAGATTACGACCTTGGCTAGATTACCTGCGGAAGACAAGAACACACACCTAGAGAGATAACCAGGTCCTCAGAGGGACGTAACAAGATACATGAAAAATATGCCATAACTCTGGATATAACTGCTCAATAAATAAGTCTATTGGATTATAACATGGTACAATACTCCACCATTGAATTGGCGTATCATTCCCCCAACCAAACAAGGACAGGAGATGGCACCCTAATCTATGATGAATATCTTTCCATGCCATAATTCTAATATGGTATCCGGACCACAACAAGGTTCAGTACCTTCTCATCGAAGTAGTAAGCCACACCTACAATCAAACAAAGACAAGATGTGGCAAACTAGTCTACGACAAGTTACTGTTCCAAGCCGTGATCAGATATAAGTACCCAAACCAAAAGTACTCATACCTAACGGATAAGGTAGCCTAACCGTTCTAAGTGAATGCAATTTAAGAACATCCCTCCAATGCATGGGCTCTCTGGCTAAAATGGGATCGGCATAGTCCTCCCTTGGGGAACCAGGGGCCTCTAGAATAACCGTTCCTCGAACGTACAAGCAATGAAATAAAGCGGTCGTCAACCCGCATCTCCGATGCAGCGTACGGTCACAAGGAAAATGTGCATAGTAGCCCATACGCTAAGGATATGTTCTCCCCACCAATGCCTATATGTTGCCTTAGCAACCCATAACCTCTATAACCGCTAAGTCAAACTATCATGCAATACTATTAGCGGTTAGCCCTATCATATGGCTTATACGTATTGGTGGCCAGCCAATCACGCATGTCCGAGTTCTATATGCGACATACGACTTTGTGGCACAAACGTGTCAAGGCCAATGTATGCAACACAAACAAGGATGGTCCCTTAAATCTAAGGTTAATATGCATAAAAATAATAAGTTCAGAAAATAGAACTACACAGTAAAATCTATCTAATTATAACAGTGTAGCACAGTTTATTTTGCAAAAAAATAAATAATGAATAAATGCATGAATATGATCTAAAGTAAAAATAAATAGCTAATGGCATGGTATCTTGGCTGGTAGTGACTCTTGGCGTGGTGCGATGCTCATGGTGGCACAACATATGGCTTTGGTGATACAATTAAGTAAGACGATCTCTGATGATGGCATGGACTGTTCCATCGAGTCAAAAACGGTTAGATTAGTTTGGGTTAACATAATAAAGTACATGATTGACAATAAAATAGGAATTGTGGGACTAGCCACGGACAAGAGGATAGTCGAAGGAAAATAGATAATTAATGTATATATAATTTTTAGAAAGCTATTTATAATAATTAAAAATATATGTTATTGTTAAAAATAGTTTTTACATAAATATAAGAATCGTTTTTATGCGAAGTTTTAACTTTTGTAAAAAAAAACATGGTTTTGAGATATACTATAAATTTATTTTACAATTTTTGAAACTAAAATTTTATGGATAAAAAAATATTTATTTATTTTTTGTAATATAAATCTAGTAAGGGTTTTTAGGGCCAGGACTAAATTTTATCAAAGTAAGATTTTTGGATTAAAACTGTCCTTTGAAACTAGCTAAAAATATCATAATAATATTTTTATAAATTTTCTAATTTAAAATAATATTAACAATATACAAATGCTTTTAACAATAACACCAGTAGTAATTATACTAACAAGTTTAATAACTATAAACTACTTATACTGATAACAGTAAAAATAAAATAATAATAATAATAATAATAATAATAATAATAATAATAATATTAATATTAATACATAACTTCTATGCAACAAAAAAGTAGCAGTAACCAAAAAAACAAAACTAACAACAAGACAAAAAAATAAAGCAAAGAAAAAGAATCACAAAATTTCACTCAGCATCAAAAGGAAAGAGAAGGAAATAAAGTAAAGGAAAGGAAGATAGAGGTGTGAATAGAGCTAGAGACGAGAGAGAAAGAGAGGGGGCGAGAGACGAAGGAAGAGAGTCGGGAACGATGGGAGGAGAGGCGGAGGGTCTCACGGGCCCCTGCACGAGGCTCGGCATCGCTGGCTGTGGTGGGGCGGCGCGTGCTCGAGTGCGGCAGACGCCGGCGGCGGATGGAAGACTGTGTGGCGATGAGAGCGGCCAGATCTACTCGAAGGGAGTGGTTGGGCACTAGCGAGAATCGGTGGGCTCGCAGCGCCGGAGAGGTCCGGGGAGGTTTGGCTGGACCGGCGTGGCTTTTGGCACGACTCATGCGGACTTTGGGAGTCGGCGCTAGAAGGGAGGCGGATCGTAGAGGTAAGTCGAGGTCGGGTCAGGTTTTCTGGTTATTTACGGTGGTGATGTTTTGGTGGTCTGCCAGATTTTGGGTGTGCTGGAGTGGCAGTTATGGCCGGGGTGTCGTCGGCTTTGACGGGGTTCGGTCGGGGTTGGTGTCGTAGTCTGGTGGTGTCGGTGGGGATGACAGCGGTGATGGTGGTGGTGGTGCTTCCCTGGCATAGGTGATGGTGGTGGTGGTGCTGCCCTGGCATAGGTGATGGGTGTTTTGGTGGTCGGGCATGGGTCGAGGCGAGGGATCTTGGGGAATTGCTGGTGTCTTGTCGGGGATGCTGGGATCTTTGGTCGGGGATAGCAAGGTGGTTGTGATGGTGTTGGTTCTTGCTGGGGATGATCGGCGTGATGGTTTATGGCGGTGGTCGTGGGATAGGGTGGTGATGTCGAAGACCATGTGGTGGCGATGATGGTGTTGGTAGGGGCGGTGGTTTTGGTCGGAAGGGTACAGATGGTGCGGGTGGTGGTAGTATGCCTCTGGTCGGAGTTTGGACAGAACGGGACGAGGAGTGGGTGGCGATAGCCTATGGGTGTGGTTGTGTCCTACAGTTGGGTGGTTGGGGCAAGGTTCTGCCAGGGAGGGCTCGGCCGAGGAGTTTAGGTGTAGGGATTTTGGGTAGTCGGGGAGTGTCAGGGAAGGGCAGAAGGCGGAGGAGTGACGGTAGGCTGTGGCGTCGAGGAGGCACGGTTGTGGCAGGAAGGGGGATAGTCGGCGACAAGATCGGGGGCTAAGGGCAGTAGTAGGAATTTAATGTATCGTGTCGGGTTGTGTCCGATACAGGGAATAATGTATATGTAAATATAGAATAAGATGTTGGACTGGGAGGGGGACATGGACACGATGCACTCACGTGGGTGGAGAAATATGTGGAATAGTTTGTGAATTAAAAGATTATGGAGGCTCCCCTATATATAGGGGTGGAACTCTAGGGGGATACGGATTAGAAAATTAAAAGAACCCCTTTGGATAATTCCTCTATTTTATTTAAATTAAATTAAAATCCATTCCTTAAATCTCCATCTAATATTTATCTAGATAATCTTATCTATAGTTTAAAATAAAATCTACATCTCAAATCTAAATTCAAATCTATATATAGATTATTCATCTATTTAAATCAACTATTAAATTTTTAAATCACTAAATCAAATTACAAATTTAGATCCTCAAATTATATTTCAAAATATCTTCTTATACATTTAAATAATAATTAATTTCAAAAATTGCAATAAACATTTAAATATTAATAGGAATACTTCAAAAATACCCTTTTAATAAATTAAGCTAAATAGTAATAAAATAGTTTCGTAAATTCAACTTATATGCATGAAATTTTCATGTACTCGCATACATAAAACACCATTTCTAGTATAGTAAATATTACTTATAAAAATATTATTCCATAAAAAGCCTTTTTATAATAATAAAATAAAATAATATTTTTGAAACCTTGACGCGATGCTGTAACGCCCCAGTCCCAAAATACTTAGGACCAAGTATGTAAACATGCCAGCTGCATATATACGATGAATACTCTAATACATGGAATTCTCTTATATATACATAAGCTGTAATAATATAATTGCAGGCCAGAAAACCAATAAACAATATCTCATCCACAACAAATACAGAAGATATAAGAAGGCCAAATAGAATAAATGAGTGAGTCAAAAGATAGCCGGGTGGACATGCCCACACCAAACAGCTATAAAAATATTCTCAAATAGAGTAGATGTCCACTATGAGTCTCAAAGAACAACATGAATCTAGATATCAGCGGAAGATGCCTCGTCATCAAGGTATGAAGGATCCAGTGCTGAGCCATACTCCTGTGGGAAATCATCTAGACCTGGAGAGATCACCAGGTCCTCAGAGGGACGTAACAAGATACAGGAAGAACATGCCATATGAACAGAATATAAATGTACCATAAAATAAAGATAAAGTAAAAGTGTCCAAACCATAACACGACTCAATATCCCATCATCGAAACAGTAGGCTACCCCTACAACCAAACAAGGACAAGAGATAACTTACTATTCTGCGATGTGACAATTTTTCATGCCATGACTGGAACATAAAATTTGCTAAGGTCTCCTAACCTTTCTAGTAGATAATTTAGAAGACATATCGATGTATGGTAAGGTGAAGGCTGACTCCCCCAGGACAAGGTAATAACTCACAACACGCACACGTCAAGTACCAATACTATCAGCCGGCATAACTCGAGGCTAGCGGCCCATGTGACCCATCAGTCTACATAGCTCGAGGCTAGTGACCCTCGTAACTCGACTACCGTAGTACACATTTACTATAGCTTTTGGATTTGGGGTAGTCCATACATTTAACTGTCTTATCCCTCCCAAGGTCACTAACAGAAGGTAGTTCGCTATGACTAGGTCCATATGCATTCAAAAAGGCAAGAAGGAAAAATATCAAAAGTAAAATAAAGTGAACTAAAAATAGCAAGTAATGGATCCAACTGAGAACATATAATAAATATACAGTAAATAAATAAATAAAGATGCATCTAATTATAAATAGTAAATAAGGCAAGGTATCTTGCCTGAGAGTGGTGCGAGAAGCAGCAAAATCCAACAATCAGTATCGTCAGCACAAAAGTCAAAATCCACAAGGAGCTCTGGATGATGAAACAAACATCACGAACGTGTTCGGTACAAAAGATATGTCTAGGAAATGCCTGTCCAAAAGTTAAATTCTGGAACAGGGCAAAATCGTAATTTCGGGTTAAAACGATGTCCGCCATTGGATCCATTTTGTACCAAATGCGTGCCAGTATCTATGGTCTCTAAAGTCGTCAAACTATATGTCTACGGATTCGGTTTGAGGAGAGAAACTCAACGGTATGTTCAGTTTTGGATTCTGAGGAGCCGCGTACAAAATCGTCCGTTTGAGTGGGTCGCGGGCCCGCCAAAAAGGGGTTCCGATTCGACCTTCTCAGAATCGAACCAAACTTGGCACACAGGAACATAATTTCGATTCGGCCCTATTGGCACAAGTTTGTCTCAAATTGACGACTGTACACGAAGTTAGGGCAAAGTTTGCAAATTGGCGATACGGGGGTATCTCGACGGATACGGACTGATTTCGTCGCGTACACACGACGAAACTTAGTTTCGTCAGTTCCCACACGTTGGCAACGTCCATACGCGCCTTTCGATGCGTATAGCGCGCGACCACATCGCCCGATTTGTCTGGGCGTACGCCGTATCGAAAAAAGTTTTCTAAAATTTTATTGTTTTAAAATTAGCTTTCTCTCAACTTTGAAGTCGAGTTTCTTTGCATACAGGAAATGAATGATTAAACTAAAAGAAGTGAATTGAAGTTCTATATGTTGGCTAAATTGTTGTTCAAAATTTTTTTCCAAAACTTTTGCTAGGTTGGTCGAAAATCATCTCAAAACAGGGGTACTTGAAGTCACAATTCTGTCCATATACAGTGGGTTTTTTATCGACTTGGCGTCGATTTTTCCAGCTGATCGATGCACTATATCCCAATCCAGTTGGTGGAATATCTAGAGGGTTATATTGGCTTTCTATAGGGCTAATTCGGTCGAAGTTTGGATACGTCGAATTGCAGAAAAACACCAGCAAGTTTGGTACCTGGCGGTGTACAAAGCAGAGCACTGCTCTGTTTCCTCGGCGGTTCCTGTCCGGTGATCACCGGCGGAGGGCGGTCGTCTGTCCTGCACAAGCGACTCGGGGAGCTGGGGGAGTTCAGCGAATCCTCTGGCTCACGAAATCCTGAATGCGATTTTTCTACGCAGGCGATTTCGACGAAGAAGGAAAGAAAGTTTTAGGTTGCCGACGGTTCCTTTAAGCCCCTTTAAATCCGGATTGGATTAAACTCAAATTTGGGTTAATCATAAGAGATTTGGGTTTAGGATTGGATTAAATAAAAATTTGGAAGATTTGAGCAAGATTTTGATTCCCTTAAAATCTCATGCGGTTCGCGGAAAGGAAACTGGGCTCGGGATTACGAGTTTACTGTTCCCCTTTGCGAACAGTAAGCAGCAGTTTTTATTATTTGTTTATTATTTTTTTAATCCCTATTAATACTATATAATATGTATAACTTATAAATCTTAATATATATAAAAATCCTAATAAAATCCAGTATGTATATATATATATATGTATATATATATATATATATATTTTTTTCAAAAAAAATATATATAATATATATATATATATATATATATATATATAATATATAATATATATATGTATGTATGTATATACGAATATACATATATACACACACATATACTTTAAGAATAACCCAATAAATTCCTATTAAAACTCCTAAATCTAACAACTCTATAAAACAATTTAATAATTATCAATATAAAAAAAGTAATAAAAAAAGTCCATGATATATATATACTACAACTATTTCTAAAATACCACAAATCCTTTAAGTACTTAATAAGCTCCTAAAGAAATATATTTTCAAAATTTTTAAAAAAAAATAATAGTAATTTCTAAAGTTTTTGTAACCTATAATATAAAATTATTTTGCATAAAATAACCCACACATAATATCAAATAAGCTAAAAATTTTACTCACTTTATAAGGCTAAAATATAAATTTTACCACTTCTAGGAAATAAATTATTTCTTTTAAGCAAAAATATACCAATTATTTATATTTAATAATAATGAATAAAAGTAGAAAATTTTAGGGGCTTTATATTCTACCCAACTAATAAAAATTTCGTCCTTGAAATTAAAATAAACCTCATCTAAAACAACATGACAATAAATCTTAATAAAAATATAGTGGGCTGAATTCGAAGGGGGAGCAGGTAGTCAATTCGTAACTCGGTTTTCGAAAAGAGGGAGGATTTTTAAACTGGCACCATATTCTACATGACAAGGTGTTCTTGGTCTTGCATGAATCATGGGTATTCAGTTCGTCTGATGGAATGGCTCGATATTGCATGGTTAAACATCAAATGAGACGAAAAATGGATCTTTATGGTTCTTTCTAAGGAAATCGGGTTATACATGTGGTGTAGTTGAAATGGAGCATAGGATGGAGTGTTTGTTTGGGACAGGTATGTCTTAGGTGTAGAGTGGCTTGTCTAGTTCATAAGGGTGGAATTTGTTGGAAAAAAATGGTTAGTGTTGTGCTTTAAATATCAAGGTCACACAGATGTGTCAAAATGATACTGATGGAAATAGACGTTATAAACCAATGATTTATAAGTCCCGTTGGAACAAATCTTGATTAATTTAAGTCTCGGATTTTAATCTATATTAGCTGGTCAGGTTACCTAAATCAATCTGAACCCTTCCTACTAAGTGAGGGTAGCCTAGAATTAGTTTAAACTCGAGTGGTTGGGCTAATTGACGGTCGGATGGGTTACTAGGTTCCTTAAGCCCAAATGTGCCTTTTGTGACTTTTGTGTTTAAGTAGCGCAGGGGAACTTGAGTGGCACACTAGTGGCATGTGTGTAGTGGGCTTCGAGTGGATCATAACCATATATTAGGTTGAAAGGTTTGAGTCGAGATTGGGCCTCTAATTGAGGTCAAAAAGTTTATCAATATAGCGATAAGGGTTATAAATGACCATCCTGATCTGAAAGTCGCATCATAAAAATAGGGTACATGGGGACGTGTTTGAGTGGGACATGATATGTCGAGATTAAGGTAGGATCGTCTAGGTCTCATATATGGAATTTGTTGGAAGAAAAAGTCTATTGTTGTGCTCCAAATTTCGAAGTCACGGTAGGAGTATCCATAGTGTTACAAATAGAAGTGGACGTTGTGAACCACTGAGTTACTTGCTTGATTTGAGAAAATGTGTCAAGTTGAAGATCGTACTTTGAATACCGAACAATGGAGAAATGACTACATAGGTCATCCTTGTGCTTCCAAGTTGGCGAGGGATGCCTTGATGACACATGCACCAGGGGAATTGAAGGATTCACCCTCTTATAGCACAAGAAAATCACTGATGGGGTAATAAATTATAAGGTACGTTATGTAAGATCTCTAACTACTAACTCTTAAATCACTAGTCGTAGTAAGCCTGCTAGACTATGGTCAATAGATTTCTAATGGTGTCGAAAGTAGTGTATATGCAGTGTTGCTGATAACTAGTGATTCATACTAAGACAAGTATTATGATATGCATATTGACCACGCTAAAGGATGTGTTGTTCGAACGCTAAGCCATGTCTAAAAAAAATAAATATTGCAACCGAAATAATACCTGCCAATTCTCTAACCTCTGGACGGGTGCCTATCACGGACATACTAAATGCTTGCCCATGCCTTTGTCTATTTATTTCCTGTCCAGCCTGGCTAACTTGTGCCGATTGGTCAGCTAATTGTGATCCTCTAGGATAAATTCCATGTGATGGTTAACTGGGCTCTGCTATTGGTCCTGGTGCTATGGGTCCTTGCATCCGCTGTCGTGCTGCCTTTAGTTGTTCTGTACAGTCTCGAGCTTCGTGATGATTGGAGCCACAAATCATGCATTGTCCTAATCTGCGACGACAATCCTTCATGACATGACCTTTTCTATGACAGAAGCGACATGTAAGAAGCTCATCAACTGGATAGAGTGATGCTCTTGGTGGTTGTTGTGTCATAGTATGTCTGATTGGTCCACCATGGATAAGGTTACTTGGCCCAATTGCTGGAATATGGCGTCTCTGAGCCTATTGTACTTCCTTGTTAAGGAGTTCCTGGCTTCTAGCTTCTTCTAATACTGCAGCATGAGAAACTCTAGACTGTACTGTGGTATACTTCTTGAGCTCTGGTGTCAATCCTTGGTGAACTCTCTTGGCCTTTTCCTGCTCAGTAGGAATCAGTTTCTCACCGAATCTGTTCAGTCGACTGAATTCTGCATCGTACTCATCTACGGTCATGTTTCCTTGCTTGAGGTATAGGAACATATCATAGAGGTCATCGCATACATGGATAGGAAAGAACCTCTCATTGAAGAGTTTGTAAAACTCTTCCCAAGTCTGATTGGCTCCCAAGCGTCTTTCTTTGGCTTTCCACCAATGATGGGCATTGTCTTCTAAGAGCAAGTCAACTGCTGTCATCCAATCATTTGTTGGCAACTGGGATGCCCTCAGTAGCTTCTCCGTGCTGATAAGCCAAGCGATGACCTCTAGTGGTTTTTTGGTACCTCTGAAGGGCTTAGGGTTCATATCCATGAAGTCCTTGATAGAACCCTTATATGGATGTAGAGTTGGTGCTAGTACCGGTGTCGAAGGTGGAGGTAGGTGCCTAGTTAGTGCTTCCGTCATGCTCTGCCTCATCAGCTCAGCCTGTTGCCACTGAGTCTGTATCATGGCGTACATGAACTGTGTAGTAGGGTTCCTATCCTCTGGTGGGGGAGGCATTTATGGTCCGTACTGAGGTGGGTACTGCTGAGTGAATGGTGGTGGAGGTGGTGGTACATTCTCCTCGGGTGATACTACGGTAGCCTACCCAGTCTGTATTACTGGTGGCACTTGGGTTTTCTGTTGTACTATTGATGGGTTTATGGTAGTCTGCGGCTGTCCTGGCTGATACGGAGTCACCGGGGTCATTGGAGGATTCTGCTCCTCCTGGGTAGACGCATCATCAGAGGTGAGGGCCAAGGTAGAGCTGCGTCCGCTTCGTAGATCCATACTACTGGCATAAAAATAGGATAATGTTAGAATAGATTCAAACAAGTTACAGGTCAAGCAGTTGAGGGTGTAACGCCCCAGTCCCAAAATACGTAGGACTAGGAACGTAGATATGCCAGCCGTATAATAAATATACGTAAGCGGTTAAATATAGTAGAACCATAACTAATCTCATCCACACAAAATAAATGAGTAAAAGATAACATATAAAGATAATAAATTATCTTGATACAATATGTTGGGCGGAGACAAATCCACTACCAACAAGTAAAGAAAAAAATACATGAGAAAAGAAATTAATTTGGCGAGCGAAGCGAACACGATCCAAGCACAATCATCCTCGAAGAAATAGAGATGATCACGGCTAGAGCTAGAACACCTGCGAAAGATAATAGCACACACCTGGGAGATAACCAGATCCTCAGAGGGACGTAACAAGACACATAATATCATGCCATATAAACTGAAGAAATATTGCTCAAATAAATTAGTCAATTAAATTATAACATGGTCCAATACACACCTATTGAATGAGCGTACCATCCCCCAACCAAAGAAGGACAGGAGATGGTAAACTAATTCACGGTGACGTATCTTCCCATGCTATGAATTCAATATGGTATCCGGACCCCAACAAGGTTCAATACCTTCTCATCAAAGTAGTAAGCCACACCTACAACCAAACAAGGACAAGATGTGATGAACTAATCCGCGACAAGTTATTGTTCCAAGCCATGGTCAAATACAAGTACCCAAACCAAAAGTACTCATATCTAACGGATAAAGGTACCTAATCGTTCTAAGTGAAATGTAGTTAAGCACAATCCTTCCTACGCATGGACCCTGGCTAAATAGGATCGGCGTAGTCCCCCCTTGGGGCACCAGAGGCCCAATCAATAAGAGCATAACGTTCCGCAGAACGCCAGTGGCTGTCAGTAATCATGGGTAATCTGACCCGCATCTCCAACGGATCACGGGTTACAAAAAGAGAAAGTGCACCGAAGCCCATACGCTAAGGAATTGTCCTCCCCGCCCAATGCCTACTTTGTTGTATCCACAACACAAACCTCTATAACCGCTAAGTCAAACTAAGCATGCAACTTCTATTAGCGGTTATTCCTATCGCACGGCTTGTACGTACTGGTGGCCAGCCAATCACGCACATCCGTGTTCTACATATGACACACAACTTCATGGTACAACGTGTCAAGGCCATAAATGCAACACACAAAGGTGGTCCCTTAAATCTAGGTTTAATGTATAAAAAAATAATATATAGTAGGAAATATAAATGAACAGGTTATGCCATGTATCACAGTTTATTTTGCATAAAGAAAATAATGAATAATGCATGAAGTATGAGCTAAAATAAATAAACAGCAAATGACAAGGTGTCTTGCCTGGTAGGATGCTGGTGTGCTGCAATGTTGAATATGGCATGAACTGCAATTTCAGTGCAACAACTATACAAGGTGACCTCTGATGGTGGCACGGACAGTTCCATTGGGTCCAGAAGGGTCAAATTAGTTAGGATGGACATAAGGTAGTATGGAATTGGTAAAGGAATATGAAAGATGGGCTGACTCACGAGATGGAAAAAAATCGTAGGAAGTCAAATAATATATATAATTTTAGAAAATATTTTATAATATTTGAAATAAAAATTATTAGTCAAAAATATGCTCTCAAACAAATACCCGAAAAATCGAAAGTCTTTTAGTGCGAAATCTAAGTTTTGTCAAAGTAGTATTTCAGTTTGAAACCTATATCCCTATAAATCAAAAATATTATAAGGAAACAAAATAATAAAATTAGTTAAGGCTAAGACCCATATTTTGTAAAAATAAAGCTATGATTTTTATTGACTATCAAGAAATATTTAATAACATTTTAAAACTATATATATATATATATATATATATATATATATATATATATATATATATATATATATATATATATATATATTAAATATTTATATATATATATATATATATATATATATATATATATATATATATATATATCAATATTAAATATAATATATATATATATATATATATATATATATATATATATATATATATATATATATATATATATATATGACTATTCAAAAATAATAATAGTGTTAACAATCACAATAATAATATTAAGACCAAATTACTCATAATAATATCACAAAAATGATAATAATCATTATTATTATTATACACCATTTGAAATATATATATATATATATATATATATATATATATATATATATATATATTTTATATATATTTATATATATATATATATATATATATATATATATATATATATATATATAAATATATATATATATATATATATATATATAGTTTTCTAAAAACAACAATCAAGTAATAAGAATAAAAATATATATATATATATATATATATATATATATATATATATATATATATATATATATATATATATATAGTTTTCTAAAAACAACAATCAAGTATAATGATAATGATAATAATAATAATATTATTGATAATAATAAAAATAATAATAATAATAGTAATTGTAATAAATGATAGTAAAATAACAGATACCAAAACAAAAAAAAACAATAACAAAACACCAGAACAATAAAAAACCAACAAAATAACAAAAATAAGAGCTGCTGCTCTTTGGAAACGGAAGAGAGAGAGAATGGCTGGGGGAAAGAAAAATTCGAAAGAGGGAGTGGATGTCGTCCGGAGGAGGGTTTCCGGCAGTGGCGCACGCTCGGCACTGGCACGGCGGCGGCCACGCGGAGGAGCGTAGGGGAAGGAAAGAAGCGGACGCGGTGGTCGGACATAGGGCACGACGGAGGATGCGCTCGCGGAGGCAGACGGGCGACGCTGGGCAGCGGCTAGGTTCGTGGAGAGGCGCGGCAAGGCGGAGGGGAAAAGAGCGGGTTCGATCGGGGTTCCGGCGGCTGAGGAAGTGGTCAGATGAGCAGATCCGGCGGAGGGGTCGCCGGATCTGGTGAAGCGCGGCGGCAGTTCGCCGTCCTAGGCAGCAGGCGGCTGAAGGGACCGGATCGAAAGGAGTTTCGGCGGTGGGCGGTCACAGCGGGAGGCACGGCGGAGCTTGCTTCCTGGGTCACGCGCGTAGGCGTGCGGAAGATTCAGTGGCACTGGGTCTGCTGGCGACGCCGGTAGTGAGAACTCGGAGGGATGAAGACGAGGCTGGTCGCGACGGATCTGGCCGACGGCGGGTCACGGAGGTAAGGGCGGTGGCTATGTGTATTTATTTTATGGCGGGTGACGATTTTATGGCGTGGGTTTGGGTTTGGAGATGCCGGCCACGGCGGGGGTGGTTTTGTACGGTGGTGGTTTTTGTGATGATAAAGTTGGTGGTGGCGATTGCCTTGGCGGCGGTGGTACTTTGTAGTGGCGGTAGGAAAGTGCTGGTAGTGAAGGTGGTTGCAGCATTGTCGGTGGGACGGGTAGCGGTCGTGGTATTGGTTTGGGTTTTGGTGACAGTCGAGGTGTTGGTGGTGGTGGTGTTATGGTCGGCCTGGGTGCTGTGGTAATTGGAGGTTTTGGTTGGAAGGAGGGGTGGTGTCTCGGACAGAAGGCTACGGCGGGGGTAGGGCCATAAGGCGGGGCAAACTAGGGATAGTTTTAGGATTTGATTGTGTCGGGGGCGTGTCCGACACAAAAAGATGAACTTGTATATGTAAAATATAGAGTAAGAATTTGGATGGACACAGACATGATGTACGTAGATTTGTGGAGAAATTTTTGTAGATGTGAGAAATTTATGGAGGAGTACCTGCCTATTTATAGGAAGTGGGAATTCCCAGTTGGATAAGGATTAGAAATATTTAAACCCAAAAATAGATAATTTGCTACTAAATTTAAAATCAATCAAATCCAAATCAAAATCCAATTTAAATCTAACTAAATTCCATCTTTTAGTTTAACATCAAATAAGATAACTCAAATTTCAATTATAGATATTAATTTAACTATTTAAATATATCCATAAAATCAAATCAAGATTTAAATGCCACAATAATTTCAAAATATATTTTCTAAAATACTAATAATAATAATTTCAAAAATTATATTATTATTTAAAAATAAACTAATAAATAATTATGAAATATATATGTATGCACAAATAATGTTTTCATAATTATGCTTTTCTAGTATACAATAAAAATATTATTTATTATTAATAATTGTTAGAAATGAGAGGCTTTATAAATAAAATAACAAATTTGGGAATTTTGGAACGATAAAAAAATAATTATTATGTATATTATTTTGAAACTATTAAAAAATAGAAAAATATTTTTCAAAAATATGTACGCTCGCACATATTCGCACTCGTCGAGCAATTACGAAAAATAAAATTTCGCGCACGACGTACAATGCAACTACGCGACGTACAATATACAAAATAAAAAAAAAATCGGTATTAAATTTATATAAAAATATAGTAGAAATTTAGGAGTTTTACATCCTACCCAACTTAAAAGAATTTCGTCCTCGAAATTAAAAATTCGTAGGGGGGTAAGAAGGCACAACGGTAGATAGAAGGGTTCTTTAAAGAAGTTTATATGGTCGTAGTCTAGGTTGAGGATATGATTAAGAGACGATTGTAATCACTCTTAAATTCAAGTGATTAGAAAGTCAAGATGGTAGATTTAGGGTCAAAGGAAAGGTCGAGTAATTCAAGACAAAGATATAGTTACATTGGGTGGTAATGGTCATAATCGATAGGAAGGCTAGAGAAAGTTCTAGTATAACGCATTCGTCCTTCTAAAGTAGATGAAGGCGAAAGCAATAAGGAGTTCAAAGATGATATTATCGAATACGAATACGTGGTTCAAAGACGATCGAATAATTTCAAAAAAATTGTCAAAGCAGTCGTGGATGAGACTCGAGAGGACAAGTTTAGCTATGTCCCCATCCACGTAGAACGATAGACAAAAGCGAACCAAAGTGCACTCGGTTGATCAGACCATCATGCACCGGTTCTGAGTAGATAATACATTAGTGGAGGCCTCCAATAAGATATGTCCATGATCAAGCTCGATAGATGGATAAGCTTGTAAAACTAGTTTATAGTAGAAACATTAGTCAAGATGGTAAAACATAGGCATGTGAGATTATGATTGAAATAGTAGAATTGGTCGAACGATTCTAAGTCATATCCCGTGTTGGTCTCCATACAGTCATCCTACAGTCTGCTTGTCCAAGTCCTGGGTTGACTAGATGGGTTAGGGCCCTCTAAATTCTAGAATCTAAATAAACTTGTGAATATAGGTCACAAGTACAAAGGGATTGCTAGGTCACAAGGCATTCTACCCAACTTAAAATTTAAACTAATGGTGTTTTAGGACAATGTCTAACTAGTAGGGGTCACCTGTCTAACCTCTAGCAAAACACGAAGGAAAGATAATAATTATGATAGAAGGAATCAAGCAAGATGCAGTCGATGAGTCGAACGATAGTTCGAATATGGAATCAAGGAAAGAGGTCAAGTATGTGGATGAGACCCTAGACTTCTAATCATATTCGCAGGCTTGCTTGGTATGGTAAAGTAACCAAACAATTTATCTTGACTTGCATGGGCCACCACAAAAATATGTAACGCCCCAGTCCCAAAATACGTAGGACTAGGAACGTATATATGCCAGCCGTATAATAAATATACGTAAGCTGTTAAATGCAGTAGAACCATAACTAATCTCATCCACACAAAATAAATAAATAAAAGATATCATATAAAGATAATGAATTGTCTTGATACAGTATATTGGGCGGAGAAAAATCTACTCCCAACAAATAAAGAAAAAAATACATGAGAAAAGAAATAAATTTGGCGAGCGAAGCGAAGACGGACCAAGCACAATCATCCTCGAAGAAATATAGATGATCACGGCTAGAGCTAGAACACCTGGAAAAGACAAGAGCACACACCTGGGGAGATAACCAGGTCCTCAGAGGGACGTAACAAGACACATAATATCATGCCATATAAACTGAATAAATATTGTTCAAATAAATAAGTCAATTGAATTATAACATGGTCCAATATACACCTATTGAACGAGCGTACCATCCCCCCAACCAAACAAGGACAGGAGATGGTAAACTAATTCACGGTGACGTATCTTTCCATGCTATGAATCCAATATGGTATTCGGACCCCAACAAGGTTCAATACCTTTTCATCGAAGTAGTAAGCCACACCTACAACCAAACAAGGACAAGATGTGACGAACTAATCCGCGATAAGTTATTGTTCTAAGCCACGGTCAGATACAAGTACCCAAACCAAAAGTACTCATACCTAATGGATAAAGGTGCCTAACCGTTCTAAGTGAAATATAGTTAAGAACAATCCTTCCTAAGCATGGGCCCTGGCTAAATAGGATCGGCGTAGTCCCTCCTTGGGGCACCAGAGACCCAATCAATAAGAGCATACCGTTCTGCAGAACGCCAGTGGCCGTCAGTAATCATGGGTAATCTGACCCGCTTCTCCGGCGGAGCTCACGGGTTACAAAAAGAGAAAGTGCATCGAAGCACATACGCTAAAAAATTGTCCTCCCCGCCCAATGCCTACTTTGTTGTATTCATAACACAAAACCTCTATAACCGCTAAGTCAAACTAAGCATGCAACTTCTATTAGCGGTTATTCCTTCGTACGGCTTGTACGTACTGGTGGACAGCCAATCATGCATGTCCGTGTTCTATATGCGACACATAACTTCGTGGTACAACGTGTCAAGGCCATGAATGCAACACACAAAGGTGGTCCCTTAAATCTATGTTTAATGTGTAAGAAAAATAATACATAGCAGGAAATATAAATGAACAGTAAGTTCTAACAGGTTATGCCACGTATCATAGTTTATTTTGCATAAAGAAAATAATGAATAATGCATAAAATATGAGCTAAAATAAATAAACAGCAAATGGCAAGGTGTCTTGCCTGGTAGGACGCCTGGTGTGCTGTAATGATAAATGTGGCACGAACTACGACTTCAGTGAAAAAACTATACAAGGTGACCTCTGATGGTGGCACGGACAGTTCCATTGGGTCCAGAACGGTCAAATTAGTTAGGATGGACATAAGATAGTATGGAATTGGTAAAGGAATAGGAAAGATGGGCTGAATCACGAGATAGAGAAAATCGTAGGAAGTCAAATAATATATATAATTTTAGAAAATATTTTATAATATTTGAAATATAAATTATTAGTCAAAAATATGCTCTCAAACAAATATCCGAAAAATCGAAAGTCTTTTAGAGCGAACTCTAAGTTTTATCAAAGTAGTATTTTAGTTTGAAACCTATATCCCTATAAATCAAAAATATTATAAGGAAACAAAATAATAAAATTAGTTAAGGCTAAGACCCATATTTTGTAAAAATAAAGCTATGCTTTTTATTGACTACAAGAAATATGTAATAACATTTTAAAACTACATTATATTATATATATATATATATATATATATATATATATATATATATATATAAATATATATATATATATATATATATATATATAAAATATATATATATATATATATAAAAAAAAAATAAAAAAAAAAAAAAATATATATATATATATATATATATATATATATATATATATATATATATATATATATATATATATATATATATATATATATATATATGACTCTTCAAAAATAATAATAGTGTTAACAATCACACTAATAATATTAAGACCAAATTACTCATAATAATATCACAAAAATGATAATAATCATTATTATTATACATCATGTGAAATATATATATAACTAGTTTTCTAAAAACAACAATAAAGTAATAAGTATCACATTATAAAAATAATAACCATAATAATAATAATAATAATAATAATAATAACAATAATAATAATAATGATAATAATAATGATAATAATGATAATAATAAAAATAATAATAGTAATTGTAATAAATGATAGTAAAATAACAGATACCAAAAAAAAGAAAAAAAATAACAAAACACCGAAACAATAAAAAAACCAACAAAATAATAAAAATAAGAGCTGCTGCTCTTTGGAAATGGAAGAGAGAGAGAATGGTTGGGGGAAAGAAGAATTCGGGAGAGGGAGTGGATGTCGGCCGGCGGAGGGTTTCCGGCAGCGGCGCGCGCTCGGCGCTGGCGCGACGGCGGCCTCGCGGCGGAGCGGAGGGGAAGGGAAGAAGGGGACGCGGTGGTCTGACATAGGGCACGGCAGAGGATGCGCTCGCGGAGGCGGACGGGCGTCGCCGAGCGACGGCCAGCTTCGTGGAGAGTCGCGACAAGACGGAGGGGAAAAGAGCGTGTTCGATCGGGGTTCCGACGGCTGAAGAAGTGGTCGGATGAGCAGATCAGGCGGAGGGGTCGCCGGATCTGGTGAAGCGCGGCGATATTTCGCCATCTTAGGCATCAGGCGGCTGAAGTGATCGGATCGAAAGGAGTTTCGGCGGTGGACGGTCACAGCAGGAGGCACGGCGGAGCTTGCCTGTCTGGGTCACACGCGTAGGCGTACGGATGATTCAGTGGCGCTGGGTCGGCTGGCGACGCCGGCGGTGAGAACTCGGAGGGATGGAGACGAGGCTGGTCGCGACGGATCTGGCCGACGGCGGGTCGCGGAGGTAAGGGCGGTGGCTATATGTGGCGATGACGATTTTATGGTGTGGGTTTGGGTTTGGAGATGCCGGCCACGGCTGGGGTGCTTTTGCACGGTGGTGGTTTTTGTGATGATGAAGTTGGTGGTGGCGATTGCCTTGGTGGTGGTGGTACTGTGTAGTGGCTGTAGGAAAGTGCTGGTAGTGAAGGTGGTTATAGCATTGTCGGTGGGACGGGTAGAGGTGGTGGTGTTGGTTTGGGTTTTGGTGACAGTCGAGGTGTTGGTGGTGGTGGTGGTATGGCCGGCCTGGGTGCTGTGGTAATTGGAGGTTTTGGTTGGAAGGAGGGTGTGGTGTCTCGGACAGAAGGCTACGGTGGTGGTAGGGCCAGAAGGCGGGGCAAACTAGGGATAGTTTTAGGATTTGATTGTGTTGGGGCGTGTCTGACACAAAAGATGAAATTATATATGTAAAATATGGAGTAAGAATTTGGATGGACACAGACACGATGCACGTAGATTTGTGGAGAAATTTTTGTGGATGTGAGGAATTTATGGAGGAGTACCTGCCTATTTATAGGATGTGGGAATTCCCAGTTGGATAAGGATTAGAAATATTTAAACCCAAAAATATATAATTTGCTACTTAATTTAAAATCAATCAAATCCAAATCCAAATCTAAATCCAAATCCAAATCAAAATCCAATTTAAATCTAACTAAATTCCATCTTTTAGTTTAAAATCAAATAAGATAAATCAAAATTCAATTATAGATATTAATGTATCTATTTAAATATATCCATAAAATCAAATCAAGATTTAAATGCCACAATAATTTTAAAATATATTTTCTAAAATACTACTAATAATAATTTCAAAAATTATATTATTATTTAAAAATAAATTAATAAATAATTATGAAATATATATGTATGCACAAATAATGTTTTCATTTTCTAGTATACAATAAAAAAATTATTTATTATTAATAATTGTTAGAAATGAGAGGCTTTATAAATAAAATAACAAACTTGGGAATTTTGGAACGATAAAAAAATAATTATTATGTATATTATTTTGAAACTATTAAAAAAATAGAAAAATATTTTTCAAAAATATGTACACTCGCACATATTCGTACCCGTCGAGCAATTATGAAAAAGAAAATTTCGCGCGCGACGTACAATGCAACTACGCGACGTACAATATAAAAAATAAAAAAATCGGTGTTAAATTTATATAAAAAATATAGTAGAAATTTAGGGGTTTTACAGAGGGAGAGTTGTCCACGCAGTTGCGGATGAGATTTTGGGAAAACAAGTTAACTATATCTCATTGAATAATTTTATGAAGAGCGAACCAAGTGCATTAGGTTGATCAGACCATCATGCACCGGTTCTGATAAACAATATGTTAGTGGGGTACCTCCAATAACATATATGTCATGAACAAGCTCGAAAAATGAATAGGCTTGCAAATCTAGGCTATAACAACAGCATTGGTCAAGATGGTAAAACATAAGTACGCGAGATAATGATAAAAGAATATAAAAATTTCAGTCTTTTAAGAATCAAAGTTTTGTTCGGGTTTCGTTCCCATATAGGCGTCCTACTGTCTTCTTGTCTGAGGCCATGGTTACGGTCAAGGAAGGGTTAGATCGTGAAGCATTCTATCCAACTTATAAGAGTTAAGCTAGTAACGATGGAACATGTCTACCTAGTATGAGTCATCGTCCTAACCTCTACCAAGCATGAATTAGACTGATATTATGAAGGGTTAGATATTAGGCAGTACAGGTAATGAGAGAGAGTTCGAAAAGTTTGGAGGTCAAAGGAGGCAATAATCGTGGATGAGATACTATTCCTATTCCTATATGCAGGATTGTTGGGCACAGTCATGTAACTAACAATATTTCGAGACCTGCATGGGCCACCACAAAAATATGTAACGTCCCAGTCCCAAAATACTTAGGACCAAGTACGTAAACATGTCAACTGCATATATACGATGAATACTCTAATATATGAAATTCTCGTATATATACATAAGCTGTAAGAATATAATCGCAGGCCAGAAAACTAATAAACAATATCTCATCCACAGCAAATACAGAAGATAAAAGAAGTCCAAATAGAATAAATGAGTGAGTCAAAAGATAGCCGGGTGGACATGCCCACACCAAACAGCTATAAAAATATTCTCAAATAGAGTAGATGTCCACTATGAGTCTCAAAGAACAACATGAATCTAGATATCAGCGGAAGACGCCTCATCATCAAGGTATAAAGGATCCAGTGCCGAGCCATACTCCTACGGGAAATCATCTATACCTGGAGAGATCACCAGGTCCTCAGAGGGACGTAACAAGATACAGGAAGAACATGCCATATGAACTGAATATAAATGCACCATAAAATAAAGATAAAGTAAAAGTATCCAAACCAAAATACGGCTCAATATCCTATCATCGAAATAGTAGGCTACCCCTACAACCAAACAAGGACAAGGGGTAACTTACTATTCTGCGATGTGACATTTTTCCATGCCATGACTAGAACATAAAATTTGCTAAGGTTATCTAACCTCTCTAGTAGGCAATTTAGAAGACATGTCGATGTATGGACAGGTGAAGGCTGACTCCTCCAGGACAAGGTAATAACTTACAATACGCACACGTCAAGTACCAATACTATCAGGCGACATAACTCGAGGCTAGCGGCCCACGTGACCCATCAGTTTACATAGCTCGAGGCTAGTGACCCTCGCGACTCGACTACCGTAGTACACAGTTACTACAACATTTGGATTTGGGGTAGCCCATACACTTAACTGTCTTCTCCCTCCCAAGGTCACTAACAGAAGGTAGTTCGCTATGACTAAGTCCATATGCATTCAAAAAGGCAAGAAGGAAAAATACCGAAAGTAAAATAAAGTGAACTAAAAATAGCAAGTAATGGATCCAACTGAGAACAGATAATAAATATACAGTAAATGAATAAATAAAGATGCATCTAATTATAAACAGTAAGTAAGGCAAGGTATCTTGCCTGAGGGTGGTGCGAGAAGCAGCAAAATCCAACAATCAGTATCGTCAGCACGAAAGTCAAAATCCACAAGGAGCTCCGGATGCTGAAACAAATATCACGAACATATTCGATATAAAAGATATGTCTAGAAAAGGCCTGTCCAAAATTTAAATTCTGAAACAAGGACAAAATCATAATTTCGGGTCAAAACGATGTTCGTCGTTGGATCCGTTTTGCACCGAAATACGTGCCAGTATCTATGTTCTCTAAAGTCATCAAACTATATGTCTACGAATTTGGTTTAAGGAGAGAAACTCAACGGTATGTCCAGTTTTGGATTCCGATGAGCCGCGTACAAAATTGCCCGTTTGAGTAGGTCGCAGGCCCGCCAAAAGGGGTTCCGATTCGACCTTCTCAAAATCGAACCAAACTTGGCACACAGGACCAGAATTTCGATTCAGGCCTGTTGGCACATGTTTCGTCTTGAATCGACAACTATACACGAAGTTAGGGCAAAGTTTGCAAATTGGTGATACGGGGGTATCTCGACGGATACGGACTGATTTTGTCGCGTACACACGAAGAACTGAGTTCCGTCAGTTTCCATATGTCGGCAACGTCCATAAGCGCCTTTCGACGCATATATCGCACGACCACGTCGCCCGGTTTGTTGGTGCGCACGCCGTATCGGGAAAAGTTTTCTAAATTTTCATTATTTTAAAATTAGCTTTCTCTCAACTTTGAAGTCGAGTTTCTTTGCATACAGGAAATGAATGATTAAACTAAAAGAAGTAAATTGAAGTTCTATATGTTGGCTAAATTGTTGTTTAGAGAAATTTTCCAAAACTTTTGCTAGGTTGGTCAAAAATCATCTCAAAACAGGGGTACTTGAAGTCACAATTCTGTCCATATATAGTAGGTTTTTCATCGATTTGGCGTCGATTTTTCCAGCTGATCGATGCACTATATCCCAATCCAGTTGGTGGGATATCTAGAGGGTTATATTGACTTTCTATAGGGTTAATTAGGTCAAAGTTTGGTTACGCCGAATTGTAGAAAAACACCAGCAAGTTTGGTACCTGGCGGTGTACAAAGCAGAGCACTTCTCTGTTTCCTCGGCGGTTCCTGTCCGGTGATCACCGGCGGAGGGAGGTCGTCAGTCCTGCACAGGCGACTCGGGGAGCTGGAGGAATTCAGCGAATCCTCTGGCTCACGAAATCCTGAATGCAATTTTTCTACGCAGGCGATTTCGGCGGAGAAGGAAAGGAAGTTTTAGGTTGCCGACGGTTCCTTTAAGTCCCTTTAAATCTGGATTGGATTAAACTCAAATTTGAGTTAATCACAAGAGATTTGGGTTTAGGATTGGATTAAATAAAAATTTGGAAGATTTGAGCAAGATTTTGATTCCCTCAAAATCTCATGCGGTTCGCGGAATGGAAACTGGGGGGCTCGGGATTACGAGTTTACTGTTCCCCTTTGGGAACAGTAAGCAGCAGGTTTTATTATTTGTTTTTTTTCTAGTCCTTATTAATACTATATAATATGTATAACTTATAAATCTTAATATATATAAAAATCCTAATAAAATCTAGTATGTATATATTTCTCTAATATATATATGTATGTATGTATATACGGATATACATATATACACACACATATACTTTAAGAATAACCCAATAAATTTCTATTAAAACTCCTAAATCTAACAACTCTATAAAGCAATTTAATAATTATCAATATAAAAAAAAGTAATAACAAAATAAAGTCCATGATATATATATACTACCACTATTTCTAAAATACCACAAATCCTTTAAGTACTTAATAAGCTCCTAAAGAAATATATTTTCGAAATTTTTAAAAATAAAATAATAGTAATTTCTAAAGTTTTTGTAACCTATAATATAAAATTATTTTGCATAAAATAACCCACACATAGTATCAAATAAGCTAAAATTTATACTCACTTTATAAGGCTAAAATATAAATTTTAACACTTCTAGAAAATAAATTATTTCTTTTAAACAAAAATATACCAATTATTTCTATTTAATAATAATGAATAAAAGTAGAAAATTTTAGGGGGTTTACAGATGCTTTTAAAATAATTATTATATATTATTTGAAACTATAAAAATCTATAATCAAAATGTTTTTCAAAAAATATGTACCTTGCACATATTTGCACTCGACGAGCAAATATGAAAAACACAAACTCGCGCGTGACGTATAATATGCAAATAAATTCAAAAATCAAAATTTATAAATAAATAAAAAAATTGTAGTAAAAATTAGGGGGTTTACAGATCTGTAAAACCCCTAAATTTTTACTATATTTTAGTACTAATTTTTTTTGTATTTATACGTCGTATAGTCGTATTGTACGTCACGTGCAAATTTGCTCTTTCATATTTGCTCGTCGAGTGAAAATTTTGCGCGAGGTACATATTTTGAAAAAGTTTTATTTATGGGATTTATTAATATAGAAGACATATATTTTAATTTAATATAGCATAATTAAATATTTTATTTTGGTTAAAGGTACATTTATATGAATATTATTGTGCATACCCATTTTCGAAAATATTTATTAGTTATTTTAAACAATAGTACAATTTTCGAAATTAATTATTTTATTATTTATGAAAATGGTATTCGAGATATTTTATTCATAATACTAGTATAAATTGTAACTTAGAAATTTATATTCTATTTGCATGCGATTGCATGAATTTAATATTTTAATTTTTGAAATTTTATCTCAATTTAGTAAAAGATAAATTTTCATATTTGATCTTTAAATAATTATGGTGATTTTCGAAATTATTATTATTAGTATTTTTGGAAAATATATTTTAAAATTTATTGTGGCAATTTAAATTTTGATTTGATTTTATGGAATTATCTAATAATATCTATGTTTGAAAATTTATTTATCCTATTTGATTTTAAACTAAAAGAATTTAATTAAATTTAAAATTTGATTTAAATTGGGATTTGGATTTGATTGATTTTAAATTAAGAGATGAATTATCTATTTTTGGGTTTAAATATTCCTAGTTCTTATCCAACTGGGAATTTCTACATCCTATAAATAGACATGTACTCTTCCATAAAATTCTACCATCCACAAAATTCTCCACAACCCAAAAATCCGTGTATCGTGTCCATGTTCCCTCCCATCCACTAATTATTCCTTTCTACATATACAACTTTTACTCATCCGACAAACCCGGACGCTGACTGTCCCATGTCGCGTAGGATACATCTTTCGATCCCGTTTCTGTCGTGTCGGACAGCTCCAACACGACGACCCAAAACCTAAACCTAAGCAAAACCCTCTGCCCTCGCCTACGGGTTCTACAAGATCGACCTCTCCAAGAATGACCTGCTGATTCCATCGACCACCACCACAGCTACTGCCGTCATCCACCACCACCGCTGCCCCCGACCACAACCACCTTTACGACCCCCGCTGCCACAACAAAAACTACCCCACCACCGCCAACACGGCCATCGTCGGCGGCCACATCCGCCACCACCATCCCCAGAAGAAAGAATAAGGAAATTAAAACCCCAACCTAAACTCACCTCCACCGCCGGGGCCTCCGCCTCGCCGTCGAACCACCGCAACCCCGTCCGAGCGCGAGCGCGCCGCCCGGCCGTCGACTTCACCCAAACCCCCAGTTCGTCGCCGCATCCCAGCGCTCGACCTGACCCGCGACGAACCTCAATCTCTTCGCCCCGTCTTCTGCCCACTGTCGTGGCCACCAAACTCCGGCCAAGTCACCACCACAGATTTGCCGCACCGCCACCTTGCAAGCGCGTCCGCCCCGCTCGAACCCACCGTTCCCCTCCGCCCATAGCCGCCCTTCTACCCGTTCTCCGCCTCCCGCTTCCGTCTTCTTCCACTCCGAACCCCACTCGCTCCGTCGTGCCGGATCTCCCGCTTCCGCGCCGGCGACAGCCACCGCCCGCTCCGCTTCGATCGCCTCTGTGACCGCCGCCCGGAGCAACGGCCGCACCAGCGTACTGATCCCCCGCTCAAACCCCTCTCTCCGACCTTCTTCTCTTCTTTTCGCCCGCGCGTCCGCACCTCCCGGCCGCGCCATGAAAGTCGCCCTTCGCGTGCCACCCACCGGCGTCCCTCTCCGACTTTCCCCCCAACTCCTCCGATCCTCCGCCTCCAGGCCGCGAGCCCCATCAGCGCCGCCTCTCCTTTCCTCTCCGCCCTTGCCGCTCGCCGCCGACCCTTCGCCTAACTCGCCTCTTCCTCTCCCTCTCTCGTCCATTTTGCTGACCAAATGAATTAAGGTTCTCTTCAGTTGAGAAGAAAACCATAGTACAGATGTTGTTTCCTTTATTTATTATATTTTTATTATTTAATTTTTATTCCATATAACTTTTGTTATATAATGTACATTATTTTTAGATACTATTTTGCTTTAGTTTTGTCCCATTTTAAATTCATTAAAAAATTTATTTTTGTTATTATTATTATTATATTATTATTAAGGTTATTATTATTATCATTATTATTATCATTATCATCATTATTATTATTTTCTATTCTGTAATTATATATACACCATTAGTATTACCCATAATTATTATTATTATCATTATTACTTGATATCTTGGTTTTCTTCCAGTATATCCGGCTGGTGATTATAAATGATAATTTATTATAATAATATTGTTCAATTATCTTTATTATGATTATTCTTGTTGATACTATTAAAATTATTAGTAGCTAATATTATTATTTTAGGATTTTGTAAAAATATTATTTCTTCAACCATTTTCAAAGATAGATTTACCAAAAATATTACTTAAACAAAATTATAGTTTTACAAATACGGTTTTAGCATTAAATAATTTTCTATAATTAATTTGTTTCTCTTAGAATATTTTTGGGAAAATATAGTTTTTTACCTAAATTGTATCTCTACAAACTTAAGAGTTTTTGTGAACACAGTTTCATTTATATTTTAGTATTTATCTAAGCACTATTTTTAACTTACAAAAATATAAGTTCTCATTTATTATAAATAATTTCCTAAAATCATATATTTATTTATCCAAATTCTATCGATCAATCTCATGTCCAAGACTAAGCCCAATCTTCCTATCCCTTGCTAATTCTTTCCTTCCACCTATTGACCCTGACTAAATGACCCTCTTGGACCCAATGGAACTGTCCGAGCCACCGTTCTTGGTCACCTTGCATAGTTGTTGCATCGAAGTTGCAGTTCGTGCCACATTGAATATCGTACCACACCGGGCAGCTCACGAGGCATCGCAACATGCAAGTATACCTTGCTAATTAACTGTCAATTATTTATTTTCTGTATTATTTATTTTGTTCCATATTGTTAGTTTTCTTTGTTATAAACTGCGCGTCTAAGCCACACTTGGGTGCAAGCGACTCTATTAGTCGTTTTACTTTACTATATGCATGTTAACTTAGTGTTAGCGGACTACCCTCCTATTACGGGATATTTTTATATCTCCGCTGGCCATGACACTTACACTACACGGTTTGAGGCATTTTATTAGGGGCACGACTTATTGACTAGCTATCTCTAAAGTCGTGTGACGGTAGATATTCGTAACTGCTATGACTAGGATTTTAGAGACTCAAGCAGTTACAAAACTAGACGAGCCATGGACATGACTTGAACAGTATAGGAAATATTGGGGGAGGACAGTCGCTAGTGCATATGGGTATCCAAACAGGTAAACCACAGTCTCCAGATGGAACTGTGGCGATTTATTTGTAGATACCCTCTGACGTTTTGGACGTTACGGCCGGATACAGATGACTGGATGCCAGTTACATACACATAGCCTAAAATCTCACCTATACGCATGAAAGTTATCCTCTAAATTGTACATTAAGCGGTTAGAATCTCCTTTTGCATATTTGAGTCTAGGATAGTCTTATATATATTATTTTATTATTCTGACAGTTCATATTAGCTTGTTCTTCCTGTATCTTACTACGTCCATCTGAGGACCTGGTTTTTCCCCAGGTGTATGTTCATGTCTTTTGCAGGTATCCTAGCCAAGGCTGTGGTCTTCTCCATTCGTTCAAAGACAATTGTGCTTGGTTCGTCTTGCCATTTTATGGATCAATTCTTGTACATTTATTTCATTATGATAGTTGGTAGTGGACTTTGTCTCCCCCTAACGATTGTATCATAAATATTCGAGTTGATATTTATATTATTATTCTTTTCATTGTGGATGAAATTTAGTTTGTCTTGGATTACTGCATTTTATAGCTTATGTATTCATACGAGACCTACGTACTTCGTATGAATACATATGGCATGTCTACGTACTTAGTCCTACGTATTTTGGGACTGGGACGTTACATGTTTTTGTGGTGGCCCATGCAGGTCACCATAAATTGTTTGGTTACTTTACCGTGCCAAGCAAACCTACGTATAGGATTAGAGTCTCGGATCTCATCCACACACTTGACCGCCTTCTCGCTTGACTCCTCGAGTTGTATCTTGTTTATCCCTTCCATCGTGATTCGTGCCCTTCTTTCATGCTTGATAAAGATTAATAAGGTAACCCATATTAGGTGGACATGACCCATTGTTCCATCACCCTGCTAGTTAACTCTTATAAGTTGGGTAGACACCTCACGACCTAACATTTATTTTCCTTGTGACCCATATTAACATGATTACTTAGACTATAGCCTTTATAGGACCCTAACTTATCTAGCCCACCAAGCCTTAGACAAGGAGACAATAGGTCGACTGTATAGGCACCAAACAAGACTTAGATTCTTAAGTAGTTCGAACTAATTATAGTCTCTTTCAATAATAATCTCACGTGCCTATATTTTACCATCTTGACTAAATGTTGCTACTATAGCCTAGTTTTGTAAGTTTAACCGTTATTAAACTTGTTCAAGACACATGCTATTGAGCGCGCGCTCACTAACATATTGTCTAGTCAGAACCGGTGCATGATGGTCTGATCAACCGAGTGCACTTTGGTTCGCTTTTATTTATCGTTATACGTGGATGGAGATATAGTTAAGCTTGCTCTCTAGAATCTCATCCACGTCTGCCTTGGCAATTTTCTTTTAAAAATTATTCAGTCGTCTTTGAACCACGTGTTCGTATTCAATAAACATCTCCTTCGAACTCTTATTCTTTTTCTCTTTCACTTAAATTGGAAAGACAGAACACTCGAACTTAATAGATAGATACCAAGTGTTCCCCAATGACCATGATAGTTATAGTTAGCCATCAACCAAGCCATGTGTTTACCACTTCGCCTCGAGTTATTTGCCCTATCCTTCGACTCTTGATCGTGATCTCTAATCATTTAAAATTTATAAATGACTAGAATTATTTCCTTAACCACCCCTAAACCTAGACGCGTAACTTCACTCTAAGGAATCATGTACCCTTGCTCTTTAATTACATTACCTTCATTACCTAACCCTTAATTCCTTCTCTATCTTGTATTAGCTAGCAACCCTCATCCATTACCATATTCGTGCATTATTTTCGTATTTATCTAAATCACGATTCCCTAATGCATGTTTGTGTTAAATGTTGTTTTCTTGCCTCGTCCAACAATTTGATCGTACCCTTGTATCTTCTCACCCCCACTTATTCTTAATTTCGAGGATAAAATTCTTGTAAGTTGGGTAGGATGTAAAACCCCTAAATTTCTACTATATTTTAGTACTAATTTTTTTGTATTTATACGTCGCATAGTCGTATTGTACGTCACGTGCAAATTTGCTCTTTCATATTTGTTCGTCGAGTGAAAATTTTGCGCGAGGTACATATTTTGAAAAGTTTTATTTATGAGATTTATTAATATAGAAGACATATATTTTATTTTAATATAGCATAATTAAATATTTTATATATTTATATGAATGTTATTGTGCATACCCATTTTCGTAAATATTTATTAGTTATTTTAAACAATAGAACAATTTTTGAAATTAAATATTTTATTATTTATGAAAATGGTATTCGAGATATTTTATTCATAATACTAGTATAAATTGTAACTTAGAAATTTATATTCTATTTGCATGCGATTGCATGAATTTAGTAAAAAATATATTTTCATATTTGATGTTTAAATAATTATGGTGATTTTCAAAATTATTATTATTAGTAATTTTGGAAAATATATTTTAAAATTTATTGTGGCAATTTAAATTTTGATTTGATTTTATGGAATTATCTAATAATATCTATGTTTGAAAATTTATTTATCCTATTTGATTTTAAACTAAAAGAATTTAATTAAATTTAAAATTTGATTTAAATTTGGATTTGGATTTGGATTTGATTGATTTTAAATTAATAGATGAATTATCTATTTTTGGGTTTTAATATCCCTAGTTCTTATCCAATTGGGAATTTCTACATCCTATAAATAGGCAGGTACTCCTCCAGAAAATTCTACCATCCACAAAATTCTCTACAACCCAAAAATTCGTGTATCGTGTCCATGTTCCCTCCCATCCACTAATTATTCCTTTCTACATATACAACTTTTACTCATCCAACAAACCCGGATGCTGACTGTCCCGTGTCGCGCAGGACACATCTTCCGACCCCGTTTCTGTCGTGTCGGACAGCCCCAACACGACGACCCAAAACCTAAACCTAAGCAAAACCCTCTTCCCTCGCCTACGGGTTCTACAAGACCGACCTCTCAAAGAATGACCTGCTGATTCCATCGACCACCACCACAGCTACTGCCGTCATCCACCACCACCGCAGCCCCCGACCACAACCACCTTTACGACCCTCGCTGCCACAACAAAAACCACACCACCACCGCCATCACGGCCATCGTCGGCGGCCACATCCGCCACCACCATCCCCAGAAGAAAGAATAAGGAAATTAAAACCCTAACCTAGACTCACCTCCACCGCCGGGGCCTCCGCCTCGCCGTCGAACCACCGCAGCCCCGTCCGAGCGCGAGCGCGCCGCCCGGTCGCCGACTTCACCCAAACCCCCATTTCGTCGCCGCGTCCCAGCGCTCGACCTGACCCACGACGAACCTCAGTCTCTCTGCCCCATCTTCTGCCCACTGTCGTGGCCACCAAACATCGGCTAAGTTACCACCACAGATTTGCCGCACCGCCACCTTGCGAGCGCGTCCGCCCCGCTCGAACCCACCGTTCCCCTCCGCCCGTAGCCGCCCTTCTCCCCGTTCTCTGCCTCCCGCTTCCGTCTTCTTCCACTCCGAACCCCACTCGCTCCGCCGCGTCGGATCTCCCGCTCCCGCGCCAGCGTCAGCCACCGCCCACTCCGCTTCGAACGCCTCTGTGACTGCCACGCGCCCGGAGCAACGGCCGCACCAGCGCACCGATCCCCCGCTCAAATCCCTCTCTCCGACCTTCTTCTCTTCTCTCCGCCCGCGCATTCGCCCCTCCCGGCCGCGTCATGACAAGCCGCCCTTCATGTGCCACCCACCGGCGTCCCTCTCCGACTTTTCCCCAACTCCTCCGATCCTCCGCCTCCAGGCCACGAGCCCCATCAGCGCCGCCTCTCCTTCCCTCTCCGCCCTTGCCGTTCGCCGCCGACCCTCCGCCTAACTCGCCTCTTCCTCTCCCTCTCTCTTCCATTTTGCTGACCAAATGAATTGAGGTTCTCTTCGGTTGAGGAGAAAACCATAGTACAGCTGTTGTTTTCTTTATTTATTATATTTTTATTATTTAATTTTTATTCCATATAACTTTTGTTATGCAATATACATTACTTTTAGATACTGTTTTGCTTTGGTTTTGTCCCATTTTAAATTTATTAAAAAATTTATTTTTGTTATTATTATTATTATTTTTATTATTAAGGTTATTATTATTATCATTATTATTATCATCATCATCATTATTATTATTTTCTATTCTGTAATTATATATACACCATTAGTATTACCCATAATTATTATTATTATCATTATTACTTGATATCTCGATTTTCTTCCAGTATATCCGGCTGGTGATTATAAATGATAATTTATTATAATATTATTGTTCAATTATCTTTATTATGATTATTCTTGTTGATACTATTAAAATTATTAGTGGCTAATATTATTATTTTAGGATTTTGTAAAAATATTATTTCTTCAACCATTTTCAAAGATAGATTTACCAAAAATATTACTTTGAAAAAATTATAGTTTTACAAATACGGTTTTAGCATTAAATAATTTTCTATAATTAATTTGTTTCTCTTAGAATATTTTTGAGAAAATATAGTTTTCTACCTAAATTGTATCTCTACAAACTTAAGAGTTTTTGTGAACACAGTTTCATTTATATTTTAGTATTTATCTAAGCACTATTTTTAACTTACAAAAATATAAGTTCTCATTTATTATAAATAATTTCCTAAAATCATATATATTATTTATCCAAATTCTATCGATCAATCTCATGTCCAAGACTAAGCTTAATCTTCCTATCCCTTGTCAATTCTTTTCTTCCACCTATTGACCCTAACCAAATTGACCCTCTTGGACCCAATGGAACTGTCCGTGCCACCGTTCATGGTCACCTTGCATAGTTGTTGTACCGAAGTTGCAGTTCGTGCCACATTGAACATCGCACCACACCGGGCAGCTCACCAGGCGTCGCAACAGGCAAGTATACCTTGCTATTTAACTGTCAATTATTTATTTTTTGTATTATTTATTTTGTTCCATATTGTTAGTTTCCTTTGTTATAAACTGTGCGTCCAAGCCACACTTGGGTGCAAGCGACTCTATTAGTCGTTTTACTTTACTATATGCATGTTAACTTAGTGTTAGCAAACTACCCTCCTATTGCGGGATATTTTTATATCTTCGCTGGCCATGACACTTACACTACACGGTTTGAGGCATTTTATTAGGGACACGACTTATTGACTAGCTATCTCTAAAGTTGTGTGACGATAGATATTCGTAACTGCTATGACTAGGGTTTTAGAGACTCAAGCAGTTACAAAACTGGACGAGCCATGGACATGACTTGAACAGTATGGGAAATATTGGGGAAGGACAGTCGCTAGTGCGTATAGGAATCCAAACAGGTAAACCACAGTCTCCGGATGGAACTGTGGCGATTTATTTGCAGATACCCTCTGACGTTTTGGACGTTACGGCCGAATACAGATGACTGGATGCCAGTTACGTACACATAGCCTAAAATCCCACCCATGCGCATGAAAGTTGTGCTCTAAATTGTACATTAGGCGGTAAGAATCTCCTTTTGCATATTTATGTCTAGGTTAGTCTTATATATATTATTTTATTATTCTGACAGTTCATATTAGCTTGTTCTTCCTGTATCTTGCTACGTCCGTCTGAGGACCTGGTTTTTTCCCAGGTGTATGTTCATGTCTTCCGTATGTATCCTAGCTAAGGCCGTGGTCTTCTCCATTCCTTTAAAGACAATTGCGCTTGGTTCGTCTTGTCATTTTATGGATCAATTCTTGTACATTTCTTTCATTATGATAGTTGGTAGTAGACTTTGTCTCTGCCCAACGATTGTATCATAAATATTCTAGTTGATATTTATATTATTATTTTTTTCATTGTGGATGAGATTTAGTTTGTCTTCGATTACTGTATTTTACAGCTTATGTATTCATACGAGACCTACGTACTTCGTATGAATACAGCTGGCATGTCTACGTACTTAGTCCTATGTATTTTGGGACTGGTATGATCACATATCTACGCTAATACTCCCCGCCCCCGACTGGTATAGTGGATCCAACCATGGTACGTTACGATAAGGGATTCTAGGAGAATGTCGCAAGTCTTCTCGAGAATCAGTGTCCATACAAGTATAAGAATAACAACAAGGCTTGTACAAGATACACCAAGATATACAAGGAACAACGTCTCATGAAGGGATCCGAAAATACCAATCTGTGTAACCATATGCCAAGAAATCATGGATATCTATACTAGATACAATAAACATAGAAGACATTATAGACGAAAAATTATCAGAGAATGTACTCGCCTGAGATCCGATGTCAAGTATCAACAATACCCGATATGGTACCTCGAAGACCTAAATATGGAATATCAATATTAATTCTTATTTTAGAATCATAAACATGCTACACTAGCTCAATACTAGGTCTCTAAGTCAGTTCTAGGTCAAACTAGGTCATACCTTGCTAAACTTGGTCAAACTAGGTCATACCTAGGTTTTGGGTCCATACCTTGCTATATCAAGGTATTCTAGTCTATACTAGGCCACTACCCTAGGTATCTACCTATCTAGTATACCTATAGGCTATTTTGCAATACCCTAACTTTTACTCCATTATCCTACATATTACCTAGACATCCAATATATGGGTAAATACCTAAATCTTATCTTAACCCTATCCTGTACCCAATGACAAGTAGCCTAGGTAATCCTACTACCTATGCCAAAGACGTTAGCTACACCCAATAACTACACTTATCAACCCAATATCAATCCATTTACCTATCTCATATCCTAGGCATTTTCTATAACTATAACGAGTCTAAAAATTACCTACACTATGCCTATACACATGTCAATGCCTATTATCATAACCTAAAGTTTTCATTTATATATATATATATATATATATTAAATTTTCATCTTATTTATATATATTTTATTCAAAATTCAAGCCTTTTAAAAAAAAATTCCTATAATAATTTTCTTCCATAAATCAAAATTTCTTTTGCCCCCTCATGCAAATGCAAAGTTTGCATTTTGCAATTGCAACTAGGTAGCTCACATGCATGGAGAGGTGCCATGTGGCATCCTCTTCTTATGATGAGGCCATAAGGGCATTTTAGTAATTCCTTTGTTCACCATTCATTAAACATGAAGAGAATGAGAGAGAAAACCACTCTTCTCCATTTCACTTATCAGGTGAGAATTCTTCTTCTTCATCTTTTTTCCTATTCTTTTTCTTCATAATCTTCTTCTTATTCTTCTTCTCTACTTCTCCTCCCCTTCCCTTCAAGTTGCTGTTGCCGCTGTACTCTGCTGCTGCGTTGCGGCTGCGGCTGCTGCATGCTTCGGCTCCTGCTGCGTCTGCTGCCGTCGTCGGACGGCCGCCGCCGCTGGCCGGCCGGCCAACCCCCTCCAATCCCCACTCTCTCCTTCCTCCTCTTCCTCTACATTCCCTTCTTTCTCATTTCGTTTCCAATTTTATTCAATTGATTTCTAGGTTAATATTTTTGACCCAATCCCAAATTGTGTGTATTAGGTTCTGTCCAAATTCTTATGAAGAGATTCTCTTAGGAATCATCCAAAGAACACAAGGCAAGCTCTCCTCCTCTTTTGTTAATCTTAAATTTTTCATTATTACATATTATAGTGCAAAATTTTTAGACAAAGATTTTCATCCCTATGTATCTCTTATATATATCAAGTACGTATACTTTAGCTATACTATTAGCTCTACTTGTCATAATGAGATATTGCAACTTGTGTGTTTCCTTATGCATGAATGAAAATGTATAAGGTAGAAAGTTTAGAAATACTAGTACTCTATGTTTGATTTTTTTTGAATGGTCTTCTGCATGCTATATAGATGATTAGTTCATATGGTTAAACAAAAGGGGGTTATATGAATTTTGATAGTGTCTTGAAAGACAAATTATGAATGTTAATTTTTCCATACAAGGTTTATATATATATATATATATATATATATATATATATATATATATATATATATATATATATATATATATATATGTACATACATACATACTAATTTCAAGAAATAAATAGCCCAACATTGTTGTTTCATGAAAGTACTTCAAAATAACTCCAGAATGAGATTTTATGGATTTTATTCATTATTATTTATATTATTTTAATTCTGTCCAGATTTGAAAATTATACATATTTGACATACTTATTGTGATCTCATAGTTAAAAATGTATTCATTGATACCGGTTCATTAAGGTAACTTCAACTATAAATTCTCAAGTCAAAATGACTATTTTGTGCCCCTAAAAGCTAGTTTTAAGTATGTATTGGCGTTGGACATGTTAAAATTGAACTTAGATAACTTGATCATTTTGTGATTATGCTTAGAAACCTCCTTTTGCTCATTCAAGAAGTTAAGATTCGGTACAATGTTGCTTGAGTCAATTTACTATGTGATAGGAGTAATTGTCAACTATTATTAGCATAATGTGCAAATCTGTCCGAATTTTTATTTATGCTTAAAATGTTCTTTTGTCATGAAAACATGGTCAAAAGTTGATAATTTCGAATATCGGTTTACTAGGATAGTTGCGTGTTACTTCCAAGTTTCAAATTGCTTTTCTTATATCCTTAATAAGCTAAATGTGGTGCATAGTAAATAATAAGTTTCTTAGCCTCATTTTATTACTAATAACCCATATCGTCTTTGACTTGTTTAGTGTTTAGATAAAGTATATGCAAAACCAAGAATAATTGCATGCTTGCTTGCTTGCTAAGGTAAGAAAACTTTTATTTTTGTATAGCTTTGTTTAAATGCGTGGTTCGGTGTTGAGTTGTTCCACCGAAGGGGTCGACGTACCCGGTTATATATATTGCGTGTTGCCGGTGTTGAGGGTTGCTCCACCGAAGGGGTCAGCGTGCCCATATATTATTCTTTGTATTTATGTGTTCTGGAAATATTTTTGGGTCAGTAAATACAAAGGAGACTCTGCCGAAATTTTTGAGAATTTTCGGAGATAGTCTTTTTTCGAGTTTTCGAACTTTTTAGAACTTTTGACTCAAGTTCTAGACCATTGGAACCATCCATCTCCGACCTATAACATCGGAGGGATTTCTGGAAATCATTGTCCAATTAGATACCTTGGAATTTTGCCTTGGTTCCAACACTTCTTGGACTACTTCAGTTTTGGAAAAGTCAAAACTATTACTTGAATGCGACTTGACTTCTAGGACTCCCGTTTGGGGGATAGTTTCTCTGGAGACTGAATGTCTAGAATAGGTTGCATGGGATTTGGGAGAAAAACCGTTGGATCACACCCGGTTGACTTCTTTGCAATATGATTTTTCATTTTTCGTACTGATCAGTCCCTGATACGTTGTTCGTGCGGCCGCGCAGATATCCGGGGTGAGGCTTAGCTCACTTTCTTGATCGCAATTGGATATCCAGGCCCTAAGTTTCAGCTCAGCTATCCATTGCACAATACCCTGAGTTTCAACTCAGAATACTTGTTAATTCATTAGATATCCAGGCCCTGAGTTCAGCTCAGCTCTCTAATGAATGGGTTCGATATTCTTGGAAAAGTTTAAGTCATACAAACTTCTTGTTACAGCACATGATGCGATGATTCGACCCAGATGATTCGGAAACCACTCATGATATTATCTTGCTTGTAATCACATCAATATGTGATAATACATACGGCTGGAGAATCTAAGCACCAACCCATTTTGTACGAGCCTAATTCCGGACAAATGGGGTTATTGTTGAGATGCTAGGCGTGTGTGTGTGTGATCCAGAAAGTTTCTCTAAATTGCATTTAGGTCTAGAAAGATCTTGTCGTGTCCTTTGTGACATTATTTTGAGAATTACTTACTTCTTGACTGATATCACAAGGTATGAGTTTAATTGCTCTAAGTTACTATATTTTGTTTTCACTTCTCTTATCATTCCACCTTCATAACTTCCTCCTTTGACTGAGGGCTTGTTCGTCGTATTGACGACCTAGTTTTGTTTACTAGGAATTAATGAAGATCAAGATGTGGATCAGGCGTACACCGAGAATGAACTCTATGAATGATGTGGGATTGATGGAATGTAGCTTCATTTTGAGAACATCTTCAGTTTATGGAAATTATGTGTTTGAAGACAATGAATCAAATATGTATAATATGTGTTTTGATGAATCTAGACCAAGTATGTAATATTTCTGGATAAATGAATGTCATGTCAATTGTAGAATTTCTGTGATTATGCCTTATATCTATGCCTATCCGGGACCTTACGGGCGACAATCGCAGGGTACAATACGGTATTCATTATACAGTTGCGTAGCCTGGGGAGAAGTATCATGTGCCTTGAGTCATCTTAGGAACCGGGGCGTGACACCTATATCAAATTCCTATTACCTAGGACCTCATACCCAATACTCCATCACCCATTACCTCAAAACACTACCTATGAGTTCACCTTACATATACCTATATAACTTAAACCATGTCTTATTCTTACCTTACCTAACACCCATCCAAACATAAACATCCTACACACAAAAACACATTCACTCACATTTACTAGTACTGTTGCCCCTCACTCCCCCTCTATCTGCTATTGATACTGAATCTCTCTTACAAACCCCCTTCTAAACCTGTTATATAGGTAGGTGGTTGTCATACCCCAGAACTAGAATACTGGAGAGCGGGGGACATACATAGTCAGCTACGTACATTTGAGTGCAACACACTTCACAATACGCTCACGACTGCCTAGATGCATGAGGGTTAATCTACAATCTAGCAATCTCTTCTGGTTGAGAATAAGCCAAGTGTCTCAATCTCAAGCAAGCAAATTTATGTTACAAGATGTTAGATCATCGGACATACAAAAGTAAGGCATCCCAAACATTACATATTTAGATAATAATGAAGCTAGTTATACAAAATATGAAGACTAGCAAGAGTTAAGTCATACATGATCAACCCTAGAATTTACCAATCATGTTACAGCTCTTAGAAAGACAGAAATAAAGTTTGCAACACGAGCTAACACATGCTCGGCGGCTAAATTCCTCAAAAGAATAAGTTACAATAGAGTTGGAGAGCAAAATAAGAAATCCACTCGTTGCCTCAGTTCTTCTGGTATTCACCATCTGGCTGGAAGACAGGTACATCCTCGGGTGTCACTCCAAAATCTGGCCATACAAAACCAGCTGGATCAGACCCCAGAAAGAGCAAGTACCACAAGAGAGGCTCCACTTATGAACTAAAACCAGCATATAAAAGAACTGATACAAGAACATAATTATAATAACATAAATGACAAGAGTTAAAATGACATACATGCTTGCATCAGGAAGAGCAAGAGATGGAATATAATTCTCATGTTAATCATGAGACAATCATTCAGGCACGGCCAGTCAAGTCCTACGGCTTGCTATCATTAGCTAACTAAGTTTATCACAGGCCTAGTTACTAACAAGATGATTTTGAGATATTCTCGTAGTCACAAGCCCTGCAGACTATCTAGGCTATCCAGGTGAAAGTTAAGAATGTTATCAAGTTACAAGAGTTATCAAGATTTCTGGTGTACTTGAGTACTTAGGATATAAGAAGTGCAACACATGACAGTGTGTTGGAAATGCGCCCTACTCGACGACAGGCTACAAGTTCACAGGAGTGGCCGGGATAACGGGATCGCCTGTAACTGGAAAATCTCTTTATATGAGCTACTTGATCAATCTAGTCGTTTAATCTAGTCAAATTCATTATGAATCCCTGACCGTGGTAACCAGAAATCCATGTCCTAGATATGATGCAAGACAAGACAGGTAGCTTGTACAACCACAATAGGAAAATCAACCACGGAGTCAAGACAGGAGTTACACTAGCAAGACAGGAAAATAGATGTCGCAACAACAATCAAGGTTATACATGTCATATCATGTTTACTTGTCATATCAAGAATACTTGTCAGAAGTGCGCCTCGACAGGCCACTATCAAGATTATCAAGTCGTCGAGTCAGGTTGTCGCAATTTAGGCCAAGTACAGAAAAACATGCTAAGAAGTTCAAGAACGTCCATATCATGAAATACGAGAACTCGCATAGAAATATCACGACAGAGATGCGCACGCGGGACGGTGCAGCACAAGGTGCTCACGGAAGAGTGTGCGACATGAAGTGCGTGCACTGCAAGATGCGCACGACGTAAGACACGCATGGGAGAGCGCGCAACACAAAGTGTGCACGGTACAAGGCGCGTACGGGAGAGCTTGCAACACTAAGCGCGCACGAAAGAGCAAGCATGAGAGAGCGCGAAGCGCACACGGGAGATTATGCACGAGAGAGCGCACAACGTGATGCACGCATGGCGTAAGGCACACACGACACAAGGCACGCACGGCACAAGGTGCGCACAGGAGAGCACACAGTACGAAGCGCGTACAGCACAAGGTGACGACGAGAGCACGCAGCACAAAGTGCACCCGGGAGAGCGTGCAGTGTGAAGCACGTACGACACTGTTCATCGTCCCGACAATACCGAAGGTGTGGGGGAACTCATGAACACAAGAAATGCCATAACTTCCTCAAAATAAGTCAAAATCAAGCGATTCAAAACCCAAAATTGGGTATAATTGAATTCCCCACAACATGGAACCTTTAATTTTTGGAAATACCAAGTTTTTAGAGATCAAAACCAAGAAAACAAGAAAAACTTAAAACTTAGATCTATAAAAATATACCCATCAAAACCAAAATTCTCAAGTTCTAAAGATGCTTAGAATCATGCAAGGAAAAAGATAGAAAAAATAGAAATGGAGATCATTTATGTTCTCCATGGAGCAAGGTATACTTGCCTAGGTTTGTGGAAGGAGTACTGGAGAAGGAAAGGAGAGGAGTTAATAAGAAATAATGAGAGGAGAGAGAAGGAGTTGGTTTATATACCAAGCCATGACATAATGAACCAACACAAACCAAACCAAGCCAAGCCAAGACAACATGTCATGTAGAGCCAAGGTGAACCAAATCAAGATTAGCTAGATCAAACCAAAACTAAACCAAGCCAAGACTAAGTAAGACAAGTCTAAACACGGGTCACGTAACAAATGTTAAAAATTTGTATACGTACCCAAAAATACGTATAACAAAAAATATGAGTGACAACTCTACCCTCCTTAAAAGAATTCTGTCTTCGAAATTTAATCAAGAGCTAAAGGTGTCGGGGCAAGCTATACTACTACAGGCAATCTATGTCTAGCAGTCAATCAAGCAATCATTCATGCAAGCAAGGAATTCAGGGCATAAGACATAAGAAAGACATTATACCTTACGAGTCAAACAGGTATGGATACCATGATCGGATATCATCCTCACATTCACAGGTACACTCACCCAAAGAGTGATGACCCCAAGCGACACGGACAAAACTAATAGTCTTGTTTTTTAGTACCTTCTCTCTTCGGTCCAATATGGATACAGGCCTTTCCTTATACGAAAGGTTGGCACCAACCACCAATTCCGAATGATCGAGGTTATGGCTCAGATTCGGGATATACCGTCGCAATTGGGATACGTAGAACACGTTATGTACTTCATGTAACGACGACGGAAGAGCGAGACGATAGGACATATCACCTACTCGCTCGAGAATATCAAACGATCCTATATACCTAAGACTAAGCTTTCCTGGTATGCCGAATCGAATGACGCTACGTGTAGCCGAGATCTTAAGGAATATGTGGTCGCCGATAGAAAACTCAAAAGGTCGTCGATGAGAATCGGCCCAATGGTGCTGGCGATCTTATACAACTTGAAGATGATCTCTAACTTGTCTTACCACCTCGATAGTCTGAGTAACCATTTTTGGACCAAGCATCTGCCTCTCGCCTACATCGTCTAAGGCTAAAGGTGATCTATACTTCCAGCCATACAGTGCCTCAAATGGTGCCATCTGGATACTGGCCTAGAAATTGTTATTATAGAAAAACTCCCCTAGATGTAGGTGATTTTTCCACGAATGACCGAAGTCAAGTGTACAGGATCGTAACATATCCTCAAGAGTTTGAATCGTGCGTTCCGACTGACCATCTGTCTACGGATGATAAGCTGAACTAAACTTGAGACGAGTCCCCAAACTCTCTTGAAGACTCTGCCAAAAGTGCGATGTAAATCTCGAATCTTTGTCGGATATAATACTGACTGGCACTCCATGCAATCTAAATATCTTCCTGAGGTACATCTCTGTAAGCTGATCCGTCGACTGACCAATTCTAAAAGGAAGAAAATAAGCTACTTTTGTGAGCTAGTCAACTATAACCCATATAACATCTCTCCCAGTCGAGGATTTATGTAACCCAGTCATAAATACATTTCTATTCTGGGATCGGTAAAGATTATAGCAGTTCAGCTGGTCTCTGATGTTCAGCCTTAACTTGTTGGCAAACTAAACAACGAGAGACAAACCGAGCTATCTTCCTCTTCATGCCATTCCACCAGAAATGCTGACGAATATCATAATACATCTTTGTGCTATCGGGATGGATTGAATACTGTAAACTATGAGCCTCCGCCATGATCTCATGCCTAATGTCACCACTGGGTACACAAAGATGCCTTCCATTTTAGAGCGTGCCGTCTCGTGAATGCATAACTCTGCTCTTCGTCCGGCTTCACATTATGTCCTAAGCCGCTGAAGCTTGGAATCCATTGATTGAGCTATCTTAATTCTCACAACTATATTTGATTGAACTTGCATGCTGGCTATCAATGCTATGTTATTAGGGAGAACTATCTCTATTTCCATCTTCTGAAGATCCACTAATAACTCGGGTTATGATGTTAGAAAAAAGCTCCTGCTCTTCTACTCAATGCATCTGCAACTACGTTGGTCTTTCCAGGATGATACTGCAGGTTGATGTCATAATCCACTAGTAACTTTAGCCATCTTCTCTGACGCATGCTAAGATCCTTATGGGTAAACACATACTTAAGACTCTTGTGGTCGGTGAAAATTTTTACTCGATCTCCATACAAGTCATGCCTCCAAAGCTTGAGTGCGAAAACCACTGCTGCCAAATCCAAGTCATGTATTGGGTAATTCTTTTTATGATCATGAAGCTGACATGACGCATAAGCTACTACCTTTCTATGTTGCATTAGGACACATCCTAATCCTCTGCCTGAAGTGTCACAATAAACTGAAAATCCTCCAGTCCCATTTGGAAGCGTAAGAATGGGTATCGTCATCAATCCTTGCTTCAATATCTTGAATGAAATATGACATTCTGCTGTCCAAATAAACTGTACATCCTTGTGTGTCAACTGCGTTAAGGGCGCTAAAATCTGAGCAAATTCTGATACAAATTATCGATAATAACCTGCCAATCCTAGAAAATTATGAACTTCTGCGACGGTGCTAGGTACTGGCCATGTCTCTATAGCCACTATCTTCTGGAGATCCACTTCCACTCCACTTCTGGTGATGATGTGACCTAAGTACGAAATGTGATCAAGCCAAAATTCATACTTGCTGAACTTCGCGTACAACTGGTGCTCTCTGAGAATATGAAGGACTGCTCGGAGATGCCGCTCATGTTCTGCTTCACTCTTACTATAGACTAAAATGTTGTCTATAAACACTATCACGAACTAATCCAAATAGGGCATGAATATGCGATTGATGATATCCATAAATACTGCTAGCGCATCAGTCGCTCCGAATGGCATAACGAGAAACTTCCAATGTCCGTATCTTGATCTGAATGTCGTCTTTGAGATGTCTTGCTCTCTGACTCTGATCTGATGGTACCCCGACCGCAAGTCAATCTTCGAGAATATTGCTGCCCTGTTGAGTTGAACGAATAAATCATCTATCCTTGGTAGGGATGTCTATTCTTGATTGTTACGAAATTCAAGGTACGATAATCAACATATAATCTTGACATACCATCCTTCTTCTTCACAAGAAGCATGGCTCCCCAAGGTGATCCGCTAGCATGAATGAATCTCTTGGTTCTGAGTTCTTCAATCATCTTGTACAAGATCTCCATTGCTGATGGTGCCATTCTGTAGACTCTTTCTGATACCGGTGCCATCCATGGAATTAAATCAATAGTGAACTCTCTCTCTCTTTCTGGCGGCATGCCTGGAAGCTCTTTAGGAAATACGTCAAGAAATTCTTCTACCACTTTGGGAAACTGAACTGCTTCTGCTACTACCATTTACAAGATTGGTGGAGAAGGTTCTACTTCGCCTCTGGAAAACAAATTTTTTTCTTCGTCGGAAATACCAAAAATAATCCTGCCAACATAGCAGTATATTCTTGCATATTGATCCTTCAACCAATCCATTCTTAGGACCACATCATAGTCGGCCATCGAAAGTTCTATCAATCTAGCGGAAAACTCTCTACCGTTAACTACGATTCGGTACGAGAAAAAGACTCTATCTACTCCCACAAGACCGTTACCAGTAAGTATATTGAGTCTTGCTGATAATGACTCAGGCTCCAAACCTATTCATGTTGCGAATCATGTAGACAAAAATGAATGCGATGCACCCGAATCAAAGAATATTGTTGCTGGAAAAGAGTTGACGAGAATGGTACCTACCACCACCTCACCTGATGCATTCTGCTACCGTTAGAGCCATAGCTTGATCCTGTCCTCTTGGTGCTAGTCCCCACTGCTGGCGACCACTTTGTCTATTCTGAATTTGGGCTTGGGCCTGAGCATACTGCTGCGGCCTTTGTTGCTGGAATGCTTGAACCTGAGGTGGCAATAGCCTCGAGGCTGGTACTATTGATGTTGTTGAACTGGTGCTGGTGCCCTAACCTATGTACTAGTTAGGGTTGATGAAGATGAACTGGCTCTGTACGGGTAGGATTCGATTCTGTGGTCCGGTGCCCCACAAGCTAAGCACAACCCCTATGCTCTGTGATACTCTGAAATTATGTGTCCCGGCTTCCTACAATAAGAGCAGCCCATTGCAGAAGACTGCTACTGTTTCTGTTGTTGAGGGCACGTCGGAGTTGAGTGCTGGACCGACGAAACTGGTGTCTCCCTCCTAGGAGCTCCAATAGTCAACGCCCTAGCTGCCAGGGCTGGTGCTGATGACTGGGATAATTGTCCATGAAACCTCTTCCATTCTCCGGCTCGATCTACTATCCTTTGTGAAGTATATTTGTGCCTTCTTGCCGCTCGCAAAAGAACATTAAATGTCTCATGTTCAAACTTCTCCCTGCTAGAATGATCTTTAGGTAGAGTCCTTGTTGGAATCGTTGTGCTCGGTACAAATCCGTCGCCACCAAGATTGGAGCAAACCGACTAAGTCTTGAGAACTCGACGGCATATCCATCGACCGTCCTTCCCATATGTTTAAGATTGTTGAACCTTGTCTGTACATCATAGCGAGCTGCCACATCAAAGTATTTTGTCTGAAATCTATCGCTAAATACCGCCCACATGATAGGCGTCACTAAACTAACTACTTGCATCGCCTACCAGTTGTTGGCTAAGTCCTACAATTGTAGTCGTACAACGGCCACCTTCTCTTCAGCTAGAATTCTAGATTCCTCCAGAATAACCTCTATGTCTTGAAGCCAAGCATCAGCAGTAATAGCATCTTTGCTGCCGTCAAAGAAAGGAGGGTTCAGGCGCTTGAAGTTGTTGGCTGCATTGTTCCCCAGATAACTAACTATCCCCATAGCTGCTTGTACTATCTACTGCAGAGCATCACATTGACAATCTTGTGATGCAAGAAAGTCCCGGATGAGTCCCATCAGGGTTCTATTATCAGAATTTGCAGGCTGGGCTGGCTGTATTAGTGGCTCTTGTTCCCTGGAAGGCATGACTCGGGATGCTATCCCAGAGTGCTGGGTTTGGTCCCCCGGTTGTTGCTGGATTACAGGAGGCGCTCCGTCTGGCTAACTGGAAGGACCAAGAACAATAATACTAAAGAAAATGACATGGGAAACAATAAGGAAGGACCAAGATATATCAAAGATAGAAGCATATTATCAGTTCAAGATTCAGGAAGATTAGAAAGCACAAGAAGAGATCAAGGACGAATGCTGATTGAGACATCTATTCAGTAAAACCTTCACACATCTTGATTTACAAGACCTGCATGGGACACCACTTAAACCGTGTCATGCCCCAGAACCAGAATACTGGAGAGCAGGGGACAGACACAGCCAGCTACGTACATTGGAGTGCAACACACTTCGCAATACGGTCACAGTGTCTAGATGCATGATGGTTAATCTACAATCTATCAGCCTCTTATGGTCAAGAACAAGCCTAGTTATCTCAATCTCAAGCAAGCAAATAAATGTTACAAGATGTTAGATCATCAGACATACAAAAGTAAGGCGTTATAAATATTATATATTCAGATGATCATGAAGCTAGTCATACAAAATGCGAAGACTAGCAGGAGTTAAGTCATACATGATCAATCTTAGGATTTGCCAATCATGTTACAGCCCTCAGGCAGACAGAAATAAAGTTTACAACATGAGCTAACACATGCTTGGCGACTAAATGCCTCAAATGAATAAGTTACAGTAGAGTGGGAGAGCAAAATAAAGAACCCACTTGTTGCCTCGGTTACTCCTGGTGTTCACCATCTGGCTGGAAGATAGGTAGATCCTCAGGTGTTACTCCAAAATTTGGCCATATAAAACCAGCTAGGTCAGACCCCAGAAAGAGCAAGTACCACAAGGAAGGCTCCACTTATGAACTAAAACCAGCATATAAAAGAACTGATACGAGAAAATAATTATAATAACATAAATTACGAGTTAAAATGAACATACATTCTTGCATCAGGAAAAGCAAGAGATGGAATATGATTCCCATGTTAATCATGAGACAATCATTCAGGCACGACCAGTCAAGTCCTACGTCTTGCTATCATTAGCTAACTAGGTTTATCATAGGCCTAGTTACTAACAAGATGCAGTTGACATATTCCCGCAGTCACAAGCCCTGCAGACTATCCAGGCTATCCAGGTGAAAGTTACGAGTGTTATCAAGTTACAAGAGTTATCAAGATTTCTGGTGTACTTGAGTACTTAGGACACAAGAAGTGCAATACATGACAATGTGTTGGAAATGTGTCGTACTCGACGGCAGGCTACAAGTCCACATGTGTGGCCGGGATAACGAGATCGCTTGTAACTAGAAAAATCTTTTTATATGAGCTACTTGATCAATCTAGTCGTTTAGCCTAGTCAGATTCATTATGAATCCCTGACCATGTTAACCAGGAATCCATGTCCTAGACATGATGCAAGACAAGACATGTAGCTTGTACAACCACAATCGAAAAATCAATTACGGAGTCAAGACAGGAGTTATACTAGCAAAACAGAAAAATAGCTGTCGCAACATCAATCACGGTTATACATGTGACATCAAGCTTACTTGTCATATCAAAAATACTTGTCAGGAGTGCGCCTCGACGGGTCACCATCAAGATTATCAAGACGGGATCATATTATCCTGTTCAAGTTCAAGTCACTAGCTCAAGATTATCAAGTCGTCGAGTCGGGTAGTCGTAATTTAGGCCAAGTATAGAAAAATATGCTAAGATGATCAAGAATGTCCACATCATGAAATATAAGAAATTGCATAGAGATAGCGCGACAGAGATGCGCACGTGGGAGGGTACGGCGCAAGGCACGCACGGAAGAGAGCGCAGCGTGAAGCATGTACGGTGCAAGGCGCACACGAAAGAGCACGAAGCATGTACGACGCATGGCACGCACTAGAGAGCGCGCAGCATAAAGCACACACGGTGCAAGGCGTGCATGAGAGAGCACGCAGCACAAATAACGAAGCATGAAGCACGAAGCACGTATGGCACAAGGTGCGCACGAAAGAGCGCTCAGCGCGAAGCACACACGACACAAGACGTGCACGAGAGAGCATGTAGCACAAAGCATGCACGGTGTAAGGCATGCACGAGAGATCACACAATACGAAGCGCACACGGGAGAGCGTGCATGAGAGAGCGTGCAGTACGAAGCATGCATGTCGTAAGGTGCACACAGAAGAGCACACAGCACGAAGCACACATAGCACAAGGCGCCCACGAGAGAGCGCGCAGCACAAAATGCACACGGCATACGGTACGCACGAGAGAGCATGCTTCGCTAAGCGCGCACGGTAGATTGCACAACGCAAAGCACGCATGGCACTTTTTATCGTCCCGATAGCACCGAAGGTGTGGGAAACTCATGAACACAAGAAATGCTATAACTTCTTCAAAACAAGTCGAAATCAAGCGATTCAAAAGCTAAAATTGGGTAGAATTAAATTCCCCACAACATGCAACCATTAATTTTTGGAAATGCCAAGTTTTTAGAGATCAAAACTAAGAAAAACAAGAAAAACTTAAAACTTAGATGTACAAAAATATATCCATCAAAACCAAAAATCCCAAGTTCTAAAGATACTTAGAATCATACAAGTAAGAAGATAGAACAAATAGAAATAGAGATCCCTTATGTTCTCTATGGAGCAAGGTATGCTTGTCTAGGTTGGTGGGGGGTAATGGAGAAGGAGAGGAGAGGAGTTAATGAGAAATAATGAGAGGAGAGAGGAGTTGGTTTATATACCAAGCCATGACATAATGAACCAACCCAAACAAAACCAAGCCAAACCAACATGTCATATAGAACCAAGGTGAACCAAACCAAGATTAGCTAGATCAAACCAAAACTAAACCAAGCCAAGACTATGTAAGACAAGTCTAAACACGAGCCACCTGATAAATGTTAGAAATTCGTACACCTAACAAAAAATACGTATAACGAAAAATAGGAGTGACAGTGGTGTACCTATGTACACTACTGCCTTCATACAAAAAAACCAAACAACATGCCTGTACAATCCCTAACATAGTCCTGTGACTACCCCTGTTGTTGCAAATCAAACATCATACCTTTGCTATCGCTCTTCACCTCCTGCCCAAAAGCCCATTGGCCTTTCCTCCTCTCCCTATACCGCTGTTGCAGCAGTGGCAAACCCCTCCTACACCTGATCCTCCAATACCAGGTGACCCTTACGGTTGTAAGTAGCAGGGCAACCTAAACAAGTGCTAACATGCCTTGTGTATTACACATAAGTGCATAGGTCCTGTCGTGCTTAGGCCTTTGCCAACACTGATGCAATTGGCATGCCCCTAAATGCTTAATTTTTTAGCACACAGTGTACACAAGGAGCACCCTACCTTGGTCCTGCCTGTACACACTGGTGCACAGGTGCTGGACTCTTCCCAATAGCTATAACTCTGCTTCTCCTCTCCTTCTTTCACATCTCCTCTATCAAAAATTGTATCCAATTAACTACCTATCTATCTATATAATTGTACATATGATTATCAATCTATCATCTATCTATTTACATACACACACAAATGTATATACAATACGTGTGTATCACAGATCACTCACCTTCCTAGTTTACTAAGAACTAAATCCCCCTCTCCAAAACAGTCCTACCAACTAATGTATTACCCAATCCATACTCATGTACCCACTCCATATATCTATCTGTCTATAGGCACACACACACACACACACACACACACACACACACACACACACATATATTGTCACGCCCCATAACCAGAATACTGGAGAGCGGGGGTAGACACAGCCAGCTACGTATATTGAAATGGAAACCATCTCGATATACGGTCACAGCTGTCTAGAAATATGAGGGTTTACTACAAGCCAACAGTCTCTTATGGTCATGAACAAGCCTAATGTCTCAATCACAAGCAAGTAAGTAAGGTCGCAAGATGTATGATCATTAAATATACAATAATAAGGCGTCCCAAATATTATATATTCAGCTGATCAAGAAGCTAGTCGTACAAAATGCGAGGACTAGCAAGAGTTAAGTCATACATGATCAACCCTAGGATTTGTTAATCATGTTTACAGCCCGTAGGCAGACAGTAAGTAAAATGCATCGAGCTAACATGTGCTCTTCGGCTAAACGCCTCAAAAGAATAACTTTACAATAGAGTGAGCGAAACAAAATAGAAAACCCACTCGTAGCCCGGGTTCCTTCTAGTCGCCACCATTAGGCTGGAAGCTTGGTAGATCCTCGGGAGCTGCTTCGAAATCTGGCCACACAAAACCAGCTGGGTCAACCCCAGAAAGAGCAAGTGCCACAAGGGGGCCATGGGACTATTCCGATAGTCAGGTTACAACCCGTAAACCAAACAAGGACCGGGATTGTAACCCTTCATCTGAACAGAACTTGGTTTCCCACCATTTATCGGCAAGATAATCATGTAAGAAATCAAGACAGGAAGCAATCTTGTACTGGATCAAGACATGGCTAAACTGGTTATACCTCATTCAATCAATCACGGCCAAGCAGATACTACGGCTTACTACTTTAACTAACTAGGGTTATCACAGGCCTAATTACTAACAAGATGCAGTGAGATTGTTCCACAGCCACAAGCCCTGCAGACCATCTAGGTTATCCAGGTCGAAAATTAGGGGTTGAATTCAGGTGGGTACATCGTCCGGGGGACAAATGTACCTTTAGGTGACTTAGAGGGTGCAACACGCGACGGTGTGCTGGAAATGTGCCCTACTCGACGGCAGGCTACAGATCCCAAGAGCGCCCAGGTAACGGGATTGCCCGTAGCTGTGTCATCTCTTCATGACTACTGTGTTATTCTAGTTATTAACCTTAATCCATTTTAGTAGGTACTCCTGACCGTGGTACTCAGGAGTCCCATCCTAGACATGATGCAAGACAGGACAAGTGGATTTAACAAGCAAACAAGAAAGAACTACCACGGTGTCAAGGCAGGTCAAGTTAAAATATCAAGATAAATCATGTCAGGGTACTTGTCAGGAGTGCGCCACGACGGGCCACTATCATGTCAGGTTGGTCATGTCAGGAGTGCACCACTACTGGTCATTGTCGTGTTATGCTAGCTCCTTGTCATACCATGCCATGTAAAATAGTCATTCCAAACATATTAAGTAAAATCAAGTTTATGACAAAAGGCGTAAGGATATAAAATGGGCGTAAAATATCTAATAAAATAACAATATACAGGGCTATAGAAAAGCCAAGCTTAAAGAAATAAGACCACAACTCCAAGAGCCAATGGGTTAAGCAAGGGGTCAGGGGAGCAGCGTAGGTGAAAAGTCACGCACGCTTGAGAGAGCAGCATAGGTGAAAAGTCACGCACGCTACAGAGAGCAGCGTAGGTGAAAAGTCACGCACGCTGAGAGAGCAGCGTAGGTGAAAAGTCACGCACGCTACAGGGAGCAGCGTAGGTGAAAAGTCACGCACGCTGAGAGAGCAGCGTAGGTGAAAAGTCACGCACGCTTCAGAGAGCAGCATAGGTAAAAAGTCACGCACGCTGAGAGAGCAGCGTAGGTGAAAAGTCACGCACGCTACAGAGAGCAGCGTAGATGAAAAGTCACGCACGCTGAGAGAGCAGCGTAGGTGAAAAGTCACGCACGCTACAGAGAGCAGCGTAGGTGAAAAGTCACGCACGCTGAGAGAGCAGCGTAGGTAAAAAGTCACGCATGCTTCAGAGAGCAGCGTAGGTGAAAAGTCACACACGCTGAGAGAGCAGTGTACATGAAAGTCACGCACACTCAAGGGAGCAGTGTACGTGAAAGTCACGCACACTCAAGGGGAGCAGTGTACGTGAAAGGTCACGCACACTGAAGGAGACACGCTTCCAACAGGAAGCGTACTCAAGCCTGCGTACGCAGCACTAAAGAGCGCGCGTAGCTCAGGGTGCGTAAGCTAAATAGCTCTGCACACTGCTCACTGTCTTCTCCTAAACACCAAGAACACCATGGCTGAACCCAAGCTTCAAAGCATCATAACTTGGCCATCCGAACTCCAAATCCAGATTTCCAAAGTTCCAACTTTGATAGAATTAAATGCTCTTCCACTTGGAAACACCAAAACCCATGAAAATCCAACTTAAAGAGATCAAACCATGCAAATTCCGAAAATAGAAATAACTTAGATCTAGAGCAAAGGAGACTTTAAATCACAAAACACCAAGTTCTAATGTTGATCACCATGTCCTAATCTAGCAAATGAACCAAAAAATAGGGCTCTCATGAAGTGGCAAGGTGCACTTGCCTAGGGTTGGGAGTGTTGTGGAGGAAGGAGAAGAAGAAGAAGAAGGAAATTAATGGTGGAAGTTATGAGGAGAGAGAGTGGTAGGTGGGGGTTATAAAGAGGGGGAGTTGTGGTGGGTTGAGGGGGTAGCATAAGCTAAGGTGATCCAATACCTATAAACGAAACCAAACTGAACCAACCCAATAAAATCGAGCCATGCCAAAACCCAAAATACAAGAAATACCAAAATTCCACAAGTTGAGAAAAATAAAAATATATGCTAAAATCCAGATACGAGTATAAATACGAAATACGGAAAATACGGGAAATGAGGGTGACAACTCTACCCACCTTAAAAGAATTCCGTCCTCGGAATTTAATCAAGGAGCTAGAGATTGTCACGACAAGCTACACTAAGCACAGGCAAGTTACACTAAGCAGTTCAATCATACAATCATACAATGCAAGCAAGGAAGGAAAAACGTAAGGCATAAGAAAGACATTATACCTCACGAGTCAAACAGGTAGGGATATCGCGATCGGATGTCTTCCTCACGCTCCCACGTTGACTCACCTAGAGAGTGATGACCCCAAGCAACACGGACTAATTTAATAGTCTTGTTCTTGAGTATCTTCTCCCTCCGGTCCAATATAGATACGGGCCTCTCCTCATATGAAAGGTTGGTACCAACAACCAATTTCGAATGGTCTAGGATGTGGCTCGGGTCCGGAATATACCGTCGTAATTGGGACACATGGAATACATCATGCACCTCACTTAGCGACAGCGGAAGAGCGAGACGATAGGATACATCTCCTACTCGCTCTAAAATATCGAACGGCCCTATATACCTAGGACTAAGCTTTCCTCGTACGCCAAAGTGAATGACGTCGCGGTTAGACGAGATCCTAAGGAATACGTGGTCGCCGACAGCAAATTCTATGGGACGCCGATGAGCATCGGCCCAATGGCGCTGGCGGTCCTGGGCAACTCGGAGGTGATCTCTGACCTTCCTGACCACTTCAATCGTCTGGGAAATCAATTCGGTTCCGAGCATCTGCCTCTCTCCGACATCGTCCCATACTAGCGGGGATCTGTACTTCCTGCCATAAAGAGCCTCGAAAGGTGCCATCTGGATACTGGCCTGATAACTGTTGTTGTACGAGAATTCTACCAGGTGCAGATGATTCTCCCATGAACCACCGAAGTCAAGGGTACATGATCTCAACATATCTTTAAGGGTCTGGATTGTGCGCTCTGATTGACCATCTGTCTGCGAATGATATGCTGAACTGAACTGGAGACGAGTTCCCAAACTCTCTTGCAAGCTACGCCAAAAGTGTGACGTAAACCTTGAATCTCGGTCCGAGGTGATGCTGACTGGCACACCGTGAAGCCTGACGATCTGCCTGAGATATATCTCTGCTAACTGCGCCGTCGACTGTCCAATTCTGAATGGAAGAAAGTGTGCCACCTTGGTAAGCCTGTCCACAATTACTCAAATAGCATTTCTGTCGGCCGGAGATCTGGACAATCCGGTCACGAAATCCATGGTTATATGCTCCCATTTCCATTCTTGGATCGGTAAGGGTTGAAGAAGTCCAGCAGGCCTCTGATGTTCAGCTTTAACCTGTTGGCAAACCAAACACCGAGAGACAAACCGGGCTATCTCCCTCTTCATACAATTCCACCAGAAATGCTGACGAATATTACGGTACATTTTCGTACCACCCGGATGAATAGAATATTGTGAACTGTGAGCTTCTGCCATGACTTCCTGTCTGATATCTCCACTGGGTACACAAAGATGAGTGCTGTGCCGAAGTGTGCCGTCTTCATGGATACATAACTCTGGCCTCCTTCCTGCTTCACACTCTGCTCTGAGTAGCTGGATCTTGGAATCTGTTGACTGCGCCACCCGGATTCTCTCAACTATGCTGGACTGAACCTGTAGGCTGGCCATCAATGCTACGCTGGTTGGAAGAACCACTTCAATTCCTATCCTCTGAAGATCTGCCAATAATTCCGGTTGTGCCGTCAGGAGATAAACTCCGGCTCTCCTGCTCAATACATCTGCTACAACGTTGGCCTTCCCGGGATGATACTGCAAATCCACATCATAGTCCACCAGTAGCTCAAGCCATCTTCTCTGCCGCATATTAAGGTCCTTCTGGGTGAAAACATACTTCAGGCTCTTATGATCAGTAAAGATCTCCACTCTATCTTCGTACAAGTAGTGTCTCCACAACTTCAAGACAAACACTACCGCCGCCAATTCCAAGTCGTGGGTTGGATAATTCTTCTCATGATTACGTAGTTGACGTGACGCATAAGATATTACCTTCCCATGCTGCATCAAAATACACCCCAATCCTCTGCCTGAAGCGTCGCAATAAACTGTAAATCCTCCGGTCCCATCTGGAAGGGTGAGAATGGGAGCCGTTATCAAACCTCGCTTCAACTTCTCAAATGATTCCTGACACTCTGCTGTCCAAACAAACGGCACATCCTTACGGGTCAACTGGGTCATCGGTGCTAAAATCCTTACAAAATCTGAAATGAACCGCCGGTAGTAGCCGGCCAATCTAAGGAAGCTGCGAACCTCTGCCACTGAGCTGGGTACCGGCCATGACTCGATAGCCTCAATCTTCTGGGGATCCACTTCCACTCCTCCTCGGGTAATGATGTGACCCAAGTATGATATGCGATCGAGCCAGAACTCACATTTACTGAACTTGGCGTACAACTGATGCTCCCTAAGCGTCTGAAGGACGACTCTGAGATGCAGCTCATGCTCTGCTTCACTCTTCCTGTAGACCAAGATGTCATCTAGGAACACGATCACAAATTGATCCAATTAAGGCATGAAAATACGATTCATGAGGTCCATGAATACGGCCGGCGCATTGGTCGCTCCGAAGGACATAACAAGGAACTCCCAATGTCCATATCTCGATCTGAATGCTGTCTTCGGGGTGTCCTGCTCTCTGACTCTGATCTGGTGGTACCCCGACCGCAAGTCGATCTTCGAGAACACTGAAGCCCCTCTGAGCTGATCAAACAAGTCATCTATCCTCGAAAGAGGGTATCTGTTCTTGATTGTCACTGAATTCAAGGTACGATAATCAACACATAGCCTGGACGTACCATTCTTCTTTTTCACAAGAAGCATCGGGGCTCCCCAAGGCGATCTACTTGCACGGATGAATCCTTTGGTCCTCAGTTCTTCAATCATCTTGTATAAAATCTCCAACTCTGAAGGTACCATCCTGTAGACTCGCTCTGATACTGGAACTGTCCCGGGAATCAAGTCTATAGTGAACTCAATCTTTCGTTCTGGCGGCATCCCTGGAAGCTCCTCTAGAAAGACATCTGGAAACTCTTCAACTATCCCGGGTAACTGCACTGCTACTACTGCCATCCACAATGCTGGAGAAGATGGCTCTACTGCGCCTCTGGAAAATAAAAACTCTGGCTCGCCTGAAATGCTGAAAACAACTCTGCCAACATGGCAATCTATCCTAGCATACTGGTTCCTCAACCAATCCATGCCTAGGACTACATCATAGTCTGCCATAGGAAACTCTATGAATCTAGCGGGGAACTCCCTACCGCTAACTACGATCCGACACGAGAAAAATACTCGATCTACTCCCACAAGGCCATTACCAGTAAGTATATTGAGCCTCACTGATAATGACTCGGGCTCCAATCCTATCCGTGTCGCGAATCGTGCAGACATAAATGAATGCGATGCACCAGAATCAAATAATACAAACGCTGGAGAGGAGTTGACGAGAATAGTACCTGCCACAACCTCACCTGGTGCAACTTCTTCTTCCATAGCCATCATCATGGCCTGACCTTGTCCTCTGACTGCTGGTCCCCTCTGCTGGAAACCTCTCTGCCTATTCTGGGTTTGAACTTGGGCTTGTGCATACTGCTGGGGGTGCTGTTGCTGGAATGCCTGAGACTGAGGCGGCAAGGGCCTCGAAGACTGATACTGCTGCTGCTGAACTGGTGTTGGGGCCGGTCCTCTCACCGAAGAGCTAGAAGGGTTGGATGCTGATGAACCACCCCTATTCGGGCAAGCCCCTATCCTATGATCTGCTGCTCCACAAGCCAGGCACAATCCCTGCGCCCTACGACAATCTGCCACTACATGGCCTGGCTTTCCGCAATGAGAACATCCCATCGCGGAAGTCTGCTTCTGCTTCTGCTGCTGCGGGTACGTCGGAGTCGAATGCTGAATCGACGTTACTGAGGCCGCCCGCCTCGAAGTTCCAATGGTCAATCCCCTAGCTGTCGGGGCTGGAGCTGATGATTGCTGCATCTGGCTATGGGACCGCTTCCTACCTCCGGTCCTATCCACGATCCTCTGGGAGGTGTACTCAGGACTCCTAGCTGCTCTCAAGACTGCATCGAACGTCTGGTGCTCGAACTGCTCAACCGCCAACAAGATCTCCAAATGCAGTCCCTGCTGGAATCGTTGGGCCCTATCAAACTCGGTCGCCACCAAGGTGGGGGCAAACCTACTGAGTCTAGAAAACTCCGATGCATAACTGTCGACTGTTCTGCCTCCTTGCTTCAAGTTGGTAAATCTGGTCTGCAGGTCGTACCGAGCCACAGCATCGAAATACTTCGTCTGGAATCTCTCTCTAAACACTGCCCAAGCAATGGGTACCACTAATCCCATGGCTTGCGCTGCCCACCAATTGCGAGCCAAGTCCAACAACTGCAGGTGTACCACTGCCACCTTCTTATTCTCGAGTGTCCTAGCTGCTTTCAGAATCACCTCGGTATCCTGAAGCCATGCATCCGCGGCAATCGCATCCTCGACGCCGTCGAAGAAATGAGGGTTCAATCGCTTGAAGCTGTTGGCCGCCTGGTTCCCTGGATGTCCGCCTCGGGTCAAAGCATCTTGAACTGTCTGGTGCAGGGCGTCGCTTCGACGATCCTGGAAAGCTATCAAGGTTCTGATGAGGCCTACTAAGGTACCATCATCTGGCTCTGTGGGCTGGACGGGCTAAACTGGTGACTCTCCTCCAGTAGGTATCACTCTGGAGGCGACTTCGGAATGCTGGGCTTGATCTCCAGGTTGCTGCTGGTCCACGGGAGGTGCTCCTCCTCGCTGATCGGTAGGGTTAGGTACAGTACCGCTGAGGAAGACGACACAGGGAAACAATAAGAAAGGACCAGGACAGATCAACGATACAAGTATGTAATCAGGGCAAGAATTTCAGGGATTTGAAAATACGGCGGAGATCAAGGACGAATACTGATTGAGACATCTATTCGGTAAACCCTCATATTTTTTGATTGACAAGCCTGCATGGGCCACCACTTAAACCGTGTCATACCCCAGAACCAGAATACTGGAGAGCGGGGGCAGACACAGCCAGCTACGTATATTGAAATGGAAACCATCTCGATATACGGTCACGGCTGTCTAAAAATATGAGGGTTTACTACAAGCCAACAGTCTCTTATGGTCATAAACAAGCCTAATGTCTCAATCACAAGCAAGTAAGTAAGGTCGCAAGATGTATGATCATTAAATATATAATAATAAGGCATCCCAAATATTACATATTCAGCTGATCATGAAGCTAGTCGTACAAAATGCGAGGACTAGCAAGAGTTAAGTCATACATGATCAACCCTAGGATTTGTTAATCATGTTTACAGCCCGTAGGCAGACAGTAAGTAAAATGCATCGAGCTAACATGTGCTCTTCGGCTAAACGCCTCAAAAGAATAACTTTACAATAGAGTGAGCGAAACAAAATAGAAAACCCACTCGTAGCCCGGGTTCCTTCTAGTCGCCACCATTAGGCTGGAAGCTTGGTAGATCCTCGGGAGCTGCTTCGAAATCTGGCCACACAAAACCAGCTGGGTCAACCCCAGAAAGAGCAAGTGCCACAAGGGGGCCATGGGACTATTCCGATAGTCAGGTTACAACCCGTAAACCAAACAAGGACCGGGATTGTAACCCTTCATCTGAACAGAACTTGGTTTCCCACCATTTATCGGCAAGATAATCATGTAAGAAATCAAGACAGGAAGCAATCTTGTACTGGATCAAGACATGGCTAAACTGGTTATACCTCATTCAATCAATCACGGCCAAGCAGATACTACGGCTTACTACTTTAACTAACTAGGGTTATCACAGGCCTAATTACTAACAAGATGCAGTGAGATTGTTCCACAGCCACAAGCCCTGCAGACCATCTAGGTTATCCAGGTCGAAAATTAGGGGTTGAATTCAGGTGGGTACATCGTCCGGGGGACAAATGTACCCTTAGGTGACTTAGAGGGTGCAACACGCGACGGTGTGCTGGAAATGTGCCCTACTCGACGGCAGGCTACAGATCCCAAGAGCGCCCAGGTAACGGGATTGCCCGTAGCTGTGTCATCTCTTCATGACTACTGTGTTATTCTAGTTATTAACCTTAATCCATTTTAGTAGGTACTCCTGACCGTGGTACTCAGGAGTCCCATCCTAGACATGATGCAAGACAGGACAAGTGGATTTAACAAGCAAACAAGAAAGAACTACCACGGTGTCAAGGCAGGTCAAGTTAAAATATCAAGATAAATCATGTCAGGGTACTTGTCAGGAGTGCGCCACGACGGGCCACTATCATGTCAGGTTGGTCATGTCAGGAGTGTACCACTACTGGTCATTGTCGTGTTATGCTAGCTCCTTGTCATACCATGCCATGTAAAATAGTCATTCCAAACATATTAAGTAAAATCAAGTTTATGACAAAAGGCGTAAGGATATAAAATGGGCGTAAAATATCTAATAAAATAATAATATACAGGGCTATAGAAAAGCCAAGCTTAAAGAAATAAGACCACAACTCCAAGAGCCAATGGGTTAAGCAAGGGGTCAGGGGAGCAGCGTAGGTGAAAAGTCACGCACGCTTGAGAGAGCAGCGTAGGTAAAAAGTCACGCACGCTACAGAGAGCAGCGTAGGTGAAAAGTCACGCACGCTGAGAGAGCATCGTAGGTGAAAAGTCACGCACGCTACAGGGAGCAGCATAGGTGAAAAGTCACGCACGCTGAGAGAGCAGCGTAGGTGAAAAGTCACGCACGCTTCAGAGAGCAGCGTAGGTAAAAAGTCACGCACGCTGAGAGAGCAGCGTAGGTGAAAAGTCACGCACGCTACAGAGAGCAGCATAGGTGAAAAGTCACGCACGCTGAGAGAGCAGCGTAGGTGAAAAGTCACGTACGCTACAGAGAGCAGCGTAGGTGAAAAGTCACGCACGCTGAGAGAGCAGCATAGGTGAAAAGTCACGCACGCTTCAGAGAGCAGCGTAGGTGAAAAGTTACGCACGCTGAGAGAGCAGTGTACGTGAAAGTCACGCACACTCAAGGGAGCAGTGTACGTGAAAGTCACGCACACTCAAGGGGAGCAGTGTACGTGAAAAATCACGCACACTGAAGGAGACACGCTTCCAACAGGAAGCGTACTCAAGCCTGCGTACGCAGCGCTAAAGGGCGCGCGTAGCTCAGGGTGCGTAAGCTAAATAGCTCTGCACACTGCTCACTGTCTTCTCCTAAACAGCAAGAACACCATGGCTGAACCCAAGCTTCAAAGCATCATAACTTGGCCATCCGAACTCCAAATCCAGATTTCCAAAGTTCCAACTTGGGTAGAATTGAATGCTCTTCCACTTGGAAACACCAAAACCCATGAAAATCCAACTTAAAGAGATCAAACCATGCAAAATCCAAAAATAGAAATAAATTAGATCTAGAGCAAAGAAGACTTCAAATCACAAAACACCAAGTTCTAATGTTGATCACCATGTCCTAATCTAGCAAATGAACCAAAAAATAGGGCTCTCATGAAGTGGCAAGGTGCACTTGCCTAGGATTGGGAGTGTTGTGGAGGAAGGAGAAGAAGAAGGAAATTAATGGTGGAAGTTATGAGGAGAGAGAGTGGTAGGTGGGGGTTATAAAGAGGGGGAGTTGTGGTGGGTTGAGGGGGTAGCATAAGCTAAGGTGATCCAATACCTATAAACCAAACCAAACCGAACCAACCCAATAAAACCGAGCCCTGCCAAAACCCAAAATACAAGAAATACCGAAATTCCACAAGTTGAGCAAAATAAAAATACATGCCAAAATCCAGATACGAGTATAAATACGAAATATGGAAAATACGGGAAATGAGGGTGACATATATATGTATTTTTTTATTTTTTTTATATATAGGCACTAGTAAGTATCTACACACACATACACACACCAGTCTAATGAAGGCACATACACATATATATCCAAAAGACACACACATAGGCCCAAACACAAACACTTGATGCGCACCACCCCTGTATGGTACTATTCTATGATACGCTTATGGTATAGCCAAGATACCTATACCAAACCTTATCCAAATCCTACCAAACTACATGAGCAAGTCAAAAAAAATATTTATAAACATAAATAGAGCAATTCAAAGCTAGTGTCACGTGTCATATAAAATTGGACATGGGTGCCACAAGTGTTAGAGGAAAAAAACCCCAAATTGACCCCGTGTCCTATCGTATTATTACACGACCTACACATATCCAATTATGGACACAAATCTAAACACACACGACTAAATCTAATCTAAATAGGTCTAGCAAATCTAATGATAAATACTTGGTGCAATTCTCAAAATTTCCTCAAAAATGGTACAAAACCCAATATAACTTTCATATAAAGAACCATTGGAGTCTCTAACTTCCTCCTATGGGTCGTCCTAGTCCATGGGTGAATTTCTAAGGGTCAAATAACACAAATAGAGTCTAATTAGAGAGGGAAATGAGATATATACCTATTGGAAGATGAATTTCCAATGAAAAGCCAAATGGATTCGATCCGGACACATAGCTCCTAGCAAATGGACTCCTCTTCTTGTGCTCCTAGTCTCCAAGCTCCTGGACTCCTTCTAGTGAATAAAATAAGAGGAATAGATGAGAGATTGGGTGAAATTTGAGAGGAATTGGTGGAGGAATGGCTCAAATTGGAGAAGAATACCAAAATGAGAGAAAATTGAGCAATAGAATGAAATGAACTGATAGAGGCCTCCTCCTCTTGTTTCCGGCCATATTAGGCTAGGGTTAGCTAATCTACAATGTCTAATATGCCCTCTAAATATTGTCATGAGAGCTAATTAATACATGGAAGGCCCTAAACCTATTTTGGTAAATAGTCTAATTTCTATTTTAATTAAATGGTCATGACTAACGAGTCTAACTGGGCCTATTCTAATAAGCTTATTCATGATTCATGTCATGCTAATTATTGGGCTCTAATCTTGTATCTAGTCTAATTGGTTTACTAATCACAAGTCCAACAAATAGGCTAGCCACTATCCGTAATAACTAACACAATATTAATAAATAAATATACACAATATAATATATTATGAAATGACAAAATTTCCCCTACGGTAGTATACACAATATACTCTAAACTCTGCTGCTTTTAATACTTGTCTTATTTACACATATACATTCATATATTGTTGGTCACTGTCTTCACACAGAATAATTTTTTAATTGGATAGATATCTCCGCTGCACTCTATTCACCCCCCCTCTAGAGTTGCCTAACGGTCCTTCAGAGAGTAGAATTAGAAATCTTATCTTAAGTAGACTAGAAGCTATAGATATGATAAAATCCTTTATCGATACAGGTTAGATAGGAACCCCAAAGGACTTATAGTTATAATAATTATATTGGCCAGAAATACACATGGGTATATAAAGATGAAGAATCGTAGGAATCATGCTATATATAGATTGAAGACTACAGAGGATCAAGGATGGTTAGGACTTAGCGGATGACATTTTAGTGTTAAAAATGCCATACTGCTAGAAGAGACGATTGAAGAAAACCCAAGCCCCAGAAAGTGGGTGCACTAGTTGGAATCGAGATATATGACCTCTACGTAGTATAAGTTAGATCATGACTTTAAAGATTAGCTAGTCTCATTCTTAGAAAATCTTGATAGATAGTTTATACTTTATAATAAGTTGGTGATCGTCATCTTCAGATTGATTCATCATTTAGAGTGTAAGATCATTATAGTATCTCGAAGTATAGTTCACCATGGACCTGTTTGACCAACTAACATGAGCAAAAGTATTTTTATTGACTTCAGATCGGATACCATCAGGTGACGGTACGGAAAGAGGATATTCCAAGGACAACATTCATACTTTTCTACGGCCACTACAATATTGTTAATTCCTCTTTGATTGATGAGTGCGCCTGTTGTATTTACGTATTTGATGAACAAGGTGTTTCATCAGAACCCGGACTAGTTGTGGTAGCTTTAATTATATTTTTACCGTATGATAGAAGCTATATTGGTAAAATATTTCTTAGGAGGGTGATTATCTAAGGTATGTATGAGTAGGGTAGAACAACTCTACTAAAAAGACCAATTAGAATAGAGTGACATTCTATTTTATAGGAGTTTTAGTTTGGAAGGAAACCCCTCTTAATAGACGGATAGACATTCCTACACCTGCCAAAATAGATAGAGTATATTAGAAGTTTTACATAACCATAGAGATGTGTTAGAAAGTAAGAATAGAAATTTCCCTGATACCTAGAGATACGATTTGAGTGAATATACAGTTATGGTAGACTTTATAAAGTACAACTAGAGACTGTTGTTGTGGGTAGAATGGTTGATAGGCCTTGTACTTAAGAAGAGACTTAAGTCGGTATAGACCTTTAATCGAATGAAGTTTCAATTAGAGGATATATTAAATCATGCTTTATAGGACTAGGTAATCAGCTAAGCTAGGTAGAATTTCATAGATACTTTCCCAAGGAATAAGTTTTAATATAGAATAGTATAAAGCTGAACCCTAATAAGTAACCATAGAATTATTAGACTAAATCCTGTGATCTTTTTTCCTAAGATAGGGCCTAGTTTAGAGGTACTAAAGAAATTATTATCTAACGATAGTGCCAGGATGATTTGTAATTTAAGAGTATTAGATAGAGTAAGAAGATCTGAACAGAATAGACGATCATCTCTATACATGGTAAGACTAGCCTTGAAATGACCTATAGAAGGCCAGGACTAGAAGATTAACCAATAGGTCTATGTATCTTTCTAGTTCAGCCTCGATATTTACCCAGCAGATAGGTAAAAATGGTTAGGGCACATGGCTTATAGGTAGAAGGCCTGGAACGCTAACTGGACTACTAACGTAGTTTGTGATATGACTTATTGGAATATAATATAGAGTTGAAGGATTGACAGAGTTTATCGAGTAATTATGAATTTTTCCATTTCTGTGGTTAGTTATAAAAAAGACTCAAGAGCCAAATTAGAAGCCGTACCTCTAGATTAGTAACTTTCGACATTATAGAGCGAGTCGAAGAGGTGGCATATCTTCTTACATTGATCCATCTTTGGAGGGAGTGCATGATGTATTCCATGTCATGCAGTTGAGGAGGTATGTGACTGATCCCAGTCATGAGGTCGATCATTCTGAGATCACAGTGAGACCTATTTTATCATATGAGGAGAAGTCAGTTGGTATCTTGTATACTAGTGAGAAGATAGTTAGAGGACATACCATTAGATTGGTTCAGGTTGTATGGAAGCATCATTTCCTGGAGAATCTATTTGGGAGCGTGAAAAATTGATATGGTTGTGGTATCCATATTTATTTGAGGATTCTGTTAAGATTCTTCACTTATAGATTTTCTTCATGGTATTATTATTCTTAATTTCGAAGACAAAATTTTCTAAGATAAATATGTTATAAGCTCCCTAATTTCTAGATATTTATTTTTATAATTTTTTATTTTTTCTATTTAATATGGTTAATTAATATTAAACTATATTTTATGATCAACTATAACTATAGATATACTTTACCGTAGCTTTGATTTTTGAAGTACGTCAATTGCCAACTTCTTAAAACTAATTTCCTATTCGTATTCTAAATAAGTCCACTTTCATTTTGGTATATCATGTTCCACTCAAACATATTTTCTTGTACTATATTTTTTATGTGCAATTTTTGGGTCAAAATATCAACTATACCCGTTATCGTAATTTCTATGTGTTTTCTAATTCCAATTTGAAACCCAATTTCGACCCAAACTATTCGATCCAATATATGGTTTTAACTTATTTTGAGCCTACTACCCACATGCCAATAGTGTCCCACTCAATCGAGTTCCCATGTGCTATTTATTTTTAGTGACACACAAGACCTATTTATTAGACTTTCAGAGTCAATTTTGGTTCAAAATCACACCGAGTTCAAACTAGCCCAACAAGCCTTGGTAGAGCCTATACTAGGTTTCCATAACCTATTAGGACTAAATTAGATTGATTTTATTGAGTTTTGTAAAAGTAAGAGGGTTTGAACTGAAACAAGTATTCACTTTCCATAAATGGAAACTCAATCAAATCTTTCTTGATACACTTATGCATATCCATTGAATTGCTCCTCAAACCTAACCAAAATTTTCCTAAAACTCCCTACCCAAACCCTAACTTATTAATTATCAAAACCCTATATATTAGCTATCCCATGGTCGGCCACCCCCTTCCTAAATAGCCCAACCCGAGAGCATATTCTTTTTGGAACCTGACGGATACCTCAAGTCCAAGCAACCAAAACCTCCCTTCCCGACCTCCATTTGTTGCGCCACCACTTCCATGATGAACCTAAGAGACCCCTCTTCAACCCTATCAAACCCCAGATGTGTCTCGTCTACTTATTTGGTCGTTTGAGGGCTGAAGTTGAAGGTTATTTCTAGATGTAATAAAAATTCTGAACCCAGGTTTGTTCACTTTGATGTTGTGTTTCATGTACTTTTATTTGCCCGTTTGTTGCAAAAAAAAAGTTAACTTTTATTCCTACGTGTCTAATTCGATATCTAATTGGCCATCTACATGGTTTCATACGGTTTGTTTGTGGCGGCTGTTGCACGAATATATGTCCAGGCTGAACCTATTTTGGTGCGTACAAGTTTCTGGCGACTTGCAGAGCCCTTCGACCTCTCAAAAATATTGATAATGCTCCTAACATCATGTTCTATCAATCTTATTGCTCGTTGGTCATTTTGTTGTGTTTTTATGTTTTTTCAAAATCCATTTGCATTATATCAATTTTGGAACATTGAAATACATAGAACCTAGACTGACTTTTGGACTCGAAACTCCATGATAATTCTCTAAAATCATTAATATGAGTATATCATCATGAAAATAATATTTATTTGTTTTACCCATTTATTCCAGAATTATTAATTCTTTAAAATCAATTTGTTACAAATTATTCAACAAGCTGGTAAATATTGATGTTAGATTGATATAGTAGTTTGATGCTAGTTTTTTTTATAAATAATATAGTCTAAATTTGATTATAAATATTTTAATAAAATTTCTAGAAATAAATATTTTATTTTTACTTTATAAAATATTACTTTATTATTGATTTAGTACCATATATGTTAGATTGGGTTATATATGTGATATGTACTATTTGGTAGAATATGTTAACTGGGACTATATATGGTAAGTCTATATATAGTATGTTATATGACATAGATATTTCACTAATAGTTAGACTTATTTATTTTAGGAGTTCGTGACGGTGTGACCGAAGATACCGGAGTTGGACCATTATACACACACTTGAAGGGTAAATGCAAGTATACCTTGCCAAAGTACCAGTACATATTTACTTTCTTTTGTTATTCATTTATTTTATTGTTTTAGACATTGTGGATGTAGGATTAGTTGGTACTTTGCGTCCGAATTGTATTTGAGTGCTGATGTCAGCATATAGATATCGGGTATCAACACGGGCAAGGCGATGCATTCAATTCATATTTTATTGACATGATAGACCGTAGGACACTAACACTATCATGATATGGAGTCTACATTAGATATTCGTGGCTACAGACTTGGTGATAGGATACATGATTTATTGCTTGTACTTGAGATACACTTAACTTGATATAACTTGATTGGATAGTTCTAGACCATGGAGTAGGGAGGACATTACTGTAATATCAGACTATATTTACTCGTATGACCTCGTTTCCATATTTAGGACTTGGTAGTTTCTATACTCGTATGTCGTCATCTCCGTAGCAGAGCTTTGGGGTTATCTTGACACGTATGCCCTTGGACCCACAACATGGTGCCTTGGGGGATAGCCTGTTGAGGAGCTTGTCAGCTTTGGGGGCTGAAGCATGATATATGGAAAGTGTTCTCATATGCATTTTACTTAGTTGGCTATTTTAATTACCCTCAGTGCATGTATTTTCTTTATTGTTACTTTGACATGTTGTTTGTACCTTGCTATGTCCTATGAGGACCTGGTGATCTCTCCAGGTTGTCGACTGAGCAAAGTTAGTTGGCTGATCATTATGGAGTTGCTACTTCTTATTCAAGTATCTTTTGTGATTACATATTTATCTCCATTTACTTGCATACTGCTTGTTAACCTAGTATTTATAGACTCATATTACTTCTTTCGAGTCTATTCGGACAAGTGTAGCATGGGATGCACACCATGATATATATTGTCCATTCTTATATTCTATACTACTGTGGATTGAGACTTAGATATTATTGATCTATATAGATAGTTGGTCATTACTATACAACTTATACGTATTCGAGATGGGCTGGAGTCCACTTGATACGTAGATGGCATGTTTACGCATTCTTAGTCCAACGTATTTTGGGACTGGGACATTACACCTAGAAAAGAAAGTATATAGTGAGATCCATATCGAAATTGATAGTTTGATATTGTTAAAATTAAAGTGCAATTTTTATTAAGAATAAATTTAGTAAGTAATGAATTTTATTATGTTGCATTCATAAGTTATACATACTTAAGTGTCATAAGTTACAAAATCTAAATTTCATGCAGTGGTACTCTGCTATAAATCTATAAATCTATGTACTTTGTCATTTCATTATAAGTTGAGTAAAATAAATAAGTACTCGACTTAGTTTCCTGTAACCCCCGTTTTTTGAATTTTTTCAATTTATTTGTTTATTTTCATTATAAATATTGTGCTAGAAAATATATTTTTATTTGGATTTTACGAAGGAAATTGTATATGATTTCGAATGACAAAAAGATTTACCAATTATATTATTAAATTAGATTTTTCAATTTATAAAAAAATATTTTTATATTATTTTAGTAATTAATTATTAATTGGAATGGTAAGAATTATATTCGACTTAATTTTAGTTTATTAATTATTGTACTAGTAAAATATATTGATATATAATTTTGTATTTATGAAAACATAAGTTTTAAATTATTTATAGTATTAAATACTATTTAAATTTTTATTGACCCATTATTGATTTAGATTTTCAATATAGTATTAAATATTATTTGATTTAAATTATGAAAGAGATTTGATCGATATTGGATCCCCAATCCTTTCTAATCTAGGAAACCCCCTCACCCTATATAAAGGGTGGCTTCCCTTTGTTTCTCTCCACAAATTCCTCAAAAACCATAGCCATCCCATTGTATCGTGCAACGTGTCCATGTCCCAATTTCCTTTTCTATTATTTTATTTTTACAATTATGTTAATTTCTCTCGTGTCCGACACCCCGGACACCAAATTCCTAATCCTAATTTTCTGTCGCCGTTCCCTCAAACTCCGGCAAGGCTTTCATCCCCGCCTCCTTTTCTCCACCACCTGACCAGCCAGTCCTCGAGACCGCCATGTCCTCTGCCACATTGCCAATACTTTATCGTTTTCCAACACCACCCCGTCTCCAATGTCAACCCCACACTGTGAACCGCCAACTCCTCGACCCGCCTCCTTTGACTTACGTCGAACTAAGAATAACCCGACCATCACACCCCCACAGCCTCCCAACCAAATCCGAGCAAGACCAGATCTGGTCTGCTCCACCGCCTTGCCGAAAAGTTGCATGTTAGGGTTTTTTGCCTTTTCTTTAGAAACTTTAGTCCCACATCGGATCGGCCAAAGAAGTTGTATCTCTATATATTAGCTATGCTAGTTTAGAGATGCACATGTGGTGTGGAGGTGCACATGGGTGCGCCAGGTGGGGTTATTTTTCTAATAGAAAAAAGGCTAAATCAACAATTAAAAGCATTAATGCTTTTTGCTCTTGGGAAATTTATTTCCATGGGAGCTAAGCCCCATAGGGGCTTAGCGACTCGGACTCGGACTTGGACTCAGGCTCCGGCTCATGGGGTCATGAGGCATAATATGGTATTTTGTTGGCGCACTTTGCACTTAGCATGTCAGCATCGTCGCTAGGCGCATAGTGTGCTTTAGTTGTGCTCGTTGCGCGGCCAAGTTGCGTGCCACGTTGTGCGGCACAGGTTACGTGACTAGGGTGCACGCCAGGGTGGTGCGCGCTAGGTTGCACACAGTCTGCGCCAGGTTGCGCGAGGTTGCACGCAGGTTGCGCACATGTTGCACAAGTGGCACAATGTGCGTGTTGTGCGTGTGGCACAAGGTGTACAAGGCGCATAAGGCATGTGGCGCAGTATGGCACAAGTGGCTCTGTGCGCAAAGTACAAGGAGCGCTGGTTGCTAGAGTGGCCTAACTTGCTTCAAATCGTGCCTGTGCATGATCTGAGAGGTTACTGCACGTTCGGAGTGGTTATTGCCAAGTCCCGAATGTTGTGCTAACCGGACAGTTGCTACTCGGGCCTATATAAGGTCTCTTCTCTCTCACAGGAATAGAATATATAGAACATACTCAGAGAGTTACGAAAGTTTGCAAGTGTTTCTTAACACAAGTAAACAGAGCCTGTCTGAGAGAAGATAAGCTTTGCACCAACGTTGCTTTTGCACGGGAGTCCGTGTACGATCCGAGGAGTCAGAAGAGCAGAAGTGTTCCAAAGTTCTCCGACGAACTTGCTGGTTCCTGGAAGCTATTCGTGTGGGGAAAATATAGCTTTGAGAAATGGAGATCATTCACCCCAGCAGGCCATCTTCCATCTTTCGCTTGTCATCTTCTTCGTTGCTGTGATTATGAAATCTTCTTAGATTCTCGTATATCATATGCTGCTGTGGATTACGAAATCTTTTTAGATTCTTGTAATATAATAACGAAATCTTCTTAGATTTTTGTTATACTTGCGCAACCTTCATAAAAGTGTTGCGTTGGGGAAAATTGTTCTTACAATTGTTTCATATTCTCAGTTTTCTATCGAAAAATTGTGCCCCGGCGCTAACAATCTCAAAGTTATATTGCTACGATAGAAAACTTTAATGCTTCACTCCTCAATACTGACTTTTATAAGTTAGAAAAGTTTAATGGAGAGCATTATCAAATTTGGAAGAGGAAGGTTTATCTCACTCTTCAACTCAGAGACGTTGATCACGTGCTTCTTGAAGAGGAACATAGTGTTCTAGATACTGGGTCTGCTGTCGCAATCACTGCAGCTACTAAACTTCAGGCCAAGTGGAGAAGGGAGAATAGCATTTGCAGGCTGCTTATCCTGAATGCTATGGAGGATTCCCTAGCAGACTCCTACAGTAAGAAACTTATTGCCAGAGACATATGGGAGTCTCTGGAAAAACTGTACGAAGAAGACAAAAACATGAGCAAGATATTTGTGATTGAAAAATATCAAAAATGGCTTTTTGAGGATGAAAAGTCCATGCTGCCGCAGGTAAAAGAATTTCTGAAGCTGCGACAGAAGTTGAAAGACGAGGCGATGCCCCTCCCTGACAAGTTTGTTGTTGGAGGGATTGTCTCAAAGCTCCCCGCTGGATGGAGTAAGTTCTATGCAAACATGCATAGGAAGAAGCTTGAGATCAGCCTTGAAGATCTCTTGTAGGAAATTTTTGTTGAGGACCAGATACGGGCTCAACTTAAGGTGGGCTCACTGTCCAAGCAATTAGCTAATGCCAATATGGTTCATACCAAGGAACCAAGGGAAAAGCAGGTGGCTTCCCACAGCAAGAAGAAGGACCCTAACAATCTGAAAGTCAAGCGAACTTCTTTCAAGCAAAAGAAGCCAAAGTCTCAGATGCCTTGCTTCAAGTGTGGCAAGAAGGGCCACTTCAAAAGTGAATGCAAAGCAAAGACCAAGCAATCAGAGCAAGAAGAGCCTAGTAAGGTATCTGTGATCACTGACGTTATTGCTATGATTGTGCAGGTTGATGCGGTAGGGACTGACTCTGACTGGTGGGTAGACACTGGAGCCTCCTGCCATGTCTGCTCCAGTAAGGAGTGGTTCACCACCTACACACCTACTTCTGAAGTGGTTATGATGGCGAACCAGGCACAAACTGAAGTGCTCGGGATCGGGACGGTGGTGTTGAAGCTGACTTCGGGGAAGTCTCTGATGCTTCAAGGCGTGAAGCACGTACCTGCTATCGCCAAGAACCTGATCTCAGAAGGCCTACTCTGCAACGCAAGCCTCAGGATGGACATCAATGCTGGCCAGATGGTGATGTCTATTAAGGGGATATATTTCGGGAAAGCTTTTTATACCGAAGGGTGTTCAAAATTCAGCTTGTAAATCAATCTAATGTAATTAATGCAATCACTCCTTCTGCTTATACTATTGAGTTATGGCCTAATAGGCTAGGACATGTTCATTGTAAATGAATAAACAGAATATCTAGTCTAGGACTTATCTCCAAGTGAGGGGGTAAGATAGAGAAATGTAAAGTTTGTGCTCAAACAAAGATCACAAGGAAACCCTTTCTTTGGGTTAATCGAAGTACAGATCTTCTGGAGTTGGTACACTCTGATATCTGTGACTTCAAACAGTTCTCTACAAAGGCCGGGATGAAGTATTTCACAACCTTCATCGATGACTTCTCAAAATATGCGTTCGTCTACTTGATGAAGGCTAAAGACGAAGAATTCATGAAGTTCAAGGAGTTCAGAGCCGAAGCTGAGCGACAGACTGGACAACAACTCAAAAGAATAAGAAGTGATCGAGGTGGGGAGTACAGGTCTCATGAATTCGCATCATTCTACAAAGAATATAGAATTGTCAATGAGACTACGGCTACGTACTCTCCTCAATCAAACGGAGTAGCAGAGAGGAAGAACAGAACATTAACAGAAATGATTAACTCAATGTTGTTGACTGCTGGCCTTTCTAAGTGCTACTGGGAAGAAGCTGCATTGACGGCCACTTTTATTCTAAATAGAGTACCTCATGCAACTTCAGACGTTACTCCTCATGAACTCTGGTTCAAGGTCAGACCTAACTTAAATGTCATTCGAGTGTGGGAGTGTCTGGCATATATCAAGCTTCCAGATCTGAAGATTCAGAAGCTTGGGACAAGGACTACTAAGACGATCTTCTTGGGGTATGTCGAGAAGAGTGATGCTCGGAGACTTCTTGATATTGAGTCAAATCATATCATTGAATCTCGCGACGCAGAATATTTTGAAGACAAATTTGCAAGGCATAAGAATATTGTTCTTGCGGATGTACCGGAGAACAATGAGGGTGCGCAGGAAACTGAAGTCTTCAATGAAGATGTGGTCCAAGAAGATGTTGTTGTTCAAACAACGATTGAACCAGAACAAGCTGAGCCGTCAGTTAAGCGTATGAGGAAGCCGAAGGAATTCGAAAGTGACTTTGTCACCTATCATGTGAAAGCAGATCCGCTTACCTATGATGAGGCAATGAAGACCAGAGACGCAGTTTTCTGGAAGGAGGCGATTGACAATAAAATTGATTCTATCACCTCAAATAACACTTAGGTGTTGGTTGATCTTTCTGAAGGAGAAAAACCCATCGGATGCAAATGGATCTTCAAGAAGAAGATGAAAGCAGAGAGAACTATTGACAAGTTCAAGGCTAGGTTAGTAGCCAAGGGATTTTTTCAGAAGCAGGGGATTGACTACTTTGACACGTATGCTCCAGTAGCCCGGATGACCACCAACAGGGTGTTGATTGCTCTGGCAGCAATACATAAGATGGTGATGCATCAGATGGATGTGAAAACGGCTTTCCTAAATGACGAGCTGACCGAAGAGATATACATGCAACAGCCAAAGGGATTTGTCGTCAAGGGTCTTGAAGATAAAGTCTGCAAGTTAGTGAAATCTTTGTACGGTCTTAAATAGGCTCCTAAGATGTGGCATGAGAAATTTGACAAAGTTATAAGGTCAAATGGCTACATGGTCAGCGAGACGGACAAGTGTGTATACACGAAGTTTGCTGATGGAAGAGGTGTGATCATTTGTCTGTACATGGACGACATGCTTATCCTATGTACGGATATGAGCTGTGTCACGGAGACAAAGAAATTCATCTCGAGCAAGTTCAGTATGGAGGACTTGGGGGAAGCTGATGTGATCTTAGGGATCAAGATCATCCGGACAGACACTAGACTAGCGCTGTCACATTCTCATTATATTGAGAAAATGATCACTCGTTATGGGTATCAGGATCTTCCAGGGATCGATACGCCGTACTGGTGTGATCTGAAGCTGAAGCCTAATTCAGGAAAAAGTGTCAGGCAGCAGGAGTATAAGCGTAATCGGGAGTTTGATGTATGCTACTACTGCTACAAGGCCTGAAATAGCTTTTGCCGGAGGAATGCTGAGTTGTTTTACGAACAACCCAGGTGTTGAATATTGGAAAGCTGTGAAACGGGTTATGAGATATCTCAAGAAGACTTAGACATATGCACTGTACTACAACGGAGATACGTCGGTAGTGGAAGGCTTCAGTGATGCCAGCTGGTGCTCAGAGGTGGAGAGCGAGAGGTCCACAGGTGGATTCATTTTCATAATGGGTGGAGCTGCTATATCGTGGAAGTCGAAGAAGCAGACTATGCTCTCGCGGTCATCCATGGAATCTGAGTTCTTTGCACTTGATACCGTAGCCGAGGAAGTATAATGGCTTCGGAAGCTCATGTATGATCTTCCAGTGGTTGGGGCGTAAGGACCGACAATACCAATATACTGCGACAACCAGGCGACTGCGCCGGTGGCAGCAAATCATGACCTCTTCAACGGAAAGAAAAGGACTGTACGGTTGAAGCACATGGCAGTACACGATCTCATCAAGAGGGGCATTATTGCAGTGATTGATGTTCGGAGTCAGGAGAACCTGGCGGATCCATTCACCAAGGGTCTCAAGCGCCAGCTGGTCGATGACACAGCTTGTAAAATAAGCTTGAAGACATTCTGATATTGTATTATTGTATTCCTACCATAAAGTTTTATGCTAATAGTTTAAAGAGAAATCTACTAGGCATCTAGCTTTTGGTTCAAGGGAGGACCACTAATCGAAAGAATATCAGGAATGGTGGGTACATATTCTATTTGGCATGAAGAGGTTACGGACCTACAACCACTGTTGTCTGCTGTTGTTTTCTGCGAAAAATAGATCTTGTGGGAAGGTTGGCTTAAAATGCCTTAATGAGTTCTCAGGCAGAGTGAATGCTTGGTATGCTTTACAGAAAGCACGGTAGAACAGCACTACAAGGAGTAAAACCCCATGCTACTATGGGGTGACTCCACCATGAGGTTCCCAGGCATGGGGTAATGCCTCGGCTTTGGTAGCCAAATCACAGCGACGTAGCACCGCAAATAGACAGTTAGCCTAATGCTGTATGTTAAAATAAAGAGAGGGGTAGTCATCACTACAAAGAGGAGGAGTTCCTTATGTTACAGTGGCACGACACCACGATGAGGTACCCGGTAAGGAATAAAGCCTCGACCTTGCAAGCTATGTCGTTGCGGCGTAACACCGCAAGGAAGCCTAAGGCTTCATACTGGATAGTTTGGCACTACAAAGAGGCGGTTGCCTCATGCTACAGTAGTATGACACTGCGATAAGGTTCTCAGTTCGGGTAAGGCCTCGACTTTACGCCATGTCGTAGCGGCGTAGTACCGCAAGGGAAACGCAAAGCGCTTCATGCCATGTCTCTTAATAATGAACTCAACTATAGTGTATGGACAAAGGGATATCAGGCCGTCTTTTGAGGATAAACTTGTAGACGCCCAAAATTATACACTGAAACCAGGCTGGCACAGGGCCTTTAATGTGTATTCAGAAGCACATGTAACTACATTATGTGAGTGGGAAGAATTTCAGCTATGATGCAGAATTCAAGGCTTAGTCCATTCTTGTATTATAGTTTGTTGTTTGACCCATACGGGAAGATTCAAGTCGTCAGCGACATCTCTCCTAATGTAAGATGGACAGTTACTGTAGGAAACACTTATACCCATATATAGAGATATGTGGAGGATTGTTGGGGTTTTTGGCCTTTTCTTTAGAAACTTTAGTCCTACATCGGATAGGCCAAAGAAGTTGTATCTCTATATATATGAGCTATGCTAGTTAGAGATGCACATATGGTGTGGAGGTGCATATGGGTATGCCATATGGGGTTATTTTTCTAATGGAAAAAGGCTAAATCAACAATTAAAAGCATTAATGCTTTTTGCTCTTGGGAAATTTATTTCTATGGGAGCTAAGCCCCATAGGGGCTTAGCGACTCAGACTGGGGCTTATGGGCTCATGAGGCGTAATGTGGCATTTTGTTGGCGCACTTTACACTTAGTACGTCAACATCGTCGCTAGGCGCATAGTGCACTTTAGTTGCGCTCGTTACGCGAGCCACTTGTGCGGCCAAGTTGTGTGCCACGTTACGCGGCGCAGGTTGCGCGGCCTAGGCTGCGCGACCAGGGTGCGCGCCAGGGTGTGCGCCAGGTTATGCACAAGTTGTGCACAGGTTGCGCCAGGTTGTGCCAGGTTACGCACAGGTTGTGCCAGGTTGTACGTAGATTGCACACAGGTTGTGCCAGGTTGCACGCAGGTTGCGCACAGTCTGCGCCAGGTTGTGCACAGGCTGCGCACAGGTTACGCCAGGTTGCGTACAGGTTGCGCACATATTGCATGCAGGTTACGCAAGAGGTGCAATGTGCGCGTTGTGCGTGTGGCACAAGGTGTGCAAAGCGCACAACGCATGTGGCACAGTGTGGCACAAGTGGCTCTGTACATAAGGTACAAGGCGCACGGGTTGCTAGAGTGGCACAACTTGTTTTAGATCGTGCATGTGCATGATCTGAGCGGTTACTGCACGTTCGGAGTGGTTATTGCCATGTCCCGTATGTTGTGCTAACCGGGCAGTTGCTACTCGGTCCTATATAAGGTCTCTTCTCTCTTACAGGAACAAAATATACAGAACATATTCAGAGAGTTACAAAAGTTTTCAAGTGTTTCTTAACACAAGTAAACAGAGCCTATCAGAGAGAAGAGAAGCTTTGCACCAGCGTTGCTTTTGCACGGAAGTCCGTGTACGATCCAAGGAGTCAGAAGAGCAGAAGTGTTCCAAAGTTCTCCGACGAAATTGCTGGTTCCTGGAAGCTATTCGTGTGGGGCGAATATAGCTTTGAGCAACGGTGATCATTCACCCCAGCAGGCCATCTTCCATCTTTCGCCTGTCATCTTCTTCGTTGCTGTGATTACGAAATCTTCTTAGATTCTCGTATATCATATGCTGCTGTGGATTACGAAATCTTTTTAGATTCTCGTAATATAATAACGAGATCTTCTTAGATCTTTGTTATACTTGCGCAACCTTCCTAAAAGTGTTGCGTTGGAACATTGTTCTTACAATTGTTTCATATTCTCAGTTTTCTATCGAAAAATTGTGTCCCGGCGCTAACAAAGTTGTCTACCACCATCCAAATTACGACCATAACCGCGGCCACCGCCGCCACCATCAGGATCACCACCAGAAAAAAGGGAAAAAGAAAAACCCTAGCCAAAACCATAATGCATACCTCACTGCGCCACTATCGTGAGCCAGCTACGGGTGCTTCGCCCAACGCTTACCTCTCCGGCCTTGACCCTCTTCATGTGGCGACATCCTTCACAGCCGCGCCGGCGCTCAGCCAACCGTCCGCCGGGCCAGCCGTGGCCGAGCTTATGGCCGGGCACGCGTGCATCTCCGCCCTCCCTCTTTTGATCTTCCGCTCTCCCGATCTCATCCCGCTACTCCTTCGTTCCCTTCTTGCCCTTCATTCTATTTTTCTCTCGTTCTCTCTCGTCTCCCTCCGTTCTCTCCAACTGCTCTCTCTTATTCCCTTGAGTTTACAAAGAAATGTCTTTGCTGCTGTTGTTCTTGGGAGAAGAATAGATTTTTCACTCTCTCTCCAATATATGAAGACAATAACAAACTGTTGCGGTTGTTAATTGACGAAAATGGGTAGGGGCAGCAGTCATGTCGTTTGTCTTTTTTGGTTTTGATTTAACTTTTTTATTGTTGTTTTGTATACCGTAGCGTGTAATTGTTATATATATAGTATAATACTAGGAATATATACTATTATAAGTATTATTGTTATTATTTTGTCTTATTAAAATATATAGTAATATTTCTAAATTATTGCTTACAAAGTATAGTATTGGACTTTGAACTCATTAGGACTTTTATTTAATTTTGATTTATTAAGTATTATTATTATTGTCTAGTTTTACTGATATTAATATTGTTAATTATTCTCAAAATTTAATTTATTATCTTTATGCTATTTTAAGAATATGGTTTTGGTCAAAACTTAATTTTAAAGATATAATTAATTTTCTAAAATAGTTTTATTTATATATTTTTCTAATAAAATAGTGTTGATTTAAACTTGTATCTTGACAAAGATTAGGTTTTGAGCCTGAAATAATTTTCTAAAATTTTCAAGTATTTATTTAAATATTTTGATCCATAAAATAGAGTTTTCACTATAGCAAGTATTTTCTAAAGTAGTATTACATTATTTTGTATCGGTTATGGCTTTATAGTTTAAAAATTATATTTGATATAAATTATTTTTAGCCTAAATTGTTTTCCTATATTTTCAAGTAATTATTTATAATGTTCTGAATAAAAGAAAAACATAGTTTTATAGTTGATTTTCAAATATGGTTTCCAAATAAAAAGGAATTTTATAAAAATAGTTATGGATATTTTATTATACTAAATTTCTTCGATTATTAAATCTTGTCCCTAGCTAGTCGTATTCCTACCTTCTTGCAAATTTGGACTTTCCTATATCATCCATAGCTAAATTGACTATCCTGGACTGAATGGCACGGTCTGTCCCATCGATTGAGGTCATCTTGCATACTTTTGGCATCTACGATTATTCTGTGTCAACAAGATCATATCGCAAGTCAACTGCAACTTAATTCAAGGTAAGTTTCACTTTGGCATTGTATTACCTTTATTTTGTACTGCATGTATCTTCACATCTTTATATTTTATATTGTCACTGTTCTTGACTGATCATGATTACTGCTTGTGCACGATAGTTAGAATTGATATAGTAGTATACATGTTCATGCATAACATCTAGTTTATCATGGTTATCGTTTATCGTGTTGTTAATGTTTATCGTCTTGGACATGTACTTATGAGTTAGTTGGGTGGGAGAATACAACTAGTAGACATGTGGTACCCCAGTGTAGCCCAGAGTTTATTCGGTCAGGGGACCATCTTACAATATTTGTTTATTCAATACACCTCACGTGTTGACTGTCCGATTCCTCACCCAACCATATGTTGAACGTTGGTATTCTAAAACACACAGTACACATGATCTTTTATTGCTATATTGTTCATTCATTTCCCTTCCATCGAGTCGATTGTCATGTTGTCCTTATGTTATAACTATACTCTTTCGTGTCATGCATATAGTTCGTTTCCCTTATTATTGTTTCCTTCATGCATGTATATTATATTATGTAGTGTGGTGTTATGGTGAGCTTATTTCAATCCCGATTGGATATTTTTTTAGTTGACAGATTCTTGATGACTTGCTATCTTGCTTTGGGTTCTTTCGGGTGGAGTTAAAGATATCTTGGAGGCCAAACATAGATTCTAGTTAGATTAGAAAGTTCTTGTATTTAATGTTTAGCAGATTTGTTCCCAAAATCATTTAGGTTGTAAGATTGGATTTGTAAATAAAATATTTGTTGTGAATGAGCAATTAGATATAATTTTGTTGTATTTAAGATTGATATTGAGACCTAGACAACGTACTACCGCCGATGCTGTGGCATAGGCTGAGCCTGGACACGTACTCGTATCCCAAAAAGCGGGTACGGGTCGTGACAAGTTTTTTTGGTGGCCCATGCAGGTCATCTTCGCAAAAGATTGCGAACTTGTGATAGTACTTAAGTTAGTCGTACTACTGCAAGCCTGCGACTAGGAAGTGCTCATTCACCGTTAGGATTGATTTGATTTTAGGAGAATGACTAGGAGTAGGTGTACCATAGGGAACCCTTATTCAATTTGATTACTGGGTAGTTAAGGCTGCTACATAGGCTATATGGTTAAGATAGAAATATACTAAATTTTGAGGTAAAATAATTAGAGGAATTTTTTATATGAGGATATAAATTTGTTTTGATTTGACGTTACGATCCAAGGAGGGTAGACTTCTCGATTTGTAAATTAGTTTTCGAGGATAATTAATTATTAATGATTATAATTTTAAATTTTTGTTGAATTATGAATATGAATTCGTTGTTAAGGTTGAAGTTTTTGGAAGAGAATAATTTTCAAATTGTGATAAGACATTGAAGACTTATTGAATTTTAAATATTTAGGAGATTATGAATAATAAATTTTCATTATGATATGAATTTAAAACTTTGAGTATTGAATTATTGATTAAAATTGAATAATTGGAGTTGAGAATTTTTATGTATTTGAGCACATACACAGGTGTAAGAGCGTAAAAAGTGCTTCATAGACTAAGTCAAAGAAGTTGAGAATTTTACACAAATCAAACAGAATAAAACTTTACGCGAGCTAATTTACGCGAGAGCTATCCGCTGAACTTTACACGGAGGACAGGTTGTCAGGCTGCATTTAATGTGTGTGATTCTTGTTCTGACACAATGATTTTCTGACAGCAGGATTGCACAGAAGACGAGAGGATTTGATTCACACTAAACCCAATACTGTCGTTTAGTGTGCAGATGGGCTACTTTACGCTCAAGAAATCACTTCTTTTACGCACGAAAGCTATTTTGAGCTTTTTACACTCAAGGCTGTTGTGTACGTAAAGTTTATTTGAGCTAATTTTATGCTCAAGGCTATTTTCAGCCACTTTATGCGAGAAGCTTATTTTGGGCTATTTTACGCCCAGTCTGCTACTTTACGCAGGAAGTATATTTTGGGACATTTTTACGCCCGATCTTTTTTGGCTACAGGAGAACGTGGTTTCTTATGTGGCTTTCATGCCACACTTATAGAGGAACGTGTGTACGTGCTCTCCTCATTTTTGAAGTAATGGGACACGTGTCATCATGCGTAGAGGATGATTTTCATCGTGGGTGGCAGTTACTCGCATAAAAACCCAACTTTGTTGCTTTTTACGCACAGAGGGTCTAGTCTATAAATAGACTTATTTTTAACACAGACATCATCAAGAGATCAATAGAGATACAGGAGAGGAGATTCTGAGAAAACTCATACTTTCAGAGTGATATTCCCAGAAGCATTTCTTCAACTTTTTCTCAAGAATAGGGTGAAGCAAAGCAAGAAAGCATTCGACTGTGCCATCAGTGTCGTTGCTCGATACCTTTCCAGTGACTTAGTTCTTCCGATTGTTCATCTTCTTCAAGCAGTTTTCTTCATCATCATCATATGGTCCAAGGAACAAAGTGATCGCCCTCAGATCAGACTTTTATAGCAATACTTCTCAGAACATTTGTACTTTTTGTACTTTTTCTAATTTTCTTTCAAAAGCTAATTTTTAGGCATTTTGTTAAGTGAAACAAAATGGCGACTCTGCTGGGGACGACCTTCTCCTCTGACGATAAGGCAATTGCTCAATATGATAATGTGTCGGTCGGATCGACAAAGAAGACTCTGGTTGTGCACTTCGACCAGACTGCCTACTAAGAAATGCTCCGAACTGGGGATAATATTCGTTGCTCCAATGTTCAGAAATCGTGGAAGGCGCGAAAAGTTTGGATTTCTAAGTCCAAACCATCCTCGGATCTCCCTGTTGTCTCTGAAGGCAAAGGAATCCTTCCTACTCCTGTTGTGAAGACTCCCGTCGGTGATGAGGCAGTCTCTACTTCAGTGAGGCACCCTGCGCGTAAACATCAGTCTCCCGTCGGTGACGTGGTAGACTCTCAAATTTTACGCTCTGTGCGTAAAAAAATAAGCTTTACGCATTACGCATAAAAACCAGTCTTCCGTCTGTGATGTGGTAGACACCCAAACTTTACGCTCCACGCGTAAAGGAAAGTCTCCTGTCTGTGACATGGTAGACACCCAAGCTTTACGCTCCACGCATAAAGGAAAATCTCTCATCTGTGACGTGGCAGATACTCATGTTTTATGCTCTACGCATAAAGGTAAATCTCCTGTTGGTGACAGAGTAGATAAAGTTCACAATGATACTTTTGTGTCTAAAGTAAATTTGCCTCCACGCATGAAGCATAAGAACATAAATCTTATTGTTGGTAAAACCTCAGTTCCTCACCAACAACCTTCTTACGCTGCTTTACGCAAGGTACCAAACCTTCAAATTATGCGTAATGCTGATGGAGTCCTTTGTGCACAAAAATCTTAGGATTTACGTACGCAACTCCAGGCGCATAAAAATGCCCAGTTTGGTTCTGCTAATGCAGCCAGTAATCTTTTTTATACACAAGGGACTAAACGATTCTCTATCCCAAATATAATAAAGAAGACTACTTCTTCCACTCCTTCTGATTTACGCGAGTTGCTTGTACAAAAGCGTAAAGATAGAAAATCTCCTGTAGCACTCCCCAAAGAAAATCATCATTGTGAGTGTCACCAGATTGTAATCAAATGTTGCTGTTCGGCTTCTAAACGGTCAGTTTTTGACCGATTAGGCTACAATATGCCTCAACAATCAGTTGATGACCAAGAACAAGAGTTGTCATATGCATCAGTCAATATGGCATCTCATACCAATAGAGGACGACGTCCAAGATGCAATTCATCCCAGACTCCTGGTCAACAACAGTTCAATCGACTTCTTGATAATTTTAAAGGAGTATATCAGAATACCCGTTTGAGAAGTCAAAGACAGTTATAAACTTCAGATTCAGAGGCTGGGGGTACCCAGTCTTTGGAGTCTGAAACTGATAGTTTTGATTCATACCTCTATACTAATCCCTCTGTATGTTCAAGGGAGGTTGAATCCTATGCTATCGGGGATGAACCGGAGACATCAACTGCTAATACAGAACAACGTCTCTCTGCGGTTGAGCAGTCGTTGAAAGACATGCTTGCTATGATGCAAAGTATGCATCAAATAATAATGACTCAGCAAACTGCTCAGCCGGCAGTAATAACTCCGGTACAGGTAGCAGCACAAACTCAAGATAGTCAAAGGGTTGAGATACCCTTGAATAATCTTAGTCGGGAGCCTGCTGTTAATCAAAATTCTACATCTCCATATCCTATCATTCCAGAAGATATACCACCTCCGGTGGGGGACACGGTACATCCAGCAACTATTCAATCAAATGTGCTTCCTCAAAATAGTGAAGCTATTCAAGCAGTACGAGAGCTAAAAGCACAGTTTGAAGTTCTGATGCACAAGGATCAACTTCAGAGGTTAGGAATTAAGCAACCCCATCCTCCTCACTGGAATGATGTGCCCTTTCCTCTAAAATTTAAGCCACAGTCGATGGTGTTATTTGATAAAAAGGCTTCTTCCAGTTAATATATCAACTATTTTGATATTATGACTGTACATCTGCAGAAGAATGATGCTCTTCTTACCCGAGTTTTCATCGGGTGTTTAACGGATTCAGCTTATGACTGGTATCGCAGTCTACCCGATAATTGTATATCGTCTTTTGACGAATTTAAAGCAATATTTCTCTTCCGTTTCTATGAAGGAGGAATGGACATAAATTTGTCCTCCCTAATGGAAATCAAGCAAAAGGAGAAAGAAGATACTCGGACGTTTATCGAACGTTTCCGACAGGCAACTTTGAAGATGCCTCCGGGTATGCCAGATTCAGCATTGATTGACACATGTAAGATGAATCTGCGACCAACAATTGCTGTCTTTACAGGCTCTTAATTCATAGATTGGGCCTCGTTTATTATAGCCGCAGTTTCAGCCAAGACCAATGGTAGGTTGGCTCGTGAACATGGGATGATCTTTGCCTCAGAAGACAAAGGAAAGAAAGGCTCTTCTGGTAATAATTCTGGCAATCGCAATGGGAAAGAGAAGGAAACCCTAGTGGTTAATCTTTCAAAACCCAAAACGATGCCAACTAATATAGAGTCTTCCAAACCAAAGGAAGAATACTCTTTTGATGACAGTGATATCCCAGGGATATTTCAATTTCTTGTGAAGGGTGGCAAACTCCAGATTCTGGAGCCAAAAAGGCCTAATGAGGTGAATCTGACTGACAATCCCAAATATTGTATCTATCATAGATACATAAATCATCCTACCAAGGCTTGCTACGTCTTAAAGAAGAAAATCCAAGAGTTGATAAATGCCAATGCTATCGCTTTAACCAATGATGAGCATACGATTACAACTAATATGATTTCTCTTCAATTTTCTCCACAGCAAGTTCCAGATGGAATTGTCCCAATCTCTAAGGCAACTATGAAGATTGTTAATCTCCCGCCTGCTCGAGAGCAAAATGAAGGATTGTTGCCGCTCATATTAAAAATGGTGAGATCATGTGGGTACATCCTGATTTAGTACCTGAAATGGAAGATGAAGGTAAAACTTCAAAATCCAAGAAAGGTAAGAAAGTCAAAACCTGCAATATGCTTTTTTATGTTGTAACTCCAGATCATGATGATTTGGATCATCTTTGGGATAACATTCCTTTGGAGGATAGGTTGAGGAGATTGAATATATGCCCTCCAAGTTTGGCTCCTCCTACCAAACTCAAACTTACTCATCAGCAATGGTTAGCAATGAGTAGTGTCCCCTTATACAGGGCACAATAAGTCTTTGCTGCTTATGAGAAAGCTCCTACAGGGATATTTCCTTCTGTCCCAAGTATTCTTCCTTCTCTTGTGCCTCTTTCTCCTGTAGCTACAGAAGTCTCTATGCCTCCTTCTCATGTGACTACCGAGGTTTCTATTCCTCCTTCTACTATGGTCGCAGAGGTTTCTGATTCCTCTTTCTCTGTTAAATCATCTATTAAAAGTCTGGTACCCACTCATTTGTACAGTCAACAATCAGTCCATCTCATAAAAAAGATGGGCTATGACTTTCAAAAAGCGGAAGGTTTGAACTATGATAAAGGAATGCGACTTCCTTTACAACTTCAAAGTCAAAAATCCACTATTGGGTTGGGATTTGAAGTCCCTCATAAAAATTCTTGCAAGAAGAAGACTAAGGAAAAGAAGAATAAAACCTGTAATATGGTACTTCATTCTCATGAGCCTAAAGAAGAAACCTTTGCTGGTACGAGATCTGGAAAAGAGTACCACAAAGAATATGAGGGAATCTTTAAAGAGGCGGACGACGTTGTTGAAACATTACTAGCTCAACCATCTCATGTTCCTTCTAAACCGTCTGTGGTTGAGAAAGGAAAACAGAAAGCAGTTCGTTTCGACGTCCCATTAAAATCTGCTTCAAATCAAGGGGTGGTGATGAAGCCTTACAAATTTGATATTCTAGCCCAGTTAGCTAATATCCCGGCTAGACTTTTGATATTTGAGCTGCTTCGCCTTTCCAAAGAAAGCTGCAAAACTCTGAGTGAAGCTTTGCTACAAGCTGATTCATGCTTAGCTCAACTCAAGTGTCCTGACAATATACCAGTATCATGCCCACAATGTCATAGTATGATGGAGGCAATTCCTAACATTACCTTCACACAAGAAGATATGTTGTTGAAGCATAATAAGCATGACTGGCCTCTATACTATACAGGGTATACTGAATCCACGAAAATTGACAGGATTTATATTGATCCTGGGTCTTCTATTAGCATTATTCTTCAGAGTATGCTACGACCCTTGAGGATCCCTACTAGTGATTTGACTTACACTAGTACCATAATAGTTGGTTTCAACTCTGGAAAGTGTAAACTACTAGGAAAGATTCGTCTGAAGATTTAAGTTGGTGATCTTCGAACTGTGGCGTCCTTTTATGTTATTAACTCAGATGTATCTTACAACATCCTCCTTGGATGACCGTGGATACATGAGCATAACATTGTGCCTTCAACTCTCCACCAATGCTTCAAGTACGTGGATTCTCAAGGGGTTGTGAAGACCGAATTTGCAGATATCAATCCTTTTAAGGGTGTTGAAGCATATTTCTCTAACTCAATACTCTATAAACATGAGCAGGTGAAAGAAATATCTGATATGGCTGAAGACTGGTCGCCTGCAGAAGATCAATCTATCAATAAAGATCCTCCAAAAGATCAACCTTTGAAGATTAAAGTCAAGGGACGAATTCAACCCCAACCTGTCAATGATCAACCTCTGATGATCAAGGTTAAAGAAAGAACTCGAGCCTCGTCTGAGGAAGCTGTGAAGATTCCAGTCAAGAGCCAAGTTCAACCCCTTATGATCAAAGTCAAGGGACGTACTTCTCGTACGAATAATCCAGAACCACCTCTGATTATCAACCTTGACAAGCCTACGCAGAAGACGGATGATGGTCCGTTAATGATCAATCCAAAGCGTAGTCAATTTGTAAATGATGTAAATATTGATCATTCTGTACTTTCTAAAATTAATGAAGATTTTTTTTTGGAGTATATGGCTGTCAAATTCATTGAATTAATGACTTTATCTTCTGATGATCAAAGTCATCATAAAAATGACATAAATACATAGAAAACCTTATACATTGGCCATAAGGAAAATTCCTTTCCTCCTCATGTCGATGTTGGACCTTATGCTTAAAGGTTTCTAACATCTTCTCTCTATTTTCTTCCTGTAGCCGCTTTATCACAAGCTTGTGTAACTTATAGACGTCACGAAGAATCTTATTTTATGATTCCGTCTAATAAGAAAAACAAGCACCAAATTGTGTTTGGTCTGGCTAGAAATATCCCTGTTATTCAGACAAATGATCTTAGAGATAAAGATAAAGGAAGAATCCGAAATGATAAATATAGTCAACAATCTCTTAAGATTATCCAGAATATGGGATATGATTTGAAGACTATGCAAGGTCTCAACCAAGGCAAAGGTAGACGGTTACCGTTATGTGGTGATCTGTTTTACCAGAAAACTCGTCATAGGTTGGGATAAGCTCCATCCCACATGTTTAACGAGGATATACAAGAAGAATTTTCTTCTAGTTTTTCACAATCTTCAGATTCAGAAGAAATCCAATTCATCGAATCGGATACACCCCACATGTGCAAAGAAGATATGAAAGAAGAATATTCTTCCAGTTTTTCATAATCTTCATATTCTGAGGGAGACTATTATGATGAATCTGAGTATATATTCTTAGTTAACATGGTTCAAATTGATGGTGAATCGGAACCATTTGAGAATGACCCTTGGGCACAACAAATGGACACTCAATGGGAGCTTCATTTTGAACAGCGACAGCCACCTACAGAAGATGAAATTGTCCAGATTGACGTTAGAGATGGAACTACGTCCAAGCCGATATTCATCAGTAAAAATCTTTCTGAAGATGAAAAGGAAGAATTGATACAGCTGATTAAAGAATATATCGATATCTTTGCATGGAGTTATGAAGATATGCCGGGTCTAGATCTTAAAGTAGCTACTCATAAACTCAATATTTTTCCTAATGCCAAGCCTGTGAAACAACAACAACGGCATTTTCGACCTGATATGATGGACGCAATTTAAACAGAAGTCAAAAAGCTGATCACATGTGGTTTTGTTCGTGAAGAACAACACCCAGATTGGGTGGCCAACATTGTTCCTGTTATGAAGAAGAATAGAAAAGTCAAAGTTTGCATAGATTTTCAGGATCTTAATACAGCTTGTCCAAATAACGAATTTTTACTTCCGATTACTGATGTCATGATAGACAATACATGTGTTTTGAGCGCATGTCTTTCATGGATAGATTTTCAGGATACAATCAAATTAAGATACATCTATGCTTTTCATACACCCCTTGGAGTCTACTGCTATACGGTTATGTCGTTTGGACTAAAAAATGCCGGTGCTACGTATCAACGGGCCATGAGCAGCATCTTTCAAGAACATCTACGGAAAATAGTTGAATGTTATGTAGATGATATCGCTAAAGTCGATCAAAAGATGATCATATTCAAGACTTAAAGACGATATTTGAGTTGATGCGCCAACATCAATTGAAGATGAATCCTACTAAGTCTTTCTTAGGGGTTTCCAGTGGCAAATTTTTGGAATTTGTCATTACTTCTCAGTGTATCCATGTTGATCCTGATAAAATTAAAGCAATTCTTGAAATGCGTCCTCCATGCAACTTAAAAGAACTACGTGGTTTCCAAGGTCGTATTGCTTATATCAGGAGATTTATATCCAATCTTTCTGAAAGATGTCAACCTTTCTCCTATCTATTAAAGAAAGGTGTATCATTTGTCTGGGACAAAGCATGTCAGAAAGCCTTCAATGACATTAAGCAATACCTTACAAATCCACCTATTCTGGTGCCTCCAGTGGTAGGGAGACCATTTTTGCTATATGTTCGAGCCTTAGATCATTCCCTTGGTGCTCTTCTTGCACAGAAAAGTGATATGGGACATGAACAGGAAATTATTATCTTAGCCGAATGATGGTCGGAGCTGAACACAGGTATACTTCTGTGGAAAAAGAATGTCTGGCCTTGCTTTTTGCTGTTCAAAAGATACGACATTATGTGTCAGGACAGACAATTCATGTCATCTCTAGAATAAATCCTATTTGGGTGTTGATGAGAAAACCAAGCATCCTCAACTCCAGGTTAGCCACCAGGGCGATGTTGCTTACTCCTTATGATATGGTCTATGTACCACAAAAATCAGTGAAGGGTCAAGCATTAGCTGATTTCTTAGCAGCTCACCCTATACCTGAAACTTCTAAGTTATATGAGGATATTCTAGATGAAGTCGTGGATTGTAACATGGCTTTGATGGATGTCATTTGGCAACTATATTTTGATAGAGCATCACAGGTTGGACCTAAAGGTAATATTGTCTCTGGAGTAGGCATCGTCCTGGTCTCTTCTGACAAAATGGTCATATACCGTGCTTATTCTCTTAACGAGCCATACTCCAATAATGTGGCCGAATATAATGTCCTGCTAATTGGACTCCAAGTAGCAAAACAATTGGATATTGAGTTTCTGGAAGCTTATCGAGATTCTCAACTGATTGTTAATTAGGTCAGAAGGACATATGAAGTCAGAAATCCTGACCTCATCCCTTACCATCAAGTAGTAATGAATTGGTTCTTTCATTTAAAGGATTCTTCATCGAGTTTGTACCACATTCTCAAAATTTGGAAGCTGATGCTCATGCTAGCTTAGCTGCAGACTTAGTTGTTCCAATTAGAAGACAAAATACTATTACTTTGTTGGATCGAGACTTGTTCTGTGTTTAGAATAATTTGCACATCGAGCATAGCTATACTACATAATCAAGTTCTCAACAAAGGGATTGGAGAAGTCCGTTCATTGATTATGCGGTTCATGAGATTTTACCTGAAGATCCGAAGGAAGCTGCATCAATTAAGAGACGATCATTTCGATTTTACTATGATTCTTCCTTATATATGTTATATCGCCGTTCTTATGACGGACTTTTACTACGTTGTCTCTCTGAGAGTGAAGCGAAACAAACACTCCGTGAAGCTCATGATGGTGTCTGTGGTGCCCATCAACCGGGTCCAAAATTGCAGGACCGTATCCGAAGAATGGGGTACTATTGGCCTTCCATGATATCAGATGATGTGGATTATGCCAGACGGTGTAAAACATGTCAGATTCATACTAATTTTATTCATCAACCATCTGAATTCTTACATCCTACAGCAGCTTCTTGTCCCTTCGAAGCTTGGGGCATGGATATTATTCGTCCGATTAACCCTCCTTCCGTCAAGGGACATCGGTTTATACTAGCCATAACAGATTATTTTTCTAAATGGGCGAAAGCGGTTCCCCTTATTGAAGTAAAAACATCAAATGTGGTTAGTTTCATTAAACACCATGTCATTTATCATTTTGGTATTCCCTGATGGATAATTCATAACAATGGACCAGAATTTGCCAGTCAAGCATTTTATCGATTCTGTGACAAGAATCGGATCCAATCTGGCATCGATAGCCTATAATCCAGCTGCTAATGGTTTGGCCGAAGCTTTCAACAAGACAATCATTAAACTTCTCAAAAAGTTTGTCTCTTCTAATAAACGTGATTGGAATGAAAAACTTGGATAATGTTTATGGGCTTATCGAACAACAGTCCGAACTCCTACTAGTTTTACACCATTTTTACTGGATTACGGATGTGAGGCTGTTCTTCCACTGGAAATCCAGATTCCATCTCTTAGAATAGCCATTGCTAATGAGCTAACTACAGAGAATAATGATCGGTTGAGACTTCAAGAACTTAAAGGACTGGACGAAAAGCGTCTTCAAGCGCAACAACACACTGAGCTGTATCAAGCCCGCATATCTCGAACTTTCAATCGTAAAGTTAAAAAGAGGGTATTCAAAGTCAGTGAGCTAGTTCTAGCTGTTCGAAGACCGATGGTGATGAGTCATAAGAGCAAAGGGAAATTCCAAGCGAAATGGAAAGGTCCTTATGTCATCGAGACGGTATTCTCTAATGGTGCCTATAGGTTGTCTAAACCTAATGAAGATTTGCTCATGATGCCAATTATTGGCAAATTCTTGAAAAAATATTATGTCTGAATTTCTTCTTTACTCCCTAGCTACCAATATTTGGTTAAGCTGATTATTTATCTTCCTAAAATAAAATTTTGATCGTCTGTCTTATCAGCTGATTTTTTTAAAAAAAAGAGGGATTTGATGTTTATCATGTTCTGGTGACCTCTGAATAAATATTAAGTCTACTTTTTCTCTTATCTATCATGTTCCTATGGCCTCTGAATAGATATTAAACTATTTTTCTTTGAGTTGTTACGATCTGTCATGTTCATATCACCTCTGATAGTATCGTATACTCTAAACAGAAAAAATATTCATTATCTATCATGTCCACATTACCTTTGGATAGATATAAATTTTTGAGTTTAGAAGACTTGTCATGTCCATATTACCTCTGATAAGTGTTTTCTATCTCATACCTATTGTTTAATTGCAAAATAAATGATAGGGTCACAAAACAAATATTTTATTCATTTCTTGTAAACATTACAGAATAAAAAAAGATAGAAGATTACAAAAAATCTTCGTTTGCCTAAGGCGGAGCAGAGATATCCTCAAGTAATTTTTGTCGCTCCGCTATGCGTTTTTTACGATAGTTCAATACAGTCTTGGTAGCTACGGCGCGTCGAGCTTCGGGAGTACAGATATGAAAAAGTCCAGCAAAAGTGACTATCATCTTATCCTTGTCTTCGTCAAGGGTTTTAATGGTAGCCTCAGCTCCGAAGATTTGTTCCTCCAAAATTGAAGTCTGAGTTAGTTGCTCGTCCCGAGCTATGATCATCTGCTTCTTTTTCGCTTTCAAGCGAGCCAGCTCAGCCTCGACTTCGCGAATTCTATCATTCTGTTGATGAATTCTTATATTCGAAGTTTCATAGGCTTCTCTCTGAATCTCTAGCTGAGGCTTAGCTTCAGCCAAAAAGGCTTTTTCTTTAGCCACCTTGATGCTGTATTCATGGAGGGCTTCATTAAAGGTAGTCTTCCGAGCAAGGTATTCAGCTGATAACGCGTGATACTCCTCTTGGATGAGACTTTCAGTAGTTTTACTTGACAGCCATAGTGGGCTGTTCAAGTCCCTATGCAACCTTTCCCAGCGCTGCTGCTCTAGCTGCATCGTTGAACATAGCGACGTTCCTGATAGTAAGAGAAATAGCCGCCTTCAAGCTCTCATAATTGAGGCCCTTCTTCAGGACCATATTGATTAGAGCTGCCAAAGTCTTGTAGAAAGTCTCAGTATGAATCTCAACTAAGAGATTCATTTCTGCACTTGAACTCGGCGTTGCGGCGATGTCTACCAGATCTCTTCTCTGAAGACTAGGAGCAGATATTATTGCCTGGGTAGCAGACTGAGATGAAGCCATTGTTGTTGCAGCTACTATGGCCAAACGATTCTCAGGAGCTTCAGAAACAGTGTCTTCAGCACTTATTACTCCAGCCATTTCTGAAGTCGAAACTACTTGAGTTTCAATGGAGGTGATTGGTGCGGATGGAATGGTAGTTATGACAGTTGACTCCGGTTCGGGCAGTCTCTTCAGCAACTTGTGCTGGATCAGTAGCAATAGCAGAGGATGCTATTATAATGTCCACAACTTCAGTTGATGATTCAACTATGTCTTCATCACCTTCTTCAGCTATTGGCTCTGTAGGCTCTTCAAGTATTTCAGTTATAATGGGTCCTTCAACAACTGATTCTTCGTTAAAGTCTACTTCTTCCTCAGCTACCTCTTCAGCATCTACAGTAGGTTCTACTGCAGTTTGTTCTTTATCCTTGCCCTCAGCAGGAGGAGACAATTCTGGTTGAGCCTGCATCTCGGGCTCTTATTGTACCTCCATAGATGGAGGACATTCTTCTTGAGCATCTTCTTCTTCTAAAGAAGAATCTTCTTCCTTAGACTCCGCGTTTTCCTCATAAATATCTTCTTGAGGAGGGGGAGGAGCCACAAGCTTTGATGTAATGATGGCACCTACAAATTAAACAAAAAATAAATTAATATACAAAATCATAATACATAATCTTGTACAGATTTTATGTGATATATATTTACCTGGAGTAGGTGCAGAATGTGCTAGGTACGAGTCATAGTCTCCATCCCAGTCATCATCATCGAAAGCTAGAGCTGGTTCATCAGATGGGATGAGCTCTCGATCAATAGTATATGTAGGGGCAGCCTCCTCGGTAACTTGTGCCTTTGGTGGCAAAGATAGGTGAAGCAACGAGCTAAGGCATCCCGGAGATAGAATCCCCACACCTTCTGTAGATATTGCCGGTTGAGATGCAGAGGATACTTCTCCAGGATTAGCTGAAGAAGATGCCAGATATTGCGGCTTATCAACCGGAGTGTCACAATCTGGGGTAGCGGCTCTTGGTCTAGAAGGCCCTTTGAAGGTAACCTTCTTCTTCTTTTTAGGGAGAGTCTTCTCTAGAAGAGTAGCAGCTGCACCTTGTTTTCGTTTTCGGGACTTGCCAATAATGATTGGTCCCGCAGCTGCTTCCCCAGCTCCCATAGGGATGACTTCTAGATACTGGTCTGGAACAGCAGCCTCATCGGGTATATCCGGAAATACCCTGACCCGCACTTCTATATTCCCTTCCTTAGGCCATCTTAGACTACCTTTCAAGTAAAAAAAGCCATAGACGAAGGAGCGGATCGATGCATAAAAGCGAGCATATGTATGAAGTATACGTAGCCCGGTCGTGCTTGTAGCAGTCGATACTTTGAACATAGCGCCGGTACAAGCGGTGCTAAAATACCTCCAGGCCCTTGCACCGTCGATTAACTTCCCATAATGGCGAAAGCAGGTAGATGGATTACCAACATGAAGTTGGTCATATCCAAATTGGCGAGCGAACCGACTTGGAAGAAATGGTTCGAACGTACAGTCGTCTTCATGCTTGTACATCAGATAGGAAGGTCTGATGCACACTAGCCATCTGAAAACTGGCGTAGACAATGAAGTTGTTCCTTCCCCTCTGTCTTCAAACTGTACGCCAAGGCAGTCGGTTGGAACTTGTGGCCGGATGCAGAAGAAGTTCCAACCGTGAGAATAATTTAATACGGCTCGGGTATCTGCCACTGTAGTAGCAGTCCATGTAGCCTTGCTGAATTTTTGGAGGAAGACCTCCGCATTATCTCCAGGGCCTGGTGGTAGAAAATTACAGTTATGATGTAGCAGCCAGCCCATTAGATATGTGTAGGGCATCTCCACCCTTGGAAAATCTCTTCGGTGAGGAGCGTTATTGATTAGTTCCTCACCGAAGATCCTCAAACCTGCGTTTATTCGGTACACCATTGCCGATAGCAGGTTAATTCTGGCTTTGAACACCAAACGTACTGCCGGCCACAGTACATTTCGGTGAATTCAGTCTACTATACTGATCCCGGGCACGACCCATCTCCGTAGCTACAAGGACAGAAAGCCTGCTAACAAAGCTTTCCTGGAGAGCTTCTTACTATCGTGCTTCAGGTGGCTCAAAGTTTCAGTCCCCGCAGGGATGTCTCCGGTCTTTTTGGGCAAATACTTGTCTGGAGACTTATGTGAGATCATTAAACTATTGATCAGATCTGCAGGAATTATTGAACAAGGGTTGATGGTCGGAGCCTTATTTTCCTGAAATCTTTTCTGCTCGTTCTTGGATATTCTATTCTCATGATAGAATAGATAAGTTGTCCATTTATTAGTGTACGCCAGGTGTGATCCACTGTCATACATGGATGTGAAAATTAAGTAATGGCACATCAATTCTTGGTAAACCTCAACTAATCGAGGATTCTTCTCTCTTATTTCTGCCAGTTCCATGTTGGAGGGAATATATTCTTCATAAGGCGCTTCCCTGGCAGCTTTGAGATGAATTACATCTCGTGCAGGGCAAGTCCCATCTCATCGAGTGGAGTTGCGAAAGTTCCTGTCGAACTCATGTACAGCTTCATCAAAGCCAGGAACAAATTACTGTTCGGTAGTATCCCTTTGCTTGTGGAGGCTACCGCTTCATAGAGGCTAATGGCTTCTAAATCTGTCTTGAAGTGCTTCAGGATCCAGGCACAAAGCTGAATCCAATTCTGGTTAAATGGAGTCAACCACCCTGGTAGCCTAGGGTTGGCTTGAGGATATAATACTGCAGCCCCTATGAACTTGTTAATGAACATTGGGGTCTGCACTGGCTGGATCAAAGCTGAATCTTCACTCAGAGTAAATCCAGGTAAGAGACCGAAGAAGGGAACAACTCCACCACTAGGAGTGCTGGTGTGGTAGCCCATGTCATTTGTTCTATCCATTTTGAAGATGATCTTTCCTGGCCTACCATGACTGCTGGAAGTCAGGTTCCATAGCATCTTTCGGGGATGAGTGGCATGGACAAATGCAGAAAGGGGATAATCCCTGTCCATGTCAGGGAGATACATCGCCCTCTCCCCAAACTTGAACACCCAAGCCTCTTTCTTGGGGTGTGTTTGTGATTTGAAGTCTATAGCATCCCCGAACAGAAAGGATGGCTTCAAAAATTGTTGGTCGTCTAGCGATACCAACACTTCTCCATCTATCATGGACAGCAGCATTCTGTACCCTTGAGCAGCTATCAGTTGTGCTCTCTCCTCAGGGTACTCTGGATCGGAATGAGGAAACTCCACATGGGACAGGTTCTCCAAATAATTTGAACCAACTATACCAGTTGGTGAGCCTAATATTTCTGTAAGTGGGTGAATTTGCAAGTCCACTGCCGAAAGAAACAGAAAAATCAAGTTAGTAAAAATCTAATGTGAAAATTTTGCGCAGATGACTTAATCTGAGTTTTTAAAGACTGTGACTATGCAAACTTTTTAAAAGTGTAGAAGTTCTTTGTTTTTACGCAAAGTCTTTTACTTATGAAGTTTACGCTGGCACATATTGATGGGAGCGTATTGTGGATTTTACGCTGGCATGTATTGACATGAGCGTATTTTAATGTTTACGCTGGCACATATTGATGTGAGCATATTATAGATTTTACGCTGGCATGTGTTGACATGAGCGTATTTTAATTTTATGCTGGCACATAGTGATGTGAGCGTATTATGAATTTTACGCTGGCATGTGTTGACATGAGCGTATTTTAATTTTTATGCTGGCACGTCTTGATGTGAGCGTAATGTGAATTTTACGCTGACACGTATAAACGTGGGCGTATATTTCTATTTTAACGCTGACACGTATAACGTGGGCGTATTCTCTTATTTTGAAACTTTACGATGACACGTGTAACGTGGGCGTAGAGTTTAAAAGTTGGGTTCTTCTTCTTCTTCGATGAACTTGCGATCGAAGTTTTGTGCTCTACCTTTCATTGTCGGAGCTACGGTGGGGTTGATCTGACGGGGCGTCACCGACGATGGGACGGTAGTTTTTGCGCGGTCGGCCGATGATGAATCGACGGTGGGCTTCTTGTCCTTGCTGCTGGCGGCGGTCTTGCTCTTGTGGGCCATGGATTCGGATCGAGATTTCGAAGAAAGAGAGAATAAAGAAGTCCGAGATTGCAAGAGACGAGTAAAGTTCTCTATGAACTCGAAAAGCTCTATTTATAAAGAAATTTTGAATTGGTTCAAATTCCCGAAATTTATGCTGACGGTTGGATATCTCGACTTTTACGCGGACTGTTGACCGTTGAGTATCCCAAATTTTATGCGGACTGTTGACCGTTGAGGATCCCGAATTTTACGCGGACTGTTGACTGTTGAATATCCCAGATTTTACGCTTATGTTCAAAGTATTTCAAATTTTGAAAATATTTGAAAACTTTGAAGGGGGTCTTGTAGGAGCGTAAAAAGTGCTTCATAGATTAAGTCAAAGAAGTTGAGAATTTTACACAAATCAAACTGAATAAAACTTTACGCGAGCTACTCTCTACGCGAGCTACTTTACGCGAGAGCTATCCGCTGAACTTTAAGCGGAGGACAGGCTGTCAGGCTGCATTTAATGTGTGTAATTCTTATTCTGACACAATGATTTTCTGACAGCAGGATTGCACAGAAGACGAGAGGATTTGATTTACACTAAATCCAATACTGTCGTTTAGTGTGCAGATGGGCTACTTTACGCTCAAAAAATCGCTTCTTTTACGCACGAAAGCTATTTTGAGCTTTTTACGCTCAAGGCTGTTGTGTGCGTAAAGTTTATTTGAGCTAATTTTACGCTCAAGGCTATTTTCAGCCACTTTACGCGAGAAGCTTATTTTGGGCTATTTTATGCCCAGTCTGCTACTTTACGCAAGAAGTATATTTTGGGACATTTTTACGCCCGATCTTTTCTGGCTACAGGAGAACGTGGTTTGCTTATGTGGCTTTCATGCCACACTTATAGAGGAACGTGTGTAGGTGCTCTCCTCATTTTTGAAGTAATTGGACTCGTGTCATCATGCGTAGAGGATGATTTTCATCGTGGGTGGCAGTTACTCGCATAAAAACCCAACTTCGTTGCTTTTTACGCACAGAGGGTCTAGTCTATAAATAGATTTATTTTTAACGCAGACATCATCAAGAGATCAATAGAGATACAGGAGAGGAGATTCTGAGAAAACTCATACTTTCAGAGTGATATTCCCAGAAGCATTTCTTCAACTTTTTTCAAGAACAGGGTGAAGCAAAGCAAGAAAGCATTCGACTGTGCCATCAGTGTCGTTGCTCGATACCTTTCCGGTGACTTAGTTCTTCTGATTGTTCATCTTCTTCAAGAAGTTTTTTTCATCATCATCATATGGTCCAAGGAACAAAGTGATCGCTCTCAGATCAGACTTCCATAGCAATACTTTCCACAACATTTGTACTTTTTGTACTTTTTCTAGTTTTCTTTCAAAAGCCAATTTTTAGGCATTTTGTTAAGTGAAACAACAGGATCGATGTAATTTTAGATGACCAAAGAAATAGGTTGAGTCATTGATGAGATATTAAGTGGGTCTAGCTCCTCTCGTTATCTTCTATTCTTATTCCTATTCTAAACTCTTCATAACTTTCTACGATTCAAAACCCTAATATCGATTTCTTCCATCCTTCCAATGATGAGATCAATCTTATTAGTATTTAAAGATTTTTTCTATGTTCATTTAATGATTTATATTTTCATGTTTTGATATTTTACTGATACTTGTTTGCAAAAACAAAAGTTGAACTTTATTGATACAAACTTTGTAAAAGATTACAATTTGAATTCTGGGAATGGTACAACTTTAGGAATCCAATCTAGATGACGATTGCTTTATCCCTTGGACGATGTGAACTCTGAAGACGAAGCCTGAAGTTGAGAACAACTCTGGAATTAAAGGCAAAAAAACCTCGAAAGTGGAAGGCAAAAGCCTCGGAAGAATGCTGCAGCACTTGGGCAAGAACTCCTGGACTCTCTGAACTTTGAAGTCTGATCTCTCTGATTTCTGATTATTGATTCTTTCTCTCGAATGGAGACTTGAAACTCTATTTATAGAGTTCTGAGAAATAACTAACTTTTAGTTATTCTGGACTGCGCATGATGGATTGCGCAGCAATTGGTTTGCACAGCAATGGACTGCGCAGGCAGTTGCTGGATCATGGGTTAACTGTCTTGGACACATGGCATTATTTGATTGAAATGCGCATGATCATGTATAGACAGTTGCCACGAAATGAGCAATTGATGGCATGAATGCCACGTGTATTTTGTCATTTGTACTGATAGAACGCGCACATTGAATTGTGCAGGCTTTGGATTGCGCCAACTTAATTTGCGCAGGAAATGGATTGCGCCAACATGGATTGCGCTGCCAGCTGTCCTCGAGCGCCGTGCTGCACAATTAAACGAACGGCCGCCTCGATCTCCGTGCTGTCAGTTGTCAGAAGATTTGATTTGTGTCAGGTAATGATGGTGATTTGCCACGTCAGCCTGCGCACTTGAAAGTGTGCGCAATCTATCCTGCACAATCTGAAGGATGCGCAATCTGATGTCTGTGCAGTTCATCTGAAAGTTGTATTTCTTGATTTTTTTGACTTTGTTGATGTGTGCAACTTGATTTTTTAGGACCTACAAGACCCCCTTCAAAGTTTTCGAAAGTTGAATTTATTCAAAATTTCGAAATACTTTGAATTTTGAATATGAAACCAATTTGCGCACATAATGAGCTGTCTGCACAATCTGAGGGTTTAGCCCATTTTTAGGTGCAATCTAAGGCGGTCGTTTCGACTTTGAAAACTATAAATAGTTCTCAAACTTCTCATTATCATTCTTTACTTGTCTTCTTCGTGCTTTTGAGAGAAAAACTTCTGAGCTTTTTCCTCCTTCCTTCTCCGACAATCCCGATGGCTCTCTGACGATCCTCTGCCACCGCCAAGGGCAAGGCCCCCACTGAATCATCGACCAGGGCTGCGCGCAGAGCTTCTCGCCATGAAACGGCTCATCCAGCCATGATAGGTAGTTAACCTAAATCAAAAACTTTTTTTAGAGTTTTGATTTCAATGTTCTTTTCAGAATCCATCTCTTTTTAGAGATAGGATCATACTGCGCCACCCTTTTTAGGGTTTTGGTTGCACAAATCAATTCATCCTTCATTTTTATGAAGAACGACTTTCTGCGCAATCGGTTGAATTGCGCTGACAGAAGTCAGCACAACTTGCTGATTTGCGCGAGTCTGTCAGCGCAAACTGATGTTTATTTGTTTGCGCAATCTGATTTTATGCAATCTGATGTTTGTGCAATTTGATTTTTGCACAACCTGAATCTTTGATTTTAACTTTGTACTAAAAAATTTTGTTTTCTCTGTCTGATGCAGTTAATACCAGAGAAGACCTAGAATATGAGAACTTCGTGGGGACCCTTTCAGAGTCAGAGTATAAACAGGACTTGTCACATGTACATTATCCTCAGTATGATCTGCCGACCTCCCGTCAAGCCATTTTGGTATCCCAGGACAATGAAACACTGCAATGTTTAATGAACGGACAACCTCTGGAAATGGCAGATGCTGTTATACACAAGAAACCATTATTCTTGTTTGGTGAAGCCTTCGAGAAAAGTTCTCAACCAAGACCGAGGATGGAAGAAAGAATTGTTCATCAGACGGATAGATCTTTCTCGATACCAAATATTCTACGCTGCCTTCCATTATCCCGGTATGCTCATGCGAGTTACCCGAGAAAGATGGAATGGAACCTTACTCCATTCCAAGATGCCCGTCCGGGAAGAATTTTTGTGAAGAAGGGTCCGAATAAGAAAGATATGTTCTACAGTTCTTCTGAAAGGTACAGTATTTTGCTGAGAGGACTGAAACCCGGTTGCATTCCACCGGAGAATTCTTCATTGTTAATGCCCGTCAAGACCCTAATTTTCGCAAATGAATTTACGAAAGTCGAAGGAAGATATCCTGAACAGGATATCAGACTGACTGGATTAGTGAATCCAGATTTCAAAAGATGGAGATGCATAGCCAATTGGATTCTGACCAAGTTTGAAGGCGAACTGCAGCAAATCAACTTATACCAAGCAGTGCATGCCACTGTCTATGGTTTTGCCCCGAACCCTCACCGGTTCCTGGCTTTAGCAGAGAGGTATAATTACAGAACAGGAACCTTCATGACTTCCGGCGGAGAAATTGGATTTGCACTCCATGAGATGAAGTACATCTCTTTTCTGCCAATGGAAGATTTCCCATATGAAGAATTTGTCCCCACCAATGATGAATTGGACAGACTCCGGAGAGAAAATGCAGAAATGGTAGCAGTATTCGAGGAACTGCTATGCCATTACAAGATCTGTTCCCTGTTCTATAAGAGTGCCACATCAAACACTTGCTATTCGTCGAAATGGCTACCTTATTTGTTCCTAAACCACATTCAAGAACCAAAGACCAAGGAGCATGACAGATGTTATCCTGATTTCTTCAAGCCATTGAGCAACACAGAAGTGATGAAGTTGATGGAAGAAAGTGGTGATTTTGATAAACAGATGAAGGATGACTATCAGTGTCCTCCTTTGAAAATAGGAGATACTCTCGAAAGTTATCTGAGAGTAGGATATAGACCGATGTCGAAGGAAGCCTAGTTAGCAGGGTTTCTGACACATTGGCTTCGTCAATTTGTAGTTCCGGGATCCAGTACAGTAGACCGCTTCCACCGCGGTGTTCTTTTTGCGGCTATTAGATTAGTCTTTGGCTATAAGATGGATCTTCTGTCAGCCATGACTTGTAAGCTGAATGCTGGTCTTCGTCTATATGTCGATCTGATGCTGAAGTCCAAGCGTGAAAAAGAATTCCCTCGGTTGGAATTACTATATACATATCTGTTTGGGTGGTTGCTCCTCCACCATCCTACTTTGATGGACCCCGGCATGGGACCGGTAGATGGCAGCTTTTTACGAAGATACGCCAATGGTAAGTGGAAATTCACTGCTCTAAGAGACTGCAGATATGCTTTAAATTTGAGCAAGGGATGGAACTTTTATTGTACCAAGCCTCCTGCTGGTTACGAACAAATGCGAACAAATATGATTGATTCGCAGATGCATCCTCTGAGCCGTGTAGCTTTTGAATGGTTGAAGACAATCCGACCTTCTCACTTGGTATACCGGTTCGAAGATGAATGTTATTTAGAGCCGTATCTTCCCAGTCGATTCGCTCGACAGTTCGGCTATGACCAATTCTATGTGGGGAATGCTATTACATGTCTTCAGGGAAAAGGTTATTTGATAGATGGGGCCCGGGCCTGGGCTTACTATAATGCTCGAGATACGAAATTGACGTTCTCGATGCCTGCAAACAGCAATCATGGCCCTCGGATGCTGTTCACATACACAGTCTTTTATACATCTTCAAATACTTTTGCTGAAAATTTTAACCTCACGGATAGCTTTGCATCTTCAACAAGATTGAAGAGAGGAGGAGTTGTCATGCCACTCATAGGAAATGAGGAAGTACATAAGCCAAAAGATGCACCATTGGAAGTCTCAAGGGATGTTATGTTCCTTCAAGAAGTAAATGCGCCACTACGTATCTCTCTAAAGGTAGGCAAATCTCCAACAAAAAGGAGGAGAAGAGAGGAACCTCCTGCTCCAGCAGCAAAGAAGAAATTGATCCTAGATCATTCTTCTGAAAAGATCACCACCAGATCTCAGTCTCGGCAACTGGCCGAGTCAACTCAGCAAGAAGGGGCTACTACACCAACCTCTATCCAGAAACAAGTTGAAACTATAAATATAGAGAGCCCTGAGAGGCCACTAAAAAGAAAAAAGTTGGCCCACAGAAAGAATCGAGCCCCGTCTTCAATGGTAATGGATGCTGCAGCTGGATTAATCTTGCCATCTCCCACTCCTGTTCTAGAACCTAGGAATAAGACTCCTAGTCCCGAACATAGAGAGGAGGTTGAGCAAAGGACAGATCTTGCTCCGAGAACTGAGGCTGAAGAGCCTAGAGGAAGTACTGTGGAGGAAGTGGAGGAAGAGCAGAATATTGTACACTCTCTTTTACCTGCTACAGAGATTGTTGAACTTTCGCCTACTCCTAGAACCCTTCGCGAAGAGGAAGATTGCGAAGTAATTGCGGCTCTGGAAGATTGCAGCTACAGCCCTCTCGATGAGTATGGTGACCAAGCCGCGACTACCAGCAGGAATGCACCAGAAGTAGACGAAGATGAAGAGAGCTCTTCTTCTGAGAATATTGATGACTATATGCAAGTTCTTGAAAGAGATGATGAAGTGCACACATCTCCTGATGCTGTCAATGATATCTTAAATCCTGAGGAGGATATTGAAGTTCCAGAGAATGCTGCTGATACCTTAAATCCTAAAAAGGATGTTGAGGTTCCAGAAAATGCTGTTGACATCTTAAATCCTGAAAAGGATGTTGAGATAACAGTATCTCCAGAAAAAGTAATAAATGAAGAAGCCCCGGAAGAAACTCCCGCCAATGTTCCTCAAGGTATAAAATGAAATTAGCAATCTCCTCTTGATTGAATTGATAGCTAACGTCTTTATTTGTATTTCCTGTAGATCATGAGACTCCTCTAGCACCTCCGACGTGCACGGACATAGTGCCCATAACGACGGTGGTTATTAGTAGCAGTCATCATTTATCTTGTGGTTCTGAAGCGGGCAGTAGTCAAGCTATCATAGCTGAAGCTACTTCTGTTCGGCCAGAGTCTACTCCAGCAGATAATATGCTCATTGCTGGATCAACCCATGGTAAGATAATTTAAATCTTTAATCTTCTTGAACAATAGCGATCAACAGGCAAAATGACAATCTTTACTTTTTATAGAAGAACAACCAGGAGGGGCAACTAGCTCCACTTTGGCTCCTCTGTTCAAAGAACCGGCTATCCAGACACAAGAGATTGAACGTCCCACGGCCTCATCATCAACGGGAGTGGCTGCGACTCCTGGTGCTATAGCCACTAATAATCTTGTGATCCAATCTTTTATTAGATGCTTCTTTGAATCTTTGGGGCCTCTAGTAAAAAGAATGATAAAGAAAGAAGGCACCGATTTTTTCATGGTTAGGGGTCCAACCTCTCTCTTGATAAGAGCTATCCGGGAACAGGGTGATGAAGCTCAAGCCACTCTCCTGGATCATATCTTGAATGAATTAGAGATTTCTGTCAAAAGCTATAAAGAGCTCAACCAGGGAGACGTAGAATCTCTAGTACAGGCAGAATTCGAGCAACTGGCTCAAGCAGCTGATATTGAAAGGGTTAATATCCATAATCTTTTAGAAGCCTTCTCTGCAAAATCTGCTGAGTATAACTCAAAGCTGGAATCAGTAACCTTAATGGCTACTAGAAAAGAACAGAGAGCTGCTGAGCTAAGAGCAGAGATTACTCGTCTTCAAAAGGAGTTAGAAGATGAAATTGCTGATCGTCAACTTGCAACTCAACAATATAATGCTCTGATTCAGGAGAGGGATGAATATGTAGAAGCTCATAATGTTGAGATTATTCGCAGAATGGTGGCCATGCCAGCTTTTAATGAGGAAACTGGAATGGAGGAGGCCAGAAGGAGGGTGATGTCCACTCGAGAAGAACGGCTGCAGACTCTCAAGCAGCAGATTGACAGTCTGATAATACCTCCATCTTAGTGGAACACTTCGTATCTTTGCGTGTGTTTTTGTAATGTCTTATATTTCCATTAATAAAAGACATTTTTGCTGTGGCTCCATTATTTGTTGCATATCTTGTTCAGATATAAATAATAGAGATAGAAAATATATTCAGAGGTACAAGACATGATATATTTCTTGATAATTTTATAGAAAATAATTATATTCATTATATCTGCTCAGAGGTAATATGGACGTGGCAGAATATACTGAACATTATTATCTCAATTAACAACTTACTCGAAACGATAAGTTGCTGATATGGATGTGAAATGAACGAAAAGACCGTCAAATGATGGAATGAACGGACAGACCGTAAAAATGGATAAATAACGAACGAATGAATCATCAAGTGATGATGAATGAACGGATGAACCGTCGGGAGATAATGAACGGAAGAACCGTCGGAAGATAATGAACGGATGAACCATCGGATGAATGTAATGAACGGACGAACCGTCAAGTGAATTAAATGAACGGATGAACCGTCAGGAGATAATGAACGAACGAACCATCGGATGAATGTGTCGCTTCGTTATTTGAAGAATCTCTGCCTATAAATAGAACAAAAATTTAGCAAAAAGGGGCACTTCCACAAAAAAATGTCGTTAGAGATGCACCCAAGAAGACTGAACTCGCCTCGAAGGTTGAAGAAGGCGTTGAAGAACGTCCTGTCGGTCCAGTTCAACCAAAGCAAGCAGAGGTAGGCGAAGGTTCTTCTGCACCAATACCACCGCGTGACATCCTGGACTTTCTGCTTGAACCAGGAAGAACTGAAGAAGAAGAAGAAGCCATGAGACTGGCTGCTTGCAAGTTCCTCGTGGGTTCCAGCAAGGAGGTTCTCGGCTCTTTTGCTGACCGTGTCTTTGAGAAGGACGGCAGTGGTCCGCGTCCAAATGTAGAGAAGGATGATAGTGACCTTCCTTAATATAATATACTATCATTCATGATGAAATAAAGTTTTATTTATGAACATGAACTTGTCTGATGATTTACAAACATTTACATTTACACATAGTACTTTTTTTAAGGAATTTGCCATTGATAGGCATCATTGCAATTCGTCCATCCAATTCTGAGAGTTGATACGCTCCATTTGAGAAGACTTTGCTTACAACGTATGGACCCTCCCACTTTGCGTCGAACTTGCCTTTGCTCATATGAGTCATAGTCATAGGACGTCTGACTGTTAAAACAAGTTCTCCTTGCTGAAAGGCTCTGACCTTAACTTTTCGGTTGAAAGTCTTAGAAATGCGAGCTTGGTATAACTCAATATGTTGTTGAGCCATTAACCGCTTCTCATCAAGTGCCTCCAATTCTTGAAGTCGAAGAAGGTCATTGTTCTCTGTAGTAAGCTCGTTAGCAATGGCAACCCTTAAAGAAGGAATTTGAAGTTCTAGAGGAAGAACAGCTTCACAGCCATATACCAAAGAGAAAGGTGTAAAACCTGTAGGGTTACGGACTGTAGTTCGGTAAGCCCATAGACACTCACCAAGCTTTTCACTCCAATTTTGTTTGTTAGTGGATACAAACTTTTTGAGAAGCTTGATAATAGTTTTGTTGAAGGCTTCAGCTAAACCATTAGCGGCAGGATTGTAGGCAGTCGAGGCGACATTATCAATCCGGTGATCATCGCAGAATCTGGTAAATTTCTGGCTGATGAAATACGGTCTGTTGTCATGGATAATTCGTCGAGGGACACCAAATCGATAAATGACATGGTGTTTGACGAAGTTGATGACACTACTGGTCTTGACTTCAGCCAAGGGTATAGCTTCAGCCCACTTAGAGAAGTAGTCTGTTATTGCTAAAATAAACCGATGTCCTCTAAAAGAAGGGGGATTAATAAGACCTATGACATCCATGCCCCAAGCTTCGAAAGGCCAGGAAGCGGCTGTCGAATGTAGAAATTTCGACGGTTGATGAATGAAATCTGCATGAATTTGACAAGCTCAGCATTTTCTTGCATAATCAATGGTGTCAGAAACCATAGAGGGCCAGTAATAACCCATGCGTCGAATGCGATCCTGTAATTTAGGACCAGGCTGATGTGCTCCACAGACACCGTCGTGAGCTTCACGTAGTACTTATTCTGCTTCATCACCGGCTAGACAACGTAGAAGAAGACCATCGTAAGTCCGTCGATAGAGAGTTTTAGTAGTTTGGTTGTAGTAGAATCGTAGAGATCGTCGTCGAATACTTGTAGCCTCCTTAGGATCTTCGGGAAGTATGTCATGAACCACGAAGTCGATGAAAGGAGTTCTCCAATCTTTATTGATAACATTAATTTCAGCAAAATTACTGAACTCGATGTTACTATTGTTTTCAACATAAAACAATTCTCGATTAGAGATAACCACCACTTATTGTCTTCTGATGGGGAAAGCTAAGACTGCTGCAAGATTGGCTAAGGCATCTGCTTCAGTATTGCAAGCTCGACGTACATATTCAATAAAGAAAGCTTTAAACGATGTAGCCATGTTGATTGCTGCTTCGAATTAAGGTACCAGATCTTGATGACGGACTTTATAAGTTCCTCTAACTTGATTAACAACCAGTTTAGAGTCGCCATAAACTTCGAGATATTCAATATTCAATTGCTTGGCTAATTGAAGACCAATAAGTAGAGCATTGTACTCTGCTACATTATTGGAACAGAATTCGTCTAGAGAATATGCTCTTTGGATAGTTGATCCTTCTAGGGAAACGAGAACAACTCCAACTCCTGCTACAATAGCACCATTGGGTCCAATTCTGGATGCTCTATCAAAGAATAGACGCCAGGTTGGAAATTCTTCAGAGATCAAGTTGACTTCTAACGTCTCGTCTGGAATTTCATCGTAAAGCTTGGATGTTTTCGGTACAGGATGAGCCGCTAAGAAATTCGCCAGTGCCTGACCTTTGACAGATTTTTGAGGAACATACACCATATTATATTGGGCTAGAAGAATGGCCCATGTAGCAAGCCGAGAGTTGAGTGTGCTAGGCTTCTTCATCAGTACCCAAAGAGGATTGACTCGGGATATGACATGAATGGTTTGACCAATGATGTAATGTCTCATCTTTTGAACAGCAAACATAAGGGCTAAACATTCTTTTTCAACCGGACTATAACGGTGTTCAGCACCAATCATAGTACGACTGAGGTAGTAGATGGCTTGTTCATGACCTTATTTATTCTTTTGGGCAAGTAAAGCACCCAATGAATGATCCATAGCACGGACGTACATTAAGAATGGAATACCTGAGATTGGTGGCACCAAGACTGGTGGGTTCATAAGATATCGTTTGATGTCGTCAAATGCTTGTTGACATTCTTCAGTCCAAATAAAAGATACACCCTTCTTCATTAGCTGAGTGAATGGTCTGCAGCGTCCAAACAAGTTCGAAATAAATCGTCTGATGTACGCAAGTCGGCCTTGGAATCCTCGTAGCTCTTTTAGGTTGCATGGAGGACGCATCTCTTGAATGGCTTTGATCTTCTCGGGATCCACGTGTATACCCTTAGAGGTAATAACGAAGCCGAGAAACTTACCACTAGAGACACCCAAGAATGACATGGTGGGATTCATCTTGAGCTGATGTTGACGCATGAGATTGAAAATTATTCTCAAATCTTGGATATGATCTTCTTTCAGACGACTTTTAACAGCAATATCATCAACATAACATTCGACTGTTTTACGAAGACGTTCTCGAAAAATGGTACTCATGGCCCGTTGGTAAGTTGTACCAGTATTCTTGAGACCAAATGGCATCACTGTGTAGCAATAGACTCCCCGAGGAGTGCGAAAAGATGTGTGTTTTTCATCTTCAGGATTCATCTTGATCTGATTGTATCCAGAGAATCCATCCATAAAAGATATTCGCTCAAACCCACAGGTATTGTCAATCATAACGTCCGTGATAGGGAGAGGAAATTCATCTTTCGGACATGCTTCATTAAGATCCCGAAAGTCGATGCAGACTCGAACTCTGCCAATTTTCTTCAGAACTGGGACAACGTTGGCTACCCAATCAGGATGTTGTTCTTCTCGAATAAAGCCACAAGCTATAAGCTTCTTGACTTCATCATCAATTGCATCCATCATTTCAGGCTTGAATCACCGTTGTTGCTGTTTGACTGGTTTAGCATTTGGCAGAATATTCAATTTGTAAGTAGCAATTTTGGGATCTAAACCTGGCATGTCCTCATAACTCCAAGCAAAGACGTCAATATATTCTTTAATGAGAAGAATCAACTCTTGCTTATCTGCTTCCGGAAGATTCTTGCTAATAAAGATTGGACGAGGTGACTCGCTTTCTCCTACATCAACTTGAACTAGTTGATCTTCAGTAGAAGGTTCTCTTTGTTCAAATCGGAGTACCCACTGATTATCCATCTGTTGAGCCCAAGGATCTGTTTCAGAACTTTCTTCAATGTCTCCATCATAACCTTCTGGAAGTTCAGCGGAGACCATATTAGAAGATACGATCACACGATGGACTTCACCAATGCTAATATCAGAATCCCATGATCTGGAATCGGAAGAATTAGAACGTTCTTCACTATCAGAATCAGAAACTGCTGGGGATAACATTGGAGGGAAAGCGTATCCGAGATCTCTTTTGCTCCTGCTGTAATACATTTCTGACTTTTCTTGTGGAACAGCAGTACGGAGAGGAGCTTTCTTCCCTTACCGTAGTTGAGACCGCTTTTGAAGTCGTAACCCATCTTTCGGATAATGTCTTTTGATTGTTGACTGTAACGACGGAATTGAAGATGTCCCGTGTCGTTAACTTTGCTATCATCCGTGTAGCTAAATTTTTGTTCCGGTCTTTTACTAAAAAGTATTGGAAGTTCACCTTTCTTGCGAGCAGGAACAATACGATATGAGTCTTTTGAGTGTTCACATGAAACTTCTGTTTGAAGAGATTGTACAACTCCCATTGTAAATGACTGAAAGCTATCTAACATATCCAAATAGTATTTAGTATGATAAATAACATCAGTATACTGGAAAGTAGATGCTTTTTCATTGATATATACATCTGTATTTACAGCAGGACTTTTAGCCTTAGCAGGCTTGGTCAGATTGATTACAAGAGGGGGAGAAGAAGAACGTGGAGGAGGCTTGTTACGACGAAGGTCAATAACAAGTGGCACAGAGGAGGTGAGCTCCCTTTTTTCTTTGTTATGAGTTAAATCAACAACAAGAGGCTCAGAAGAAGTGAGCTGCTTTTTGTCCTTGTTACGACGTAAGTCGATAACAAGAGGCTCAGAAGAGGTGAGCTCCCTTTTATCTTGATCGCTATCAGTAGACTGCCGCTGGACTGGTAAATAAATAGCCAGTGGTTTAGAAGATTGAGGATGGAAAACACGTCCTTTGACAGGTATAATAAGAGTGTCTTTAGGCACTGCTTCTTGGTCTTCTTCAGTATCCATAGCCAATACCACTTTCATAAATTCTTTCTTATACATACGAGCATCGTTGCAATACGCTTCGACGCCCTTGAAAGGATAAAGGTCTGCAACTTCTTTGTGAACTTCTTCTTTATCATCAACCTATTTAAAGCATTGATGAAGAGTTGAGGGAACAACATTGTGTTCATGAAGGAAGGGTCTTTCCATAAGAGCGATGTAAGAACAACCATGATTGTCAATGATATAAAAGGTCACCTTTGTGCGAAGATTGCCTATTTGGAGTTTTAGGCGGATCTTACCCAAAGTTTCACTTCTTCCTTGGTTGAATCCCAAGATAGTGGTGATTGTGCTTGAAAGACTATGCACTGGTATCTTCAACGCATCTAGCATTGTCTTTGGCATGATGCTAAGTGTAGACCCTGGATCTATCAGAATACGATCAACTTTTATCGAATCGACATATCCTGTATAGTAGAGAGGACGATCATGTCTATTATCCTCCAGTAGCATATCATCTTGAGTGAAAGTGATGTTTGGAATCAACTCTAATACGCTGTGACAATGACGACAAGAGACCGGTTCGGCTTCCGGCTTTTTGAGAGAAGAGTTAGGCAAGTTTCAGCCTGCATCAGGGCTTCACTTAAAGTTTCTCGAGTCTCCTTAGAAAGGCACAAAAGCTCGAAAATTGATAGCCTAGCCGGTGTATTGGCCAATTGAGCCAATATATCAAAGTTATACGGCTTTTTAAGTCCTGTAGGAGATGATTTTTTCAGTGGTTTATCAAAGCGGACTTGTTGCTTGCCTTTGTCAGCCGTCATTGGCTTGGGAGGAATAGGTACTACAACTGGTGAAGATGTAGAAGGGATCTCTTCAGTAGAAGCAGGTTGTGCTGGAGTAGGTTCAGAAGAAGTAGGATTCTCTTGAGCCTCAGAATGATCTTTTAAGTAAGCTTTCCCCGATCTGGTGCCTAACAGAATCTCTTCATCAACTATGGGGTCAAAAGACACCATGTTGTAAGTCTTTGTTTTGCCTTTAGAACGATCTTTCTTCTTGGAAGAAGAGGGCACTTCGAACTCTGGAGCAAGATCGGGATGGATCTACATAATTTTGCCGTTGTCAAGAGACAAGGGAATAAGACCTTCATTTGGTGGAAGTGGGAGATTCTCATTCTCAAGAGTAGCTTTAGAAATTGGAATGACACCGTGCTGTACCATCTGTGGAGGAAAGCCACCGAATTGGACTGAAACCATGTTCGCAGTAACAGTTTTCTTATCTTGCTGCAGAGTGACGACACCAGCATTGACAAGCTCTTGAATTTTGCTCTTGAGCACGTAGCATGCTCGAGTAGGATGTCCAATGAACCTGTGATAGACACAATATTTAGGATGATCTGTCTTACCGACTTCATCAGGTTTCTTTGGGTCTGGGAGCTGAATTTTGTTGCTTTTGAGTAAACATTCAAAGATGCTTGCAGTATCATTTTCGTCGAAGGAATATTCTAATTTCGGACGAGGTTCCCTCAGTGGAGGTGCAGAAGGAGTAGGAGTGAAAGTAGGCGGAGCCACATTGACAGCTAAAGATTCTTTATTCTTGTTCAAATTAATGTTCAAAGTCTCTTTTGTTTTGCGGTTGTTTTGGTGGTTGCCACCACCTGACGTCCGATGTTCATCTCGATCAGGGTTACACATCTGTACCCCCAATTGTTTGAACTTCTCGGCACTCACTTCAGCAACTTTGGCGTTGACGAAGAATGAAGGCCAATCTTGAAATTGGGTAGATCCCGTCCACATACTGATGATAGGAAAAAGATTTTCCTTACAAGTATCAATAGTGACAGCAGCTGGAGTTTCGGTAGGCATTTTCAAAGCTTCACGACGGAACCGTTCGATAAAGCTCTCAGCAGTTTCATTATGTTTCTGTTTGATTTTGTTGAGAGCTGACATAGTCATGTCATTAAATCCTTCATAGAACCGTTCCAGGAAAATTTGTTTGAGACCTGAGAAGGAAGTGATACAACCATCGGACAAACTTCTGTACCAGTCATATGCTACGTCGGCTAAACAACCGACGAACACTCTGGTAAGAAGAGCGTCATTTGGCTGAAGTTGAACGGTCATTACCTTAAAATGATTGATGAATTGACTAGGAGAAGTACTGCCATCGAACAAAGAGATTGTTGGGATTTTGTACTTCGGTGGGAACGGGACTTCCTTCCATTCAACTGGATAGGGCTGCTTGATCCCCAATCTTTGCAAGTTGTCTTTCTCTTTAAAAGCTTCGAACTGGGTTCGCAAGAGTTTGACAGCTTCATTGGCATCTTCAGATGACGAAGAGGGAGCAAGTTGAGTTAAAGCGGTTGGAGGAGGAACAGCATTGTAAGCACTACCCCCAGCTCCTGATTGACTAGGTGTAGTTTGAATTTGTACTTGTACAGGAGGCATTTGAGGAGACACTACCCCCAGCCCAGTATTGGCAGGTACCGAAGATGCTATGATCTATGGACTCGTAGTAGGTGCAGTTGGTGGTGTAGCATATTGTGCCACAATGATGGAATGCATACTAGCAACCATTTCAGCCATGGTTTTTAGCTTGTCTTCAAGTGCAGCAATTCGTTGTTCTTGATTTGTAGAAGTTGAAGCATCTGGATCTTCATTGACAACATAAGTTGTCACTTCTCTTGGTACAGTGGAAGACACTGTCTGTTCAGAGCTTTCGCTATATGTATCATAGTCGGAGAAAGAGTCATCTCCTGATTGAGAAGTGGGAAGATAATCTGAAAGGTTTTGAGGAAGATTCCTTTGACCGATTGTATCTCGGCTTCGAGAACGGGTATGTTGAAACACTCCTTCAGAAGATTCTTGGAGTAATTCTAAATACCGCTGGCTTGGCTTGCGAGGCTTACCGTGCTTAGAGCATCTCCTACTCCCAGTGTCTCGGGAAGTCATGTTGACAGAAGCATACAAGACTTCGTCTTCCTCTGACGTAGGTTCAAATTTAGCAAAAGTCAGACGATCGAAGACAGATCATTTTGTTGTTTGACAACAACATTGGATGATAACTTTGTGATTGCAATAATGATCAGATGGTTGAGATGGAGGTATTGAAACATTGTCCCATTTTTGTCTAAGATGTTCTCGAAGATCGGAAACAACAACAGGATGAGAAAAACTCTGAGGGATCTGTTCTTTGATAACATTCGGAACATGATTCCGATTCTTCAAATATTTAGTCCCTTGAGTATACAGGGAAGTGCTCACTTCATTGGCATAAGTGTTGGGATTTTTGACCCTAGAGATTTGTTTCTGATGATGTTTGGTCTTCGGCATTGGCTGTTTGCGTTTTACCGAAGTGGGTCTATTGAGATAAGTTCTGAGATCAGCAAATTCACCCCCAGGGGTTTCTGTCTGAGACACTAACAGTTTTCCCTGTCTAGAACGGGAAATCTTAAGAGTCGGGAGGTCCTGGAATTCTGCTACTAGGGTAGGCAAAATACCCCTTTGATCAGTACAAGTTCTCTTGTTATAAAGGAAAGAAGAATCCTTATTTGAAAGAGTTCTAGTACTGATTGGTACCGAGGCACGTTCAGATGGATCTTCTTCGGTAAAAATTGAAGAAGATTGAGAAAGGACCAAAGGGCCCTTTCCTTTGTTTTGTGACGAAGGGTTAGCTAAAGAGCGTTTCCCTCTGTTGTCTTCCAAGTCATGGGACAAAGAAGTTTGAGAAAAGACCAACGAGCCTTTCCCTTTGTTTTGAAGCAGAAGAGGAATAGCCAAAGGACTACCCCCAATAGATTGCACAGAAGCAATAGAATGTTTGAGAGGAGGAACAGAATCTTTTCCTTTGTTGTGAGAAGAAGAGAGTTTAGCCAAAAGACTGTCACTCTTGGATTGCGCATGAATGCTTTGCGCATGAGTTGATGGTATACTGGTTCTGGCCACAGAGACTGTGGTTTGCGCATCAGGAGTTCTTGCCACAGAATGCTTAGGTTGCACTCTGGTAGCTGGAATGTTGGTTTGCGCATGAAGTTTGGCAGCCAATTACGCCAGGTACATAGGAGTTTTATACTTAGCCATGGCAGCATATGAAGTCTTTTGTGTACTGGCCATAGTAGACTGTACAGCAGTAGCAGAGACAGATTGTACACTGGGCTTGGTGACAGAAGCTTTGGACTGCACAGCAGACTTGCTGGCAGATTGCGCAGAAGACTTGCTGTCAGCATTAACAGAATGTGCAGCAGTCTTTGGGACCACACTGGGTGCACTTTGCTTGTGGCAGCAGTGGTTGCATGCGAGGAGTGGTCTTGGAGTTGATCATAGATTCGTAGGCTATTTGGTTGATCTTCACAACCAGTGTCTTCTGCGTCTTTCCGATAGACGCTACGTCACATTGAGTTGTCACTTCCTCGTCGAAGGAGAAAGTCTTTCCCAGCAGAGTCGTCATTTTGTTTGCAAAAACAAAAGTTGAACTTTATTGATACAAACTTTGTAAAAGATTACAATTTGAATTCTGGGAATGGTACAACTTTAGGAATCCAATCTAGATGACGATTGCTTTATCCCTTGGACGATGTGAACTTTGAAGACGAAGCCTGAAGTTGAGAACAACTCTGGAATTGAAGGAAAAAAAAACCTCGGAAGTGGAAGGCAAAAGTCTCGGAAGAATGCAGCAGCACTTGGGCAAGAACTCCTGGACTCTCTGAACTTTGAAGTCTGATCTCTCTGATTTCTGATTATTGATTCTTTCTCTCAAATGGAGACTTGAAACTCTATTTATAGAGTTCTGAAAAATAACTAACTTTTAGTTATTCTAGATTGTGCAGCAATTAGTTTGCACAGCAATGGACTGCGCAGGCAGTTGCTGGATCATGGGTTAACTGTCTTGGACACATGGCATTATTTGATTGAAATGTGCATGATCATGTATAGACAGTTGCCACGAAATGAGCAATTGATGGCATGAATGTCACGTTTATTTTGTCATTTGTACTGATAGAACGCGCACATTGAATTGCGCAGGCTTTGGATTGTGCCAACTTAATTTGCACAGGAAATGGATTGCACCAACATGGATTGCGCTGCCAGCTGTCCTCGAGCGCCGTGTTGCACGATTAAACGAACGGCCGCCTCGATCTCCGTGCTGTCAGTTGTCAGAAGATTTGATTTATGTCAGGTAATGATGGTGATTTGCCACGTCAGTCTGCGCACTTGAAAGTGTGCGCAATCTATCCTGCGCAATCTGAAGGATGCGCAATCTGATGTCTGCGCAGTTCATCTGAAAGTTGTATTTCTTGATTTTCTGACTTTGTTGATGTGTGCAACTTAATTTTTTAGGACCTACAATACTTTTCTTGTATGTGCGAGATATTTTCAAATTCGAGGACGAATTTATTTTTAAGGTGGGTAGATTTGAAACCCCCAGTTTTGAATTTTTTCAAAATTTTATTTGTTTATTTTAATTATAAATATTGTGCTAGAAAGATATATCTTTATTTGAATTTATGAAGGAAATTGTTTATGATTTCGAATGACAAAAAACTTTACCAATTATTTTTTCAAATTAGATTTCGGGTTTATAAATTTTTTATATATATTATTTTAGTGATTAATTATTAATTGGAATGGTAAGAATTATATTCGATTTAATTTTAGTTTATTAATTATTGTACTAGTAAAATCTATTGATATATAATTTTGTATTTATGAAAACGTAAGTTTCAAATTATTTGATAGTATTAAATATTATTTAAATTTTTATTGACTCATTATTGATTTAGATTTTCAATCTAGTATTAAATAGTATTTGATTTAAATTATGAAAGAGATTTGATCGATATTGTATCCCCAATCCTTTCCTATCTAGGAAACTCCCTCATCCTATATAAATGGAGGCTTCCTTTTGTTTCTCTCCACAAATTCCTCAAACACCATAGCCATTCCATTGTATCGTGCATCGTGTCCATGTCCCAATTTCCTTTTCCTTTATTTTATTTTTACAATTATATTATTTTCTCTCGTGCCCGACATCCCGGACACCAAATTTCTAATCCTAATTTTTCGCTATCGTTCCCTCGAACTCCGGCAAGGCTGCCATCCCTGCCTCCTTTACTCCACTACCCGACTAGCCTGTCCTCGAGACCGCCCTGTGCTCCGCCACAGCGGTCGTTCTCCGACCACTAACACTTCATCGTTCCCCAGCACCACCCCTTCTTCGATGTCAACCCCACAATGTTAACCGCCAACTCCTTGACCCGTCTCCATTAACCTATGCCGAACTAAGCCCAACCCGACCATCACACCCCCACAGCCTCCCGACCAAATTCGAGCACGACCAGATCTGGTTTTCTCCACCGCCTCGTCGAAAAGTCGCCTACCACCACCCAAATCACCACCTAACCACTACCAAAATTTGTCACTTTAGCGACGGCCTGTTAGCGACAGATTAAGTCCATCGCTAGTAGCGACGGACTCCCGACTATATACTGACGGTTTACTGTCTAATCACAGGCAATATATTTTTTTAATTTTAAGGGTGAAAAGTTGTCGCACACCCATCGGTACGGCATCGGCGAAGTAGCGACGGACAACGTATCCGTCGCTAGGTAGTCACTCCTTAGTCAATATTTGCGTGGGAAAATGTTAAAAAAATTACGGGAACTTAGGCGACTACGTAGCGACTGATAGTCCGTCGCCCAGCTGATGAGTTTTAGCGACAGAACATGTAGCAGTCGCTACATAGTCACTCATCGGGCGGGAAAATTATAAAAATTCGTAGGAAAATTATGACTACTTAGCGACAGATATATCCGTCGACAGTCCGTCGCTAAATTGACAGCCCTAACTTAAATTGAACCGACGGGAGGGGGAATTTCTTTCGAACTCTCTCTCTCCTCTCTCTCTCTCTTGGAGCTCTCTCTCACAAAGGTACTCTCTCTCTCTCTCTCTCTTTTGGGGGTTGTGGGTGGCGGGGGGGGGCGGAGGTAGCCGGCGGTGAGGTGGGGGCGAAGGGGAGCCGTGGTGGGGGGGTGGGTGGTCGGTTGTGGTGGGAGGCCACAGGGGGGAGGAGGGCGGATGGAAGCCGCGGGGGTGGGGGGAAGGAGGTAGCCGGCGGTAGGGGGCGGAGGGGAGCCGTGGTGGGGGGTGGTCAGCTGTGGTGGGAGGCGGCGGGGGGACGGATGGAGGCCGCGGGGGTGGCGGAAGGGGAGGGGCGGATGGAGGCCGCGGGGGGGAGGACGGAGGGGTAGTGCAGCGGATGGGGGAGGCCGCAGGGGGGCGGAGGGGGCCCGGGGGTAGGGGGAGGGGTAGTGCAGGGGATGGGGGTGGTAGGAGTGGGGCTCGCGGGGGTCGGGGGAGGGATAGTGCTGTGGTTGGGGGCCGGGGCGACGGGGAAGGCCGCGGGGGGGGGGTGGCAGGGGTCGGGGGCGCTGGGGTCGACGGTGGTGGGAGTGGGGGTCTCGGGGGAGGGAGGGTAGTGTGTCGGATTGTGGCCGAAGGTGGGAGTTGGGGTCGGCGGTGGTGGGGGTCAGAACACACACACACACACACACACACACACACACACACAAGGAGATATATCTATTATATTTTGAAAACCCCTATTTTATTTTGCAAGGCTCAAAACGCCGAAGCCCGCAAAGTATACCCGTATATACAAAAAGTCGAGGCCTATACAAGTATACCACCCAAAAGCACAAAAGTGCAAAAGCCCCACCGCTAGAAGAATAGAGAGTTCCAGAAGGACGGCTGGCAGTGCGAGCAGAGGGGTCTGATCTTACGGTACTGAGTAGGATCTCACGAAATATTTGAGCAGCGTTCTATTAGCGTCCTTCATATATCACCTTGTTGTGGTTCTTCCAAAATACCCACGTAGCAGCCGCCACAACGATCTGATGGCCATGAGAAGCGGTAGCCCAGATGACCAAAGATCGAAGAAGCGCCCACCTCCCTGGGCCATCCGGCACAGTTGTGATAGGGCTCTCTAGACCGGGATAGCAAGTTCCCCTGGTAGAAGATATGGTCGATGGTTTCGTTATATCGATCCAAGCAGCAGGTACACGCGGATGCAAGGCTGATCCCGATGGTGTTGAGAATGTCATCAGTGGGTAACTTCCATCGACAAGCGTGCCAGATAAGGAAGGACCACTTTTTGGGGATGTACGACTGCCAGAATACGGCGACGGTAGGGGACGGCGTCCCCACCCTGCCAGCGACCGTTCTAGCCGAGTTAACTGAGAAGGAGCCAGAGGCTTCTGCCGTCCACCTTAGTACATCTGTCTCAGGGTTGATCTTAAGATTATTGCTACGGATGCACTCTTCTACCTCAAGCCCTGCCCAATCCCTGGCCAGGTTCCAGTTCCAGTCATTACTTGTGTAATCCCACAAGTCCTTGATTTTAGAGTTCTCTGGTACCTCCGGAAGGCTGGGGAGCAGGGCGTCTCTCGCCCAGCGTTCTATGGAAGTGAGAGAGTCGTCATTGCCCAGTTAAAGTCTCATCACAGGTTCCACAAGATCGTGCCCCTTTAGGATACGACGCCACGTCGTCGATGATCTGGAGTTCGTGATGGCCAGCGTCGGATGAAGATGTTTGAAATACCTGGCTTTTATGAATCTGGCCCATAAATTCTTAGCCATGCGAAGCTTCCACCACAGCTTCATCGAGAAGGCATCAACGACGTTGGATAGTTTCGTGAACCCCGGGCCGCCTTCCTCGGTGGGCTTAGCTATAGAGTCCCAACTAGCCCAATGGTGTTTGTCATGCCCATCTCTGTGGCCCCAAAAGAAGTCACTGAAGATGCTTTCTAATGAAGAGAGCACTTTCTTAGGGGGAGTGCACGCTGCCAAGGTATAGATGGGAATGGAGGAAAGCACATATTTGATGAGGATCATCTTGCCTCCCGGAGATAAGGTAGCGTTGTGTCACCCCTCTAGTTTTTTCCTAACTCTGTTGATCAGCTCGTCAAAGATCCCGGCATTAGATTTACCATACATGAGGGGACATCCAAGGTAGTGAAAGGGGGGATGTTTGACGGAGAATGAGGTGATATTGGCAAGTCTGGCCGCATGGTCTCTCTTAATGTTGTGATGGGTGTATATCACGCTCTTATCTTTATTGATATTCTGTCCAGAACACCTGGAGTATTTTATGAGGGTGTTGTGGACGGTCTCTACCGACCCGACGTCCCCCGAGGAGAAAATAAGGATGTCATCGGCGTATGCCAGATGAGTGATCATAGGGCAGCCACTGACCGTGTGGTAGTGTTGGAAGTTCTGGGTTCTGGCCAAACTATTCAGCTGTTTGCTCAGAGCGTCAGCTGCCACAATGAAGATGGTGGATGATAAGGGGTCGCCTTGCCTGACACCGTGGCTGGAACGAAAAAAGTCATTCGCATGGCCGTTGATGACCGTGGAGAACCAGGAGTTGCTGGTCGATCTCCAAACCGTGTTGGTCTAAGTTTTCGAAAAACCGAAGGCCCGAAAAATCCAGATCATAAATTGCTAATCCAGCCTATCGTACGCTTTTTCTATGTCGAGTTTGATAGCGATGTTACCTCCTCTAGCTGGGAGTTTCATGCAGGTGATTAATTCATGAGCTAGCATGATATTATCCTGGATGTTTCTAACCTTGACGAAACCACTCTGTTCTTCAGAAATAATCTTAGGAAGAATTTCAGACATGCGGGAGGCGATGATTTTGAAAATGATCTTGTTAGTGAAGTTGCAGAGACTGATTGTGCGGAAGTCCCAGAAAGTCTCTAGGTTGTCTTTTTTAGGGATGAGGATGAGGTTGGTGCTCGAGATAGATCTAGGGTAGGTGGCCCCTTAGAGGAATGACGTTGCGGCCTCAATGATGTCATCCTTGATGATATCCCAGCAGGTTCAAAAAAAACCCTTGAGAACCCGTCAGGGCCCGGCGCAACATGTTTGTCGAGTACCCAAACCACGGCTTTTACCTTGTCCTCGGACGAAGGAAGATCCAATTGGCTGTTATCATTGTCTGAGATTAGGGAGGGAATAGCGGCCAGGAAGGCAGTATCTCTATGGATCATTTTTTTGGTGAACAACTGAGAGTAGAACTTGGAGGCCTCTGCATGGATACCCCGTTGGTCGGAGATTATGTTGTCGGAGTCATCGGTAATCTGGTGTAGGATCAGCTTCTGTCTGCGGCCGTTGACACATGCGTGGAAGTAGCTCGAGTTTTTGTCCCCCTCGCTATCCCATTTCAGTCTTGCTTTCTGTTTCCAAAACTTCGTCTCAACTTTCAACCGAAATTTGAGTATAGCTTTGGTGAGGTTAAGGGCCTCCCTGGCCGCTGGTGAACGTTCAGTCGCGTGCAGGGTTTCGGCGCGAGTAACATAGTCTTCAGCTACCCGGATGGCCTAAAAATGTCCCCATAAGGCCGTCTACTTGTCACGACCCGCTACCCAAATTGTTGGGCCAGGCCGAGTCATGCCCAGCCTACGTTGAGATAAAACGTAGTAAGTTGTACTAAAGACAACAGGATAAGACTAAATGTGCTAACAGTTCTATAAGTGAAATAAAGTCATAAATGCTCCAAACACAAAAGTCGTCGTATATAGTAAAATGTCCAAGTACAAGTGAACTGAAATGTAAAACTGGATACATGTCCAGTTACAAAATGTATAGTCTAATACATGACTACTCTCAAAAGTCTAATAATACAAAAGACAGCTAGGCGAGGTTTCCCGCAGGAACATCCTCGTAAGGCAAAGCCGGGTCCTCGGCAGTAACTCCATAATATGTGTCGCAGAGTAACTCCTCCTCAGTAAGGACACCTATAACGTTATCCTGTCAGGACGGGAGCAAGTACTAAATCTAGCAAACATATAATACTGATCATGTGATGAAAAGAAATGACATATCATGTTTGTTCAGTTTTTAGGTACTTTTTATTATGGCAATAAATATTCATTTTAAAGTTTGAAACTGTAGTAGGTGAGTGATCAGTCAATAGGTAATCAGGATGTACAGCGGTACATATCAATTTTTCTGATGTACACATACGTACACATAACGGCATCGGTGTATATCTATACACAAATGCGGGACCAGACATACGACACAGATACATATAGAATGTAACGGTGCTCGGTAAATACATACGGAGAAGGGGGTCATGATCACGTACACTACTAGCAGTTTTCCCTTAACCCGTTATTTAAGCATGTGAGATATATAAAAAGTATCCTAAACATGGCAGAGACTGAAAGTAATACAACATGCAAAGTTTTAACTTGCTACCCCAAGGATCAACATTTAACATGGTTGGTAAATAGCAGTTTATTGTGATAGCAGTATGTAAAGTTCGTAGAAAGTACTTGCCTCGAGCAAAGCAAGAATACTAGTACGAAGATATAGATGTCCGGTATCCTGTCAATAATGATATACAAACTCAGTTCTAAGCTATGTTCAATATTACACTAGTGTAGGGGGTGGTCCAATACTACAATAACTCAAAACAATACAAAAAAGTCGCAAGTCATAATTAATCAATAAATAAATCAACTGTACATTGTGTTCCAACAATTTTTGAGAAGACAAAATGCTCAATTTTATATAAAATAAAGCACCAAAATGATCCTTGTTAATTATAGGAATTTATACTAATTTTTCTGGAATTTATAAACCTTCATAAACATTTATTAAAAATCAGCAAACATAGGTATCCTGAAAATGAGCTCTGTTTTCCTATTTTTATAAAATACCAAAAGTACTTATTAAATGCTGAAAAAATTATAATAAATTAGCTAAATTAACATAGTATTTAAATATAATTTTTCCAGAATTTTTACAGCACTTAAAATATATGAAAAAATGCAAAACAGCCTAACCGAATTATCCGGCGGATTACTGCGGATTACCGATGGATTTTCCGTTCCGTCACAGCAAGTTTTGTGGTGAAAGTTTGGATTTTCCGACGGATTTCCGCGGATTTCCGACGGATTTTCCGAACCGTCGCAGAAAGTTGATTTTTGAACTCAAAACTTGTTTCGGCCATAAAAACTTCGTTTTAAATCGAAATTCGGACTTTCAAAAGTCAAAATTGAATAGAATTGAATTTCCTACAACATATAAAGTATTATTTTTCACAAATCAAAACATTTGATAGATCAAAACCTCAAAATACTGGAAAATCATATCTAGAAACTCAGATCTACGCAATACTGTCGATCAAAACCAAAAGTGCTATATACTAAACATGTTAACAATTTAAAGAAGCATATTATAGGCCAATAAAACTTTAGTTTCCATGGAAAACAAAAATAAAGTATGGTCATGTCACTTTTGAGCAAGATACACTTGCCTAGGTTAAGCTCCAAGCCTAATCTTCTACTCCACCACCAAGAGGGGTATGAAACCACACTCTAGACCTCAAGGCCAAGCTCCTAGCAAAGCTCCAAGGGAAGAGAGATGAAGAAGAAATGGAAAGAGAGTGAAGAGAATGAAAAGAGAGAGGAGAGAGAAAGTGAAAGGGTTTATATAGAAGGGAGAATTAATCTTAGCCGTCGGATCGTGATCCATGTCAAAATCTAAGTCAATCTTGGCCATTCAAACAAAACCAAATGTCCATTGGGTAATATGGTGCATCTACACTATTCACGAAAATATCTAAACACTATTCATCAAAATATCCAAAACACTATTCATCAAAATATCTAAAATACTATTCATCAAAATATCTGAAATCGAAAATATCTAAAATGTAAAAAATCTGTCTGGACGGTATATCGTCGGTATACTCCGGTATACTGGCGGTATGCCGGCCAAGGAAAAATCTATAAGTTAGGAAAAATTTCAAAGCATTACGAAAACCAAGAAAATACGAAATACGCTACAAAATACGTATTAAAATTAAATGTTATTAAAAATTATAAAAAAAACTATTTTTTTGAAATCTAGGGGCTTACAAATCTTCCCTTCTTGAAAAATTTTGTCCTCGAAATTTACAAGGGTAGAAGACTCTACAAACATTCTAATATAACAAGCATTGCAAACAAAAGACTAAGACTATTATTAAGACTAACCTCTAAGGTATCAAGCGGGAACGGGTGGTTCCCTCGCAGCGGTTGGGTCGAACAAGTAAGGATATCTCTCTCTCATGTCCGACTCCCTCTCCCAACTAGATTCACCTGGGGAGTGACGGCTCCAAGCTACTCGTACTAAGGGTATAACCTTGTTCCTCAGCCTCTTCTCCCTCCTGTCTAATATCTCCACTGGCTGCTCAGAAACTGTAAGGCTCGGCCCGATCTCCAACTCTGAATGATCTAGCACATGACTGGGGTCTGGAACATATCTCCTCAGCTGAGATACATGAAAGACATCATAAACTCCTGCTAGGTTGGGTGGAAGTGCAACCCTGTAAGCTACCTCTCCGATCCTGCCAAGTATCTCGAACGGCTCGATGTATCTGGGGCTCAGCTTCCCTCTTCATCCAAACCGGATCGTCCCTCTAGTAGGTGATATCTTCACTAGCACCATATCACCGTCTGCAAACTCCATCGGTCTGCGACTAGCATCAGCCTAGTGTTTCTGTCTATCCTGAGCTACTCTGAGCCTGTCTCTGATCATCCCGACTTTCTCTGCTGCATCCGTGATCATCTCTGGCCCAAGCATAACTCTGTCTCCGACATCATCCCAAAAGAGCGGTGTGCGGCATCGTCGTCCATATAGCGCCTCGAAAGGAGACATACCGATACTGGCTTGGTAGCTGTTGTTGTATGAAAACTCTACCAAGTGCAGATGGCTCTCCCAAGATCCTCCAAAGTCCAGCACGTAAGTCCTCAGCATATCCTCAAGTGTCTGTATCGTCCTCTCGGACTGCCCATCTGTCTGCGGGTGGTACGCCGTACTGAACTTGAACCTACTGCCCAACTCCTCCTGTAAGCTCCTCCAGTAGTGGGATATGAATCTGCTGTCTCTGTCAGACACGATGCTCACGGGTACTCCGTATAGGCGAACTATCTGCTGCATGTATAGCTCCGCCAACTTCTCGGTGGAAAGCCCCACCTTGAAGGGTATGAAGTGCGCACACTTCGTCAGCCTGTCCACGATGACCCAAATGGCATCCTTCCCTCCTTGGGAACGAGGAAGCCCTGAGACGAAGTCCATCGTAATGTGTTCCCACTTCCACTCGGGAATGGGTAACGGCTGCAACAACCCAGCTGGCCTCTGGCGCTCCGTCTTGACCTGCTGGCAAACTAGGCATCTCGAGATGAAACGTGATACATCCCTCTTCATCCCGTGCCACCAAAGATGTTCCCGCAAGTCACGGTACATCTTGTTAGCACCAGGGTGAATAGAATATCTCGATCGGTGCGCCTCCTGCAAGACTGCCTCTATCAGCTCTCCCTTCGGCACGTACAATCGGCTGCCATGCCTCAAGGATCCATCCTCTGCTATAGTGAAGTCATCCAGCAATCCAGCTAAAGCCTGGGGTCGAAGTCTGCGAAGGCTCTCATCTGTAGACTGTGCCTCCCAGATCTGCTCCATCAAACCTGACTGAATGTCAAGCGCCATCATCTGTATCACTGATCCTGGCCGAACTAGCTCAATACCGAGCTTCTCCAGATCTTTCCGCAAATGCTGATCTATCATCAGATACCATGCCATCGGATGCCTGCTCAGCGCATCCGCCACCACATTTGCCTTTCCGGGGTGATACTGTAAATCGATGTCGAAGTCTTTCATCAACTCCAACCATCGTCTTTGCCTCATGTTCAGCTCTTTCTGCGTGAACACATACTTCAAGCTTTTGTGGTCAGTAAAGATTTCCACACGCTCTCCGTATAAGTAATGTTTCCATAACTTGAGTGCAAAGATCACCGCAGCTAACTCTAGGTCATAGGTAGGATAATTCCTCTCATGAGTCCGCAATTGCCTAGATGCATAAGCAATCACTTTTCCATGCTGCTGTAGGACACATCCTAGCCCCTTTCCTGAAGCATCGCTGTAAATGGTGAAACCTCCAGAACCTGAAGGTAAAGTCAGAACTGGAGCGGTCGTCAGCCTCCTCTTCAGCTCCTCAAACGCTGCCTGGCAGTCCTCTGACCAGATGTACTCTGCGTCCTTCCGCGTCAGCTTCGTCATGGGTTCAGCTATCCTAGCAAAGTCCTGGACGAACTTCCTATAATAGCCGACTAAACCCAGAAAGCTCCTGATCTCTGAAACTGACGTCGGAGCCTTCCACGTCTCAACTGCAGCAATCTTTCTGGGATCCACCGAGATTCCATCTCCAATAACTACATGGCCGAGAAACTCCACTCGGTCTAAAAAAACTCGCACTTCGACAATTTGGCAAACAATATCTCCTGCCTCAGAATCTCCAAAACTATCCGCAAGTGCTCTGCATGCTCCTCTGGCGTCTTCGAGTATATCAGGATGTCGTCGATAAACACTACGACGAACTTATCCAGATACTGGTAAAATGTCTTATTCATCAAATTCATAAAGACAGCTGGCGCATTTGTGAGACCAAATGGCATCACCAAAAACTCGTACTGTCCGTACTTCGTGTTGAACGCCGTCTTCTGGATGTCTGCTGCCCTAACCTTCACCTGATGGTACCCGAATCTCAAGTCTATCCTGGAAAACACCTTTGCCCTGCTCAACTGGTCGAACAAATCATCTATCCTGGGCAGAGGATATTTGTTCTTGATGGTGATGGCATTCAAGGCCCGGTAGTCAATACACAACCGGACTGTACCATCTTTCTTAGGCACAAAGAGTACTGGTGCTCCCCATGGAGAAGCACTAGATCGAATGAAACCCTTTTTCAATAGGTCATCAATCTGCTCTTTCATCTCTATGGCCTCCTTGGGATACACTCTATAGCAAGCCCGGGATACTGGTGATGAACCCGGCACTAAATCTATAGTGAATTCTACATCTCTGTCAGGCGGAAGTCCTGGAAGATCCTCTGGGAATATATCCATAAACTCTCTAATGATAGGGTGTGGCGGTGCTATGTCCCCAACTGTCGCACAATAGTTCGGCTCTAGGCTGATCTCCGGCCCTGTCCTCCTGACACTGATTGGTGCTGTGCCTGGGGGACTGAACAGAATACTACCCTCATGACAATCTATAGATGCATGGGCATAGCTAAGCCAATCCATCCCCAATATGATATCATAACCGGGGAGTGGCATCACAAAGAATCGCCCCTTAAACTCTCTCTCGGCTATAGTAATAGAGCATCTATAGCTAGCTCTAATAGGCACTGGTCCTCCTCCCGTCATTACTCTACTAATCTCCGCAGTAGGGGTAGATACTAAATGATGTTCATGCATAAACTCTAATGACAGAAAGCTATGAGATGCACCAAAATCAAACAAGCATAGAGCTAGAAAAGTATGCAAATAAACATGACCTGTGATGACGTCAGCTAAGTAATCTGGCTCCGAAACTTGCTCCGACTCCGGCTCAAGGGCTAGGCTATAAACCTTCCCCTGAGATCCCTTCTGCTGCTGCAGATGCTGCCCAAATCTCTGCTGCTGAGTCGGAAGCGGCCCTCTAGGTCCCGTGGCTACTGGACAGCTCCGAAGCTGATGGGCGGCAGACCCACAAGCCAAATACTGTCCCAACTTCTTCCTGCAGATGGAAGCGTCGTGGCCTACCCTCTTGCAGAATACACAAAAACCTCCCTTTGGCTACTGTCGGGGTCCCGGGGCTCTAACTGGCGGGGTCGGATGATGTGATGTAGGGGGACGGTAAGTCTGCTGGGGTGGCGTCGGTGCTCTCTGCTGGAAAGCCTGACGCTTGGACGGTCCCTCATGATGTGCAGAAGCCGGCCTCTTGCATGACAGAAGACGCTCCTCGATGCTCCGGGCCAACTCTAGGCTCTGGTAGTAGTCAGTCGTACCATTCGCCACTATAAGGATGCCAATGTCTGGAACTAGACCATGGCAAAATCTACGGGTCATCTCCTCTGGATCAGCAACCAGACTAGGAGCAAAACGGCTCAGGCGACTAAACTCTGCCGCATACTCATCAACAGAACGGTTCTCCTGCTGGATGTTCTGGAATCGTAGCCCCATGGCTACTCTAGCAGTGGTCGAGAAGAATTTCTTCTTGAACTGGGTCTTGAACTGGTCCCAAGTGGCTCTCCCTCTCGCAAACAACGGCTCATTCCGGAACCAGACTCCTGCTAGGTCTATCAGCAGAAATCCCGCTGCCTCGACCTGGAGGTCATCCGGCATCCTAACTCCCAGAAGCTTCCTCTCTACCGAATCTAGCCAGTCATCTGCTACTACTATGCCCTCAGTCCCCGAGAACTCCTTGGGATTCAGACCCATGAAGTCCTTGATCGTCCCCGCTCTCTGGCGTGGCTCTACAGGTGGTGGGACCACGGTACGTTCCTCAGAATGCTCCATGCTCTGGCGGAGTAGGGTAGTCTGCTCCTGATGGGTTGTTAGGAACCCCTGAATCAGTGTGAGCAGCTGGTTCCCGTCGAGTGTGACGGAAGCCTGGGTAGGTATAGTGATAGGGGATAGTGGAAGTATTGGGTCCTGCCGGGCCTGTGATGTGGAAGGTGGTTGTGGTATTTGGGTTTGTGGATTTGTGGAGTGAGGGAGTATGGTAGGTGGAGGTGGGGGTGTATCAGTAAACTGGTCAGCTGACTGGATGGGGAGGGCCCCGTTCTCGGGTGTAACATACTGGGATGAACGAGTAAGCACCATCTAAATTACAAATAAAAAGTACTTATAAGGACTTATTTAAAGTAAGCAATCACATGCAAGGAAATCTAATTATAATAGCAAACATGCGATATATTTTCTATGTTGCAATCCTAGCATTCCTCTAGGTGTTCTAAGCATCTTTCCTAATGTTGTCTAATTACCTTAAGTTCCTAATTGCAGGCATGTTTGGTACAATAACGTAACCAAACAATTTAGTCGAGACCTGCATGGGCCACCACTAAAAACATGTCACGACCCGCTACCCAAATTATTGGGCCAGGCCGAGTCATGCCTAGCCTACGTTGAGATAAAACGTAGTAAGCTGTACTAAAGACAACAGGATAAGACTAAATGTGCTAACAGTTCTATAAGTGAAATAAAGTCATAAATGCTCCAAACACAAAAGTCGTCGTATATAGTAAAATGTCCAAGTACAAGTGAACTGAAATGTAAAACTGGATACATGTCCAGTTACAAAATGTATAGTCTAATACATGACTACTCTCAAAAGTCTAATAATACAAAAGACAGCTAGGCGAGGTTTCCCGCAGGAACATCCTCGTAAGGCAAAGCCGGGTCCTCGGCAGTAACTCCATAATATGTGTCGCAGAGTAACTCCTCCTCAGTAAGGACACCTACAACGTTATCCTGTCAGGACGGGAGCAAGTACTAAATCTAGCAAACATATAATACTGATCATGTGATGAAAAGAAATGACATATCATATTTGTTCAGTTTTTAGGTACTTTTTATCATGGCAATAAATATTCATTTTAAAGTTTAAAACTGTAGTAGGTGAGTGATCAGTCAATAGGTAATCAGGATGTACAGCGGTACATATCAATTTTTCTGATGTGCACATACGTACACATAACGGCATCGGTGTATATCCATACACAAACGCGGGACCAGACATACGATACAGATACATATAGAATGTAACGGTGCTCGGTAAATACATACGGAGAAGGGGGTCATGATCACGTACACTACTAGCAGTTTCCCCTTAACCCGTTATTTAAGCATGTGAGAGATATGAAAAGTATCCTAAACATGGCAGAGACTGAAAGTAATACAACATGCAAAGTTTTAACTTGCTACCCCAAGGATCAACATTTAACATGGTTGGTAAATAGCAGTTTATTGTGATAGCAGTATGTAAAGTTCGTAGAAAGTACTTGCCTCGAGCAAAGCAAGAATACTAGTACGAAGATATAGATGTCCGGTATCCTGTCAATAATGATATACAAACTCAGTTCTAAGCTATGTTCAATATTACACTAGTGTAGGGGGTGGTCCAATACTACAATAACTCAAAACAATACAAAAATTCGCAAGTCGTAATTAATCAATAAATAAATCAACTGTACATTGTGTTCCAACAATTTTTGAGATAGACAAAATGCTCAATTTTATATAAAATAAAGCACCAAAATGATCCTTGTTAATTATAGGAATTTATACTAATTTTTTTGGAATTTATAAACCTTCATAAATATTTATTAAAAATCAGCAAACATAGGTATCCTGAAAATGAGCTCTGTTTTCCTATTTTATAAAATACCAAAAGTACTTATTAAATACTGAAAAAATTATAATAAATTAGCTAAATTAACATAGTATTTAAATACAAGTTTTCCAGAATTTTTACTGCACTTAAAATATATGAAAAAATGCAAAACAGCCTAACCGGATTATCCGGCGGATTACTGCGGATTACCGACGGATTTTCCGTTCCGTCACAGCAAGTTTTGTGGTGAAAGTTCGGATTTTCCGACGGATTTCCGCAGATTTTCGACGGATTTTCCGAACTGTCGCAGAAAGTTGATTTTTGAACTCAAAACTTGTTTCGGCCATAAAAACTTTGTTTTAAATCGAAATTCGGACTTTCAAAAGTCAAAATTGAATAGAATTGAATTTCCTACAACATGGAAGTATTAGTTTTCACAAATCAAAATATTTGATAGATTAAAACCTCAAAATACTGGAAAGCTATATCTAGAAACTCAGATCTACGCAATACTGTCGATCAAAACCAAAAGTGCTATATACTAAACATGTTAACAATTTAAAGAAGCATATTATAGGCCAATAAAACTTTAGTTTCCATGGAAAACAAAAATAAAGTATGGTCATGTCACTTTTGAGCAAGATACACTTGCCTAGGTTAAGCTCCAAGCCTAATCTTCTACTCCACCACCAAGAGGGGTACGAAACCACACTCTAGACCTCAAGGCCAAGCTCCTAGCAAAGCTCCAAGGGAAGAGAGATGAAGAAGAAATGGAAAGAGAGTGAAGAGAATGAAAAGAGAGAGGAGAGAGAAAGTGAAAGGGTTTATATAGAAGGAGGAATTAATCTTAGCCGTCGGATCGTGATCCATGTCAAAATCTAAGTCAATCTTGGCCATTCAAACAAAACCAAATGTCCATGGGTAATAGGGTGCATCTACACTATTCACGAAAATATCTAAATACTATTCATCAAAATATCCAAAATACTATTCATCAAAATATCTAAAACACTATTCATCAAAATATCTAAAATCGAAAATATCTAAAATGTAGAAAATCTGTCTGGACGGTATGTCGTCGGTATACTCCGGTATACTGGCGGTATGCCGGCCAAGGAAAAATCTATAAGTTAGGAAAAATTTCAAAGCATTACGAAAACCAAGAAAATACGAAATACGCTTCAAAATACGTATTAAAATTAAATGTTATTAAAAATTATAAAAAACTATTTTTTTGAAATCTAGGGGCTTACACTACTCCAAGCCGAAAGGGCCTTCCTCGTCGCCTTTAGCCTGTTAGTAACCCGAAAGAGCGGGTCAGGGGAGTATGCTGAACTCCACGCTTCTTTGAAAATGCTCTTGAATTGGGGATGTTCTCTCCAGAAGTCCAGGAATCAGAAGCTTTTTTTTTGTCTGGGTGGATTTGCTTTTAACTTCAACTAGCAGCGGGGCATGATCCGATTCGGTGGCGTTGAGGTGGAAGAGTTTGTAAGTGAGTTCTGTTTGTAACCATGGACCATTAGTGAGGGCCCTATCGAGGCTGAGAGTATTATCTTCGGTCTCCCTCCTGCATGTTGCACCGTGTGAACGCATTCCCGGTGAATTACAGGGGGATAGGTGGGCTTTGAAGATAAAGTTGTTAAAATCAAGCATTGTCGAGAATGTGGGAGGACGTCCGCCAGTCTTCTCTTCTCTGTAGGTGATAGCGTTAAAGTCACTGATACAGAGCCAAGGGAAGTTACTGTGGTTGTTGTGTATGTCGATGAGATCGTTCCAGAGAAGCTTGCGGTCGACAATGTCACAGTTGTCGTGGACCGCGGAAAGGAGGACGCGCTTGGGAAGCAACGGGTGTTCCATCCAGTAAGAAAGGGCCTGCCTTAAGTCCCGAATGATACCCATTTTGACGCTTGTCGACCCAAGGATCCAGATATCGTGGTTCCCTGCAATGGCGAAGTTGAATCCGAGCTGCAGATGTATGGATTTAATTCTCTTGGGAGGGATTTTAGGTTCTATTAAGATCAGGATGTCAATTTTGTGGATTTTGTTGAGACTCGTAAGACGTCTCATGGTAGGTTTGTTCTCCAGGCCATGAACATTCCAAGAGAGGATGTTAAGCGTTGGACTTGTTTGGGGGGTGGGGGGTGGTCCGCTTTGTTGCGGATCTGGTGCACATTACGGTAACCTTTGATATCCCTTTCTGGACGGGTTTTTTTGGATATCTGATTATGCTCGGCAGCAATCGATCTTGAGATGTCACTGATGGTCTCCTCTGAGGAGTTGAAGGTGGGATCCGAGACGGGGTTGAGAAATTCTCCTGTCGAGTCCTCAGCTGAGTCCTCTGGTGGGTTGAAGTGGGATCCGTGGCGGGGTTAAGGAGTTCTTCTGCCGAGTCCAGGATGGGCTCCGCTGGTGGGAAGAATAGGGTGTCTACCGAGTTAACTGGCGGGTCTCGAGTGGATAAGGGGAGTCCCGTAGCGAGGACCTGTTGTCCCCGGAGGACCTACTCCGGGCCCAAAATGGCAAGGGCTTTTTCAACGGACTCAACGGTGCTGAGGGCAACCGAAGGGTTAGAGGGATCCTGTAAAGGGTGTGATGGGGTCATCTCGCCAGCCTTCGGGGATGGTTTTGGACCTGGAATCTTGGCTTATCTATCGAGAGTGGCGCTCTCCAGGGTGGTCTCCTCGTTATCGACGAGGAGAGCGGTGAAGCTGTTGGAAAGGGTGGTGACTGGGGGGTTGTAAAGGGTCACCGCCTTGCTCGTGGGCGTGCGAGGGTCACCTTCGCTGGAGGCGAATCTGATGTGGGAGTTAGGTAAAGCCAAGATTAGAGTTTTAGTCTGGGGGTTATGAGGTGTACTCCTGAACTCTGATGGTACGGTTCATCTGTTTTTCTTTTTGAGATCTGGGTGGAGGCGGAAGCAATGCTTTCGGAGGTGGTCGCGTAGGTGGCAGTGGTTACAGAAGATAATGTTATTGCCGTAGACTAATTGTTGTATGATAATCTGATTTCCAAGCTCAATGAGGATGTGTTTGGGAGGCTCCTTGGTCAGATCGTGCTCAACACAGATCCTGGCGTAGTGGGCTTTTGCTAGAGTGCTAGTTTCAGCGGCTGTGGCCACGTACATACCAAAGGAATTGGCAATACATTTAAGAGCCGCTAGGATAAAGCAAATAAGGGGAAGGTTGGAGAGTATCACCCAGGTGGCCACCGCCGCTGAGTCTTCATTAGTGTTGAAGTCTGTGGACTACTTGATGATCATCATCTGGAGAGAGTCGACCTTGGTGGTGCCCTTGGACCACACCGCTCGGTGGTCAGATTCGGGGGATAGGTGGAGCTATATGTGTCTAGGTCGAGAGGGGCGACACTGTAAGCCGTCGAGAGCCGCCAACTAGCAATGACCTCATGAACTCTGCTAAGCTTTGGAGAACCTGATGGGAATTTGAGGACAAAGGTGAGAGAAAAGGAAGATGAAAGCGAAGACAATTCCTAATATGAGAATGGAACCCTAGGTGCGAGAGAGCCTGAAGGGTAAACCACTTCAGGGAGAGGGACATCTAGAAACCGAAACCCCTCCGCGGCCGCTTTGTCTGGGCGAAGCGCGGCAGCGAAGGAGGGCTTCGAAGCCTCAGATGGAACCGAGGCAGGAATGGGGTGATCGGCTGTCGACTAAATCGGGTGAACAGCCCGAGGGGTGGCCTGCACCACCCGGGGATGAGGGCGATGAGCTCGTCAGGGTCAGCAATCGCCCGGGGATCAGTAGGCGGCTGCAGGAGGGGTATATGTGCCGCATAGGAGGTGGAGGCAAGTGGTAGGCCCAGCGTCGCAGGAGAAGGGGTAAGACCCGAAGAAAGCCAGTGGCTGATGGTGCTTCGGAGGGGGGCAGCCAGCGAAGGGGATACAGGCGGTAAAGAGGCGGGGTTGCCGATGGGGAGAGGCTGAGAAGGGACAGAAGTCGGCGATGGAGGGGGCCGGGCAGCGGAATAGGGATGACGGAGAGGAGGATAATGAACGAAGAGTGGGGGTGGGAGCAAGGGACGGCGAGAAATGGCGGCTGGGAGGGTGATGAACTATTGGCCGACCAAGGCCAGGCAGTCTGTCGGCCATGGGGCCACTAGCGGCTGCCAGCGATAGGGGGCCCACATCCAAGAGGGGAGGCTTGCGCAGAGGAGGGCGCATCAACGCGAAGATAGGACCGAGGAGAGGCAGCTGTGCCGAGGGGTGGGCCCACAGAATCATCTAACGATAAAGGAATCTCCTTGGTCGCGCAACCCAGACATAGAGGGCAGGAAGCAGCGGTTGCACCAAAAGGGGGGCCCACAGCCACGTGCAGGAGGGATGGAGCAACCCAAGGGGGCATGAGCGCGCAACCCTTAGGGACAGCAGTGAGCTAAATGGCACAATCCAAGGGGTCATGTGCGCGCAACTCATAGGGACAAGTGAGTTGGGAGGGGCCCACGTCCACTAATAGGGGGAAGGGGAACTGCACGCGACTGTATCGGAAGGGACGTACAAGGGGACAGCTGTGGTGAAGATGGGACCCACCAGGCCAGAAGAAGAGTCAGGATTTCGAAATTCGAAATCCGTACGCGTCTCGAGCTTGGTAGGGGGTACGACAGCCGAGGATGCAGTTCGGGGCACTCCGGGGTGAGGTTGAGGGGGGAGCTCGGCCAGCCGAACCTAGGGGAACACCGGTCGGCAAAGCCACGGCACAGGGAAGGATGCAGCCTGCAGGCCCGCCAAGGGAGTTCCATGCCTCGCCGAGGAAAGGGGGCGAGGTGTAGGGTAGGGGTGTGCATATTTGAACCAAACCGACCAAATCTAACCAAACCAAATCGAATCGGTCGGTTTCTAACCGAACCGATGGTCCGGTCGGATTGGTTCGATTTGACCATTTAAAAAACCGACCGATTTGGTTCGGTTCACGGTTTGGTCATTCAAAAAATCGCTTAAACCGAACCAAACCGAACCTAATTAGAAACAACCTAAAGTTAGGTTTATATCCGGTCCAACCTATCCATCTCATTTTTTGTTTATTTTCCATCTTCAATTCATAGATCTATTAGGATTATAGTTTATTTTCAAAATTATTTTAGATTTGTGCAAGAAATTCATTATGCAAGTGATCTACTTAGAAGATTATTGTCCATTTTGGAATCTCATACCAACATCTTCCAAACAAAAGATGGTTAGAATTTATTTTTGTGTGAATTTACTTTGTGAAACACTTTATATACTTAAAATTTTTTCTCTGATAAAAACCGATCAGCCGAACCGATCCAAACCGAACCAAGTCGGTCGGTTTCAAAACCGAACCGACCAATTGGTTGGTTTGGTTCGACTGTGATTATTTTCAAACCGATTAACATCGGTTCGACTTCGGTTGTGACCAAATAGGTCGACCACCGATCGATGCACACCCCTAGTGTAGGGGGTCGACCACATCGATGGGCAGAGGGGTGGAGGATCTCAGAGCGGGAGGCGCAAAGATGGGAGGGAAGATGGCGAGAGGCTCTCACAGCGGGTGGCGCCAAAGAGGGAGGGAGGACGACGAGGAGGTCTGCCGACACAGGGGCCAGCTATATATATATAATATATATATAATATATATATTATATATAATATATATATATATATATATAATATATATTAGATATATATATATATATATCACCGAAGGAGGAAGCCATATATCTATATCTATATATTATATCTATATATATATATATATATATATATATATATAATATACATATATATATATATATACTATATATAATATATATTATATATATATATATATACATATATTATATATATATATTATATATATATATATATATGGCTTCCTCCTTCTGATATATATATAGATATATATATATATATATATATATATATATATCTATAGATATCTAGATATATATATATAATATATATATTACTATATATCTAATTTATATATATATATAGATATATTATAATATATATATATATATATATATATATATATTATATATATATATATATATGGCTTAGTGTGTGATATATATATATATATATTATATATATAATATATATATGGCTTAGTGTTGTATATATATATATCTAGTGTTGTATATTATATGGCTTAGTGTGTGTGTATATATATATATATATCTATATATATATATATATATATAATAGATAATATATATATTATATATATATATATATATAGACACCACACTAAGCCATATTATTATATATATATATATATATATATAATATATATATATATATAAATGGCTTAGTGTGGTGTGTCTATATATATATATATATATATATATATATATATATATATATATTATATATATATAATATAATATATATATATATATATATATATATATATATATATATATGGCTTAGTGTGTGTATATATATTGGCTTAGTGTGTGTGGGTATATATAATATATATATATATATATATATATATATATATATATATATATATATATATATATATAATTATATATATATATATGGCTTAAAACTATATATATATTATATATATATATATATATATATCTATATGGCTTAGTGTGTGTTTATATATATATAAAAAAAAAAAAAAAAAAATATAATAATAGATATATATCTATATATATATATATATATATATATATATATATATATATACTAAGAATATATATATTATATATAATATATATAATATATATATATATTATAATATATATCTATATATATATTATATATAGATATATATTTCTTAGTTATATATATATATATATATATATATATATATACTAAGAATATATATATATATATATATATATATATATATATACTAAAAAAATATATATAGATATATATATATATATACTAAGAATATATATATATTATACTATTTTTCTTAGTATATATATATATATATATATCTATATAGGAGTATATATAAACTTTGGACCGAAACAAAAACCGAATAATAAAATTAAGTATATTCAAAATCGAAACCGAACCGAATATTTTTAAACCGAAACCAAAACCAAAACCGAAACCGAATAATCAAACCGAAACCAATACCAAAACCAAACCAAAACCACAACCAAACCAATTCCAAAACCAAAACTGAAACCAAAACCGAAACCAAAAACCCAAACCGAAGCCAAAACCAAACCACCAAAACCAAAAAAACCAAAATTTAGTTGGTGGAGCGAGCCAGAATCCTTTGACGTATATCGGTATCGGAATCGGACTATTTCATTGAGTATCGGAATTGGTATCGGTATCGGTATCAAACTAATTATGTTTAGTTGTCTTACGATACAGATTTTCACATCCAATTTGCAATGGATCGTTACTTCATTGATCGTACATGGATGTACCAGCGGGTCATCCTCCTCGATCGTAGGTACTTATAAGTATCAACCGTATCGGTTGGTATTGGTCTTAGCGAATTGGTATCGTCCTATCCAATATGTATCGACCGTATAGCTAGGATTCGTATTGGCCTTATCGATTCGGTATCGGCCATATTCGATAGGTATCGGCGTATCAGATTAGTATCAGCAGTATCAGATTAGTATGGTGGAAGGTTTTGTAACAATTGTACTTGGATTTCTCTCTTCTCGAGCTAGATTACCATTGCAAGAGAGTCACGGGAGCGTAAAAAATCTACTAAATATTAATGTTTATGGGAGTGATTGGCCAGTCACTCTCTCGAGCTATATTACTGTAACTGGCCAATCACTCTCATAAACATCAATGTTTATGAGATTTTTTATGCTCTCGTGACTCTCTTGCAATGGTATTCTAGCTCGAGAAGAGAGAAATCCAAATACAGTTGTTACTAAACCTTCCACAATACTAATCCGATACGGTCGATACTAATCTGACACGGCCGATACCTATCGGATACGTCTATTGCGGATCGATAAGGCCAATACGAATCCTAGCTATACGGTCGATACATATGTACATATCGGATAGGATGATACCAATTTGCTAAGGCCAATACCAATCTGATACGACCTATACCAAACCGATAGACCGATACTAATCTTATACGGTCGATACTAAGTACATCCGGCCTATACCAGCGGATCCACCAGTTACTGCACGGTGGGCCCCGGAGTACCCCCGGACTCAGATACATTCGGTTATTGGTGAGTACATGATTACATAGTAATTCTGTTTGTTTTATGTTACAAATTTTCACATCCAATCTGCGATGGATCGTTACTTCTTTTGATCGTACATGGATGTACAAATGACAACACGATAGCAGAATAGGTGTAAGTGATGATTTTCAGGCAGGCGTAGAAGTGTTTCTTAAGTATGCCATGAACAAAGCTCAGTACATGGACGGTAACAAAATTAAGTGTCCATGTGGTAATTGTCGCAATAGACGTTACGAAGAAGTGGTGACTGTGAGAGATCATTTGATCCGTAAGGGTTTCGTACGTGATTAATGCATATGGTCAATACAAGGTGAACTATATGCAGAAAGACAGGTTACGAATGCTGCTACTTATGCTTTTGATGAAAATGCTGCAACAGATTTTGTCATGGACGACGGATGCTCTGTTGATTATGGAGACGATATTTGGGAAGATATAAAGGACTTGTCCTCCGTAATTGAAGATCCATCGAACAATCGTGTCGAGGGGTTCGGACAAAGCCATAACTGGACCAAACAGAGTATCTTCTGGGACTTGCCTTATTGGAAAGATAATCTTATAAGGCATAATCTTAATGTCATGCATATTGAAAACTTAATTTTACTAATATTAATATTGTTAATTATTCTCAAAACTTAATTTATTATCTTTATGTTATTTTAAGAATATTTTTTTGGTCAAAACTTAATTTTAAAGATATAATTAATTTTCTAAAATAGTTTTATTTAAATTTTTTCTAATAAAATATAGTATTGACTTAAACTTGTATCTTGACAAGGATTAGGTTTGAGCCTGAAATAATTTTCTAGAATTTTCAAGTATTTATTTAAATAATTTGATCCATAAAATAGAGTTTCTACTATAGCAAGTATTTTCTAAAGTAGTGTTACATTATTTTGTATCGGTTATGGCTTTATAGTTTAAAAATTATATTTGATATAAATTATTTTTAGCCTAAATTGTTTTCCTATATTTTCAAGTAATTATTTATAATGTTTTGAATAAAAGAAAAACATAGTTTTATAGTTGATTTTCAAATATAGTTTCCAAATAAAAATGTATTTTATAAAATAGTTTGGATATTTTATTATACTAAATTTCTTCGATTATTAAATCTTGTCCCTAGCGAGTCGTATTCCTTCCTTCTTACAAATTCAGACTTTCCTATGTCGTCCCTAGCTAAATTGACTATTATGGACTCAATGGCACAATCTGTTCTATCGATTGAGGTCATCTTGCATACTTTTGGCATCTACGACTATTCTGTGTCAATACGATCATATCGCAAGTCAGCTGCAACTTAATTCAAGACAAGTTTCACTATGACATTATATTACCTTTATTTTGTACTGCATGTATCTTCACATCTTTATATTCATATTGTCACTATTATTGTCACTATTCTTGACTAATCATGATTACTGCTTGTGTACGAGAGTTAGAGTTGATATAGTAATGTACATGTTCATGCCTAAATTCTAATTTATCATGATTATCGTTTATCGTGTTGCTAATGTTTATCGTATTGGACATGTACTTGTGCGTTAGTTGGTGGGAGAATACAACTAGTAGACATGTGGTACCCCAGCGTGATATAGAGTTTATTCGATCAGGGGACCGTCTTACGGTGTTTGTTCAGTCAATACACCTCACGTGTTGACTGTCTGATTCCTAACCCAACCACATGTTAAACGTTGGTATTCTAAAACACATAGTACATGTGATATTTAGTTGCTATATTGTTCATTCATTTCTTTTCCATCGAGTCGACTGTCATGTTGTCCTTATGTTATAACTATACTCTTTCATGTCATGCATATAGTTCGTTTCCCTTATTATTTCCTTCATGCATTTATATTATATTGTGTAGTGTGGTGTTATGGTGAATTTGTTCTAATTCTGACTGGATTTGTTTTTTCAGTTGACAGGTTCTTGATGACTTGCTATCTTGCTTTAGGTTTTTTCTGGTGGAGTTAGAGATATCTTGGAGGCCAAACATAGATTCTAGTTAAATTAGAATGTTCTTGTATTTAATGTTTAGCAGATTTTTTCCTAAAATCATTTATGTTGTAATATTGGATTTGTAAATAAAATAGTTTTTGTGAATGAGCAATTAGATATAATTTTATTGTATTTGAGATTGATATTGAGACCTAGATAGCGTACTATCGTAGAGCTGCGACGTAGGTTGAGCTTGAACACCATTTCGTATCCCGAAAGCGGGTACGGTTCGTGACATTTTTGTCGAAAGAAATTGGGTTATTCCTTCTATAGAAAACATAAATAATGTACATAACTAATTAGAAAGACTTTCGTAGTTATAATAAAAACTCAAGGTACAACAAAGATTCTGGGGAGATAGTAGCGGTGGAGATCCGATTGGCGCATGATCGCTTTACTCCGTTGACAGTCCGGTATGGCTTTGGGTGAACACTTGCCAAGTCATAAACTCCAAGTACTGTAGAGAAAATATTGGAAGAACACTTGCTAAGTCTCGAGCTCCAAATACTATGGAGAAGAGAAACTTTGAGCTCCAACATTGTGGAGAATAAGAACTAGCCAAAATTCAAGCTCCAATACTATGGAAAAGAGACACTTTGAGCTCCAATACTATGGACAAGAAAAACTAGCAACAAGTAGACTTCTTGGATCAAGGAATGAAGCTTTTCATCTCTTTGGAAGTACCATTGTGGGGCTTTTTATAGCCGTTGGGCATCTACATAAGAAACAAGACAAAATACACAGATTTTATCTTTTCACACACAAAATCACTGTTACGCGTAAGATTTATGCCATCACTGGGCGTAACTGCTGATTTGACATGCATATGAACCATTTCTATACGACACGTGTCACCAGTGTCACGACCCGCACCCGAATATTCGGGCATGAGTACGTGGGCCATGCCCAGCCTACGCCGTAGTATCGATAGTAGAATGCTGTCAAGAACCCAATAAATATCTACAACATTTATGATCCACAATAACAACATGTACTCAAATCACATACGACTAAGGCATATATTAATAAGAAAGATAGTAGTAACCCTAAATCAATCAGAGTCTACAAAATAAACATACATATAAAAACGTATCATAGACAAATTCGACAGCGAAACACAAATATAAATAAGGAATAATGGCCTAGATCTCCCAAGAGTCAATTCACGGTTAATAGAACATCGAGATCTGTCTCAGCTAGCATCGTAATGTAGTCCAAGAATATGGGGCATAACAACTCCTAAAAATATAGTTATCCAGTCAGGATTAGAGCGAAGTACATGAACTAACAGCAGTTCCATTAAATTGACAAAATCTATAAATAATTGTAAGTAATGAAGATACATGATGGATAAGTAATACTGAGAAGCGGAAGGTATATGATAATCATGTAAACATGTTATGGTAACAATATACTGTAAGTGATCAGAAGTATGGTATAATAGAAGGTAATAATCTAGAAAAAATATATAATACTAAATAGTGACTTGAGATATTAGTTTATTATATGTTCGGCTTGGGACTTGGATCAGGCTATCCATATGACCGGCCATGCACAAGTAGAAGTAATGGATCATGCCGGCTATATATGGAAGCTATACACAAGTACAAGTAAGGTCAGGCTATCCATACGATCGGCTATTCACAAGTACACGTAATGGATCAGGTCGGCCATATATGGAAGCTATGCACAAGTACAAGTAAGATCACGCTACACCCACATATGGTGAGGGTGAGCTATGCACAAGTACTTTGGGTATGATCACATAATCTCCTAATACCTTCCCATCCACCGACTATTATAATGGAACCAAATATGGCACGCTATGATACGAGATTCTCTAAGAGGGTAGCAAATCCCCTTAGGAATCAGTGTCCATACAAGTACAAGAACAATAACAAGACATGTACTGTAACCCCTCTTCCCAAGTTTTGAATATTTATTATTAATTATTTCTATTCTTGAAAATCAATATTTTTCCTTGAAACGTATAAATGTTAATATGCTAGTTTTCAAATAAATGGTTTGAATTTACTAAGTTCTTGTAATAAAAATATTTTGGGCTTAAATTTTATTATTGGCATCATAAATACGTTGTCATTAGTATTGAACTATTGGTTCGAACTACCTTAAATAGATTTGATTAATTATTATACATTTTAAATTAATTGAATGGTATCTTTATATTTAAATTACAATGATAACTATTTATTTGAAATGAGATTTGATTTATAATTTAAGTTAATTGGATTAAGATTTGATATTATTGAATAATACTTTAATGTCATTTGCAATCATTTATAAATTTTGATTAAATTTATCTACTATATGATTTCAATTATTTTAATAAATTTTGAATATTCTCTTAAGATTATTGATGTTAATTATTATTTGAACTAAATCTAAAATCATACGTTTCGAAGTAAAAGATAAAGATTAATTGTTGATATTGGATTGATTGTTATATCTAAATGTGATAATTAATATTTGAATTTATATTATTTGATGACATCGAGTATTAATTTAAAAGATAACGAGTTATTTGGCTATATTTAAATTTATTTAAATTTGGATTATGATTTAAATTAATAGATAATATTAAATACTACTTCAGATTACTATTGTAAATATTTATAGGATTTTGATTAGATTGGTTTGTTTTAAATCAATTATTTTGATTCAAATTAAAGAAATACTTATCTATTGGAATTCTAACCCTAATCTTATAGAAATATCCACCATAAATATAGGGAGACCTCCATTTATTTATTCGTAAAATTCCTCAAACAAAATTCCACGAGCTCTTCGACCGCACTCTCTTTCCAGTATCCCTGGCCGAGCCTCCCGCAATAGCAACACCACTGCCACCGAATCTTCTTCGACCATCACTATTAAACCATCTTCCGTTCACCACCATTAACGACCACCGCCATCCCGTAGCCTCCATTCTCGGCACCACAACCCGCCACCAACATCACCAGTACTACAGCCACGATCATCATCACCACCTCATCGTTATGTCCGGACCGTACATCCGTGTCAGTGTCATCAATCGTTACATCTACAGAATTCTGTTTCCTGAGTCCAACATTGGACACATTCCAAAATCCGACATAGAAACCCGATACGACAAATTCAAAAAAATAATAGAAGAAGAAGCCCTTCCCCGGACGTCGTGGTCAGCGCTTCCCTGGACGCGCTCGGCAGCGCCGACAGCAAATCGAGATTCCTCCTCTCCATCCAATACTGAACTCCCGCCGCGTGTGCACGAGCGTCCGCCCGCCGACGATGAAGCCCTCCGCCTGACCAGTCCCCGACGAGTTCTCCTCTCTCCCGGTGCCTCCTGCGGACAGCAATCTCGCGCCCACCTTCCGCGAGTGTCGCTCCTCACCATATCGGTCGAACCGAGCCAAAATGAACTTTTGCCGGACGCCCGACCCTTCCTCCGGCCGACCGGCCAGCGCCTGCGCGTCGCCGGATCCCCTCTGAGCCGCGAAATCCTGTCACCGAGCGCCCAAATCTCGGTGAGCTTGGAAACCCCTCTCCCTCTCTTCACCTTCTCATTCTCCTTCTTTAAAGCTTTTTGTACGTTTTATGTTTGTTTGGGGAAACAAACAAAAAGTTTAGGTTATTTATTATTAGATATAATGATTTCAATAGTAAATACATCATATATTGTATTGTATACTGGATAAAATGTGTACTTTATTATTATTATCTTCATATCATTGAACCCAAGTAATATTATTTATATATATATTTTTAAAGCAAATATATGGTAAGTAATTCCTTAAAGAATTTTAATTTGGGATTGAAAGCTTGAATATATTATAATAGTATTTCTAACTATATTTCGAATATGGCCTTGACCTAAAAAGTTATTCTGACAAAAATTTAGATTTTAGCCCTAAAATATTTCTAGATTTCCATTCTTTTATCCGAAGTACTTTTACTAATAAAAATATAGTATTATATTATTTTAGGAATTTTTTGACTATAAATATATATATAATATTTAGCTTGTATAAATTCTATGGGCTTATTATATTTATTGGGTTATAAGAATGTAAATAGCTTCCTTTATAATAGACTTATATATAATGGGCTTTTATTTATTTTATGTTTCCAGATAATTGTAGAATAATCTTTCGTGAACTTTTATATTACTTTTATGTATCACAATTTTAAATAGGTTACAAATATTTTTCTAGATACATATATATTTTTCTAAATAGGAACTAACTTCTCTAAAAAAAAAATCTCTTAGATTAATCATGACCGTGACTAATCAACATTGCTATTTTCTTTATCAAATCCAAACTTCCCCACATCAACCCTAGCCAACTGGACTATTTCGAACGCAAGGGTACTATCGGTTTCACCAGCTAAGGACCCCAGGCGAGTACAGTTTATTGTTTGTTTTCGATATTGATCTTTACTATACATCATTGTTAGTATTAGATATGTGATTTCCATTTTCATGTTTTGATATATGTTGTCGTGTCGGAGAGGTGACGTACCATGGATGTGTGATCTGACCTTATACAATGTATACAGTGTAGACCGTTATTCATTATTACTTTATACAGTGTAGACAGTATTTCATTATTGCTTTATACAGTGTAGACCGTGTACATTATACAGTGTAGACCGTGTAACTTTATACAGTATAGACTGTATAACTTTATACAATGTAGACAGTGTCATATAATTGTCCCGAGACCGGTCACATATCAATGGTACTTCAGTCAGTCGGTGAGTATTTTCTTTGTGTTTATTTACGGTTTCTCTTTGTTTAGTTTATTTTGTCTTTCTGTGTTTATTTTTCAAATCATATATTTAAAGGTTAACCTCTATTGTATGGTCATTTTCAATTATTGAAACTGCATTCAGTAAATTGTACTCGTTCCATTCCTGACTGAAAACCAATATTTTTTAGGTTAGCCGTGGATACACTTAGCAATGGGAGGTACGGGCATACGTGCAGACGGAAACCTAGAGACTAGCTAGTTACCTGAGTTGTAGTCATTCCAATATTTGTACGAGTTTATATCTTTCTGCAAAAATGTAAAACTTGGGAATATTGTAAGTTTAAATTAATTTGTGAATGAGCAATTTTCTGTGATTTTGAGCATTGTGGCTATACAGCGTTCTACCGCCGACACTGCGGCGTAGTCTGGCTTGGACACGTCTCGTATCCGAAATAGCGGGTGCGAGTCGTGACAAGTTTTTTTGGTGGCCCATGCAGGTCAGTCTTCATAATTTGTGCGAACTCGTGGTAGTACCATATTATTCGTACTGCTACGAGCCTGCGACTAGGAAATGCTTATTCACAACTTGGAGTAAGTCAAATTTAGGAGAATGGTCAGGACTAGGAGTCCCTATTTTAACGTGACCGATTGGGTAGTTAAGGTTGTTTCATAGGTCTCATTGAATTTCTAAAACTCTATTAGATAACTTTCATGCAAGGAGGTACTATTGTAATTTGATACGATGGTATATCCTAAGGTGGAAAGATTTGTAAGTCTAATTTTCCGACTTTTTGAAAATTTTCTACTTATTTTATTTTAGTTTTAAGTATTTTCTAGTCAGAGAATAACTTTCATTTCTATTTCTATTTAAGTATTTTGGAAGAAAGGAGATTGCCAATTTTTAGAAGAGAATTTTTCCTAGGATTTATTGATTATTATAGTGTTATGTTTAGATTTAAATTATTGCTATATTGTGTTAGAAGATATTGCATTTATGATAAATGTACATCTATAAATATTTAAATTACTCTTAACAATATTTTGATAATTGAATCTATTTTAAAGATTAGTTAATAATATAGGATAATATTTTGTGATTGATTTGGAATAAGGTTGGATCAAACCCAATTAAATTCATTGGAGGATTTGTTTCATAGATTTGATCCTTCCTATTCAGGGCTTCCCATCTCCTACATATAGGGGAGGCTTCCCTTTGTTTTCTCCCTAATCCTCTTCCCAAAATTTTGAAATATTCTCTTTATTTACTTGAATTAAAATATGGTTTTTTTGGAATTTTATGAATATTTAAGGATGCCTTAGTCATGGTTAAATTTTGGAGTGCCAAATGAGTAGAAGTGATGGCACGAATAGTGCAATGACGTGCTTTGACTAGTGTCTAGCCATGGTAGAGAAGGCCGAGTCGTAGGTGTATACTAACTAGGAAAACCATACCAAATCGTGACATAACCCTAGGAATAATTTAATTATTAAGATTATTTCCTTTTTAGAAGACCTGGTTGTTCCAAACTAGCCCGAACCCAACCCAAGTCCCGGTGGTCATGTAGTGCGACCAACGTCGCCCATGTAGATATATAGATGTGTACACATATTGGTAGTCCATTTCTAGTATTGTGAATAATTTCTATATACTATATATTGAATATAATATATGTATTTAAATTTATATTTACTTGGAAATAGGATAACATTCCCTTATAATGATATTTTGGGATTTTTGGGATTTACTTAGGCTATACATAAATATTTGTGTATAAATATATTCATAATAGGTAGAAGTAGTGCTTTATACATAGTTTCTCTCGATCTTGAAATATAAATTTATGTTTATATTTCTTTTTCCTTCGGTCATTTTTCCCTAATCATGATCATTTGTACAACTTTATCTTATGTCATCTCTAAACATCACCATATCATAAGTTCGTATCACTTATATTATTTTTCTTGGACCTAAGGAATTATTATTTTTTAAATAACTTCTCACTCAATTGTCTATTAATCTCGAGATAAGTTTTTGGATTCAAAAATTTTCTCTCAATCGTTGAATATTGAATATCCGTGAAATAAGGATTATAAGATTTTCACTTATTTTGACTTCGATCATTATCCTTCCTAATCAATTGTTTTCCTTTTCAAGAAGCTGACCTTATACTTAAAGAATAGGTACTTACACTTTTCTATCTTTATCAACCTGTATGGTATTTTAAACTCCTCTGATATTCTTGGAGATGTAGTTGGAATAATTTTGATGACTTGCGATGACAAGACAACAGCGCACTGTCATCACTTATTTGAATTATTGAGACTGCGGGTTTACTGCAGCCAGCAGCGCACTGGCGTGGCATGACCCCTAAGTTAAAATAATTTCAAGTAAGCGTGGGTGATCGAATATTATTAAAATTATGTCTTGGTCGTCTTATTTCATCCTTGAAGTTGTTACGTCAATATGGAGTTGATAGGGTATTCGTTATCGCAACATAGCTTGAGTCGTGGAACCAAGAGTTTATTGCAGCCAGCTGTACACTGGCGAGGAATAAATTCTCGGTAAAGTGATTTCGGGTATGCTTACGATTTTCGAATACCATATAGGCTATGTCTTTTATTGGCATATGACTATTAAGTTTCCAAATTGGCTTGTGCCTTATTTCTAGTTACCCTTCTCAATAAATAGGTTGTTCTTCCTATCTTTCTTACCCTTCTACTTTTAAATTGTCATCTTTTAAACATATTTTGATTTCCATCCACTAGACTCCTATACGTATCTAGATTTTGATTCTATAATCACGCCTATAAATTTTGCTTAACCGGTTGATCGTGCCAAAATGACTTTGATCGTTCTTAAATCAAATTTGGTCGTGACTCAATCATAAAATATTCAGATCGTGCAAAAACCATGTTTTCTTTGATTTTACCCACGATTACGCGTGACTAACTTGATCAGGAATCACATTATTCTTCCGGTTATATCAATCGTCGTTCCCATTCATATCGAAATTATTTTTTGGGGTTTCTTGATTATGTTCTTAGTCATACCTAATCGTGCCTTTGAAATTCGAAGAAGAAATTTATAAGGTGGGTAGAGTCTTCAATTAGTGAGTTGTCCTTGAGGTCTTTGTTAGCTTTTGTGTTAAAAGTTTTAGAACATTTTTTAACATTTTAGCCCTAGATTCCAACACCAAGCAATATCTATTTTTCTTCTTCTATATCCACCCTAAATTGCCCAAAGTTCTCAATATATACTTTTTCTTTTCTTTCCATCTACTTGAATCAATATTTTCTTCTCATTAATTTTCTATCTTTTATCGATCCACCAAAGTCCGTCTATTCCATTAGTCCTTAAATTCGAGGACGAATTTATTTCTAAGATAGATACATTTGTAACCCCTCTTTCCGAGTTTTGAATATTTTATTATTAATTATTTTCTATTTTTCAAAATCAAATATTTTTCCTTGAAACGTATAAACGTTAATATGCTAGTTTTCAAATAAATGGTTTGAATGCACTAAGTTCTTGTAATAAAAGTATTTTGGGCTTAAATTTCATTATTGGCATCATAAATACGTTGTCATTAGTTTTGAACTATTGGTTCGAACTACCTTAAATAGATTTGATTAATTATTATAAATTTTAAATTAATTGAATGGTATCTTTATATTTAAATTACAATGTTAACTATTTATTTGAAATGAGATTTGGTTTATAATTTAAGTTAATTGGATTAAGATTTGATATTATTGAATAATACTTTAATGTCATTTGCAATCAATTAAAAATTTTGATTAAATTTATCTACTATATGATTTCAATTATTTTAATAAATTTTGAATATTCTCTTAAGATTATTGATGTTAATTATTATTTGAACTAAATCTAAAATCATACATTTCGAAGTAAAAGATAAAGATTAATTGTTGATATTTGATTGATTGTTATATCTAAATGTGATAATTAATAATTGAATTTATATTATTTGATGACATCGAGTATTAATTTAAAAGATAACGAGTTATTTGGCTATATTTAAATTTATTTAAATTTGGATTATGATTTAAATTAATAGATAATATTAAATACTACTTCAGATTACAATTGTAAATATTTATAGGATTTTGATTAGTTTGGTTTGTTTTAAATTAATTTATTTTGATTCAAATTAAAGAAATAATTATCTATTGGAAATTCTAACCCTAATCTTATAGGAATATCCACCATAAATATAGGGAGACCTCCATTTATTTATTCGTAAAATTCCTCAAACAAAATTCCACGAGCTCTTCGACCGCACTTTCTTTCTAGTATCCCTGGCCGAGCCTTCCGTAATAGCAACACCACTGCCACCGAATCTTCTTCGACCATCACCATTAAACCATCTTCCGTTCACCACCATTAACGACCACCGCCATCCTGTAGCCTCCATTCCCGGCACCACAACCCGCCACCAACATCACCAGTACTATCGCCACGATCATCATCACCACCTCATCGTTGTGTCTGGACCGTGCGTCCGTGTCAGTGTCATCAATCGTTACATCTACAGAATTCTGTTTCCTGAGTCCAATATTAGACACATTCCAAAATTCGACATAGAAACCCGATACGACAAATTCAGAAAAATAATAGAAGAAGAAGCCCTTCCCAGGACGTCGTGGTCAGCGCTTCCCTGGACGCGCTCGACAGCGCCAGCAGCAAATCGAGAGTTCCTCCTCTCTGTCCAGTACTGAACTCCCGCCGCGTGTGCACGAGTGTCCGCCCGCGGACGATGAAGCCCTCCGCCTGACCAGTCCCCGACGAGTTCTCCTCTCTCCCGGTGCCTCCTGCGGACAGCAATCTCGCGCCCACCTTTCGCGAGCGTCGCTCCTCACCATATCGGTCGAACCGAGCCAAAATGAACTTTTGCCGAACGCCCGGCCCTTCCTCCGGCCGACCGGCCAGCGCCTGCGCGTCGCCGGATCCCCTCTGAGCCGCGAAATCCTGTCACCGAGCGCCCAAATCTCGATGAGCTTGGAAACCCCTCTCCCTTTCTTCACCTTCTCCTTCTCCTTCTTTAAAGTTTTTTGTACGTTTTATGTTTGTTTGGGGAAACAGACAAAAAGTTTAGGTTATTTATTATTAGATATAATGATTTCAATAGTAAGTACATCATATATTGTATTGTATACTGGATAAAATGTGTACTTTATTATTATTATCTTCATATCATTGAACCCAAGTAATATTATTTATATATTTTTTTTTAAAAGCAAATATATGGTAAGTAATTCCTTAAAGAATTTTAATTTGGGATTGGAAGCTTGAATATATTATAATAATATTTCTAACTATGTTTCGAATACAGCCTTGACCTAAAAAGTTATTCTGACAAAAATTTAGATTTTAGCCCTAAAATATTTCTAGATTTCCATTCATTTATCCAAAGTATTTTTACTATTAAAAATATGGTATTATATTATTTTAGGATTTTTTTTTACTATAAATATATATATAATATTTAGCTTGTATAAATTCTATGGGCTTATTATATTTATTGGGTTATAAGAATGTAAATAGCTTCCTTTATAAGAGACTTATATATAATGGGCTTTTATTTATTTTATGTTTCCAGATAATTGTAGAATAATCTTTCGTGAACTTTTATATTACTTTTATGTATCACAATTTCAAATAGGTTACAAATATTTTTCTAGATACATATATATTTTTCTAAATAGGAACTATCTTTTCTATAAAAAAAATTCTCTTGGATTAATCATGACCGTGACTAATCAACATTGCTATTTTCTTTGTTAAATCCAAACTTCCCCACATCAACCCTAGCCAACTGGACTATTTCGAACGCAAGGGTACTATCGGTTTCACCAGCTAAGGATCCCAGGCGAGTACAGTTTATTGTTTGTTTTCGATATTGATCTTTACTATACATTATTTTAGTATTAGATATGTGATTTCCGTTTTCATGTTTTGATATATTTTGTCGTGTCGGGGAGGTGAAGTACCAAGGATGTGTGATCTGACCTTATACAGTGTATACAGTATAGACCGTGATTCATTATTGCTTTATACAGTGTAGACAGTGTTTCATTATTACTTTATAGAGTGTAGACCGTGTACATTATACAGTATAGACCGTATAACTTTATACAGTGCAGACCGTGTAACTTTATACAGTATAGACAGTGTCGTGTAATTATCCCGAGACCGATCACATATCAAAGGTATTCAGTCAGTCGGTGAGTATTGTCTTTGTGTTTATTTACGGTTTCTCTTTGTTTAGCTTATTTTGTCTTTCTGTGTTTATTTTTCAAATCATATATTTAAAGGTTAACCTCTGTTGTATGGTAATTTTTAATTATTGAAACTGCATTCAGTGAATTGTACTTGTTCCATTCCTGACTGAAAACCAATATTTTCAGGTTAGCCGTAGATACACTTAGCAATGGGAGGTACGGGCGTACGTGCAGACGGAAACCTAGAGACTAGCTAGTTAGCTGAGTTGTAGTCATTCCAATATTTGTACGAGTTTATATCTTTCTGCAAAAATGTAAAACTTGGGAATATTGTAAGTTTAAATTAATTTGTGAATGAGCAATTTTTTGTGATTTTGAGCATTGTGGCTATACAGCGTTCTACCGACGACACTGCGTCGTATGCTGGCTTGGACACGTCTCATATCCGAAATAGCAGGTACGAGACGTGTCCAAGCCAGCCTACGCCGCAGTGTCGGCGGTAGAACGTTGTATAGCCACAATGCTCAAAATCACAAAAAATTGCTCATTCACAAATTAATTTAAACTTACAATATTCCCAAGTTTTATATTTTTGCAGAAAGATATAAACTCGTACAAATATTGGAATGACTACAACTCAGCTAACTAACTAGTCTCTAGGTTTTCGTCTGCACGTACGCCCGTACCTCCCATTGCTAAGTGTATCTACGGCTAACCTGAAAAATATTGGTTTCCAGTCAGGAATGGAACAAGTACAATTCACTGAATGCAGTTTCAATAATTGAAAATGACCATACAATAGAGGTTAAATTTTAAATATATGATTTGAAAAATAACAAAAAAGACTGAATAAAACTAAACAAAGGAAGATAGTAAATGAAATACAAAGAAAATACTCTCTGACTGACTGAAAGTAAACAAGAAAACTATCAGAGATTATACTCGCCTCTATTTAGTTGGAGTCGACGTGCAGTATACCAGGATTATCAGAGAAAACATGTACCAGTACCAGGATAACCAGGAATAACATCTCATGACGGGATCCAAGAAATACTAATCCATATCCTCACGCATCAGGAATCAAGAATAACACTACAAACTGATATCATAGAGACTATCAAGATAATAAAAACTATCAGAGATTATACTCGCCTCAATTTAGTTGGAGTCGACGTGCATAACATGAACGTATCGGAACATATTAGGTAACGATGCTATGCTCTACAATATGGTCCCAAACAACGTCACAGGCGGTTCCATTGAGTCCAGAATAGTCCAATAGCCTAGTTTGGTATATAGAAACCCAAAATCAGAGTTGGCACGATTATCGAATCAAGAAATACGAAACAACTATAATAGTCACGATTTATGAAAACCTGGAAAAATCATCCTAGTACTAAAACTTAATTTGTCATTTTAGGCCAAGAAGTCGTATTTAAAATAGGTAAAAATAATATACTAATATATCTAGGGATTTTAAAGACAAATTGAAGCTACACATAGGCACGATGCCTAGAACTACATTTCAGTTACAAAATTGTTTAGAGAACTATCATAGAAATATTTTTATATCACAACACTATTAATTTATAAGAAAAAATAATATCATTACTCTTTAGTATTTTTATAAAATCGTATGTATACATATACTCATTTATACATAAAATATATATGTATAATTATGCACAACACTCAATATACCATATTCTTAAATTATTATAGATGTATCTACTTGTAAATATTATACCCAAATCCAAGTAATTATACATATAACTATAACCCATAATTATCCAAGTTCCTAAAAGACAACTGAGGCACATCCCTGACCCAAGGCACTTCAACCCAAAAATAACAAAAACAATTTAAATCTAATTAATTATAATGGGCTCCAAACCCAAAATAGACTCACGGCCCAAACTTAATAACCACATTAAGCTAATCCCATTATAACTCTAACTTACTATTATTAATACTATAATAATAATATTAATAAAATAAGGGAAGATTTATGAAATGCCCAAAAACTAAAAAAGTTTTATGTAAAACCCACCGCTAAAAAAACTTTCATCGCGTGCCCAGAATTAGAGAAACTTATCCAAAGCGGGTTCCAAATGACCCTTTTGCCCTTCCTTTTAATTTATTGGAAACACCCACAAAACTGCTCTTAAAAAAACGTTTCAATACTCCATCTTCTTCCATACGCTGCTCACTTTCGAATCTAGGTTTTCTCCTCAAAAATCTTCAAAAACTCGTCGAAAAATTTCTGAAAGACCGGGACGAACGACAAAAGTGCTAAAACGGAGGTCCAAACATCATTTTTTTGCGAATCTAAAATTTCGGAAAGCCGTCTAACGATGAAGCTGTTACTTTCAATCTCCTCGACGATACGCTCATTTTGCGACAAACGGGACCTCGTTTCGACCTCCCAGTCAAAAGTTATGGCCCTCCAAAGTTTCAGCTAACCATAAAATGCAGGAGAATGGCATTCTCCGTCTTAATTTACACGGAGAATGACCATTCTCCGTCTTAATTAGGATGGAGAATGACATTCTCCGTCTTAATTTACACGGAGAATGGTCATTCCAGTGTTAAAACGCAGGAGAATGACCATTCTCCGTGTTAGAAACACGGAGAATGCTATTCTCCGTGTTAAATGAAACGGAGAATGTCATTCTCCGTGTTAAATAAAACGGAGAATGGCATTCTCCGTCCTAATTAAGACGGAGAATGGCCATTCTCCGTGCTAAATTAAACGGAGAATGACCATTCTCCGTCTTAATTAGGACGGAGAATGCCATTCTCCGTGTAATTTATCACGGAGAATGGTCATTCTAGTGTTAAAACGCAGGAGAATGACCATTCTCCGTGTTAGAAACACGGAGAATGTCATTCTCCGTGTTAATTAGGACGGAGAATGCCATTCTCCGTCTTAAATAAAACGGAGAATACCATTCTCCGTCCTAATTAAGACGGAGAATGACATTCTCGGTCCTAATTAAGACGGAAACGGAGAATGTCATTCTCCGTCTTAATTAGGACGGAGAATGGCATTCTCCGTCTTAAATAAAACAGAGAATGGCATTCTCCGTCCTAATTAAGACGAAGAATGCCATTCTCTGTCCTAATTAAGACGGAGAATGGTCATTTTCAGTGTTAAAACGTGTAATTTAGTTTTTTCAGGAATAAAGAGTTTCGTTCTTCTTTCAAAGCGATGATAATTCTTATGGAAAAGAAGAAGAAAGATCTTCTCTCCACAATTGAAGATCTGAGTTCAAATGTCTCCACGATGAAGATGATGATGATGGTGATGATGATGACGAGCGATGATCTGAGTTCGACTGAAGAAAAACACACCGAACTACGAACGATCTTTGCGATCTCTGCTGAATATGAGAGTAATGGAATTCAGATTTCCCGTGAAGAAGAAGAAGACGAAAATTGCAATCCAGATCTGAGTTTTTTGAATTCAAATACATATAGATGACCAATTCGCGCGGAGGGGTAGTTTCGGTATTATAAAAATAGCAGTTTCTAGCGGGTGGCATCTAAAAGGGAATCTTGGAATATTTAACGTGAAAATACTTAATTCTGGGTATTTCATAAAACTTATCCAGCGGGTGGGCATTTCATAAAAGTCCACCCCGAAATTGGGTTTCTCAGCAATTTCCAGATAAAATAATGATCTATCACTAACGAATATAGTAACCCAAGGGAGAGAGCTGTTGTCCATTCCCATTCTCCCAATTTCACAAAGCGAGAGAGAGAAAAAATAGAAAGGGGGAAGAATGGGAGAGACGAGAGCAAGGGAGAGACGAAGAGACTCACCCACCGAGGATGACGGCCGATCACGGGAGCGGAGGAGCTCGCGCTCGACGAGGAGGCACACCCGACGTTCCAAATCGACGCGGAAGGCGGCGACGACAGCTAGAGAGTGTAGCGGCACGCAAATTTGTGTACTGGTGGCCCAGATTCAGCGACGAGGAGGTGGGGCAAAACTGCCCGCGACGGTGCATGGGAACGGGTTGTTCATGCTCTTCGACTCCGGATTGGAGGCGAGGACTGCGAGCAGCGGTTCAGGTGAGGTTCTGATGTTGGCAGTTTTTTTTTTCTTCTTCTTCTTTTACTGGTGATAGCGTTGGTGTCATTTGCGGTGGTGGTGGTGAATGATGCCGGTGGTGGCGATGGGGCGGGTAGTGGTGGTTGTGGCACTGGTGGAGCCGTGGTCGGCTTGGCCACAAGTGGCCTAGGTCGTGGTGGCTACGCGGTGTTGGTGTGGTCGAATTTGGCCACAGTGGCTGGGGTCGTGGCAGGAGGCAGTCTCGACATGGAGGTCAGGGGAGAAGAGCGGGGTCGGGTGTACTGGTATAGACAGGTGGTGGGGGTGTGGCAGCAATAGGGATGGTTGAGATGGTGGTGCGGTAGTGAGATGGTGGTGCGGGGGTAAGATGGTGTTCGAAAATGGCAGGGGAGATCTGGTGGTCGGGTGACGGTTGGTGATTGTGGGTGAGCGGGTTGGGGGTGACGCTGGTGGCCAAGGTGGTGATGGTATTGCAATGGTGTGGCAATGACTGGTGGTGGAGGGGGTGTCGATGGCATAGTGGTGGTCATGTTGGTCGGGTCTCGCCGGAGTGGCGAGAAAACGGAGGAGGTGGTGGAGGATGGAGCTTAGGAACATGGGAGGCAGGGTGCTGTTACAGGAGAGTGGAAGTGGCGGCTGCTAGGGGTGTGCGTTTAGGGTTTAGGAGTTGCTATGTAAAATATTGGGGAGTACCCAATATTTATAGGGTATAGTAGGAAACCGTAATGGCAGAATTATAAATGTTATAGTTGTAGGAAAATTAGTGGAAACAACTAACAACTAACTGCTAACGACTAAGGTAATTTAATACTAATTAATCACTAGCTAATTACAATTTAGCTACTAACTATGAATAGCTAGCTAAATCCAAAATCCTAGCCCACAATCTAAGTCTGAACTTGGTAGCCTAGAACTAGGACAGAAATAGCCTTAGCCCGATACAAGGAAAAATATAATAATTACAATCATTATAAACTTAGGATTAAAATAAAATAATAATATGGTAATAAAAGTATATTATTTTAAAATAATATTTTTGACAATCTTTTCCTTACATAAAAGTAAATATTTATATCTTATAAAAATTCAAGGAAATGAACAAGAAATCATTTGGGATAATTTGTCCTATAATATAGTTTTAGTTTATAAAACCAATACCCAATGTCACGACCCGCTACCCAAATTGTTGGGCCAGGCCGAGCATGTCCAGCCTACGCTTGGTAAAAGCGTAGTAAGTTGTTCTAGAAGATAGTCAGGATAGTACTAAGTGTACTAAAGATTATATTTAAAGCATTTAAGATTGTTTGTCACCACACAGCATTTATAGATGAAAGCAAATATGTTTTAAGGTTTAATACACTTCCAAAGTAATAACGGGAGACAAAGTCCAGTAACTGAATAAAAGTTGTAATATCTCTAAGTCTAAATCAACTAGCAAGTCTAAGCAAGGTTCACCGCTGGGGCCTCTTCTGGAGCAAAGGCCAGGTCCTCATAAGCAGCTCCATAAAAAGTATCGCAAAGCATTTCCTCCTCGGAAAACACACCTACAACGTTATCCTGTCAGGACGGGAGCAAGTACTTGTACTACAAACATATAATACTAATCATGGCATGGTAAGAAATGAAATAACTGCAATCCTAAACATGGCACAATCTATCATGTAAAATCACAACTATCATGACAAGATACATTTGTCATGGCGACACATGTATATATATAGTTTAAAACTGGAGCAGGTACGTGATCGGTCAATAGGTATAGAATGTACCGGTGTACAAGCCATAAATCTAAAATGTACATACGTACAAGTAACAAGCATAGGTGTACATCCGTACAAAAATGCGGGATAACAGCATACGACAAGGTATGCATATACAATGCGACCTCGCTCGGTACGTACGTACAAATAAGGGCATGATCACGTACTCAACTATCAGTTTCCCCCAAGTCCCAGTAACCATCATGTGAAATCATGTAAAAGCTTTTCTAAGCATGTGAAGGTACTGAGAATCCATAAAGCATGTAATGATACGACTTTGCAGTTTATTCAGAAAGCAAATGTTCTAACATGATTCATTTACAATTCATTTATCATAATGCAGTAAATAAGTTTGTAGGGGTACTTGCCTTGAGTAAAGCAAGAGTAATAATATGAAGGTACAGATGTCCGGTGTCCTGTAAAAATGATATACAACTCAGTCTCTAAGTTATGATTTAGATTACACTAGTGTTGTGACACGGCTCCTAATAGGGCACTAGCTATGCGAAGCTCTAGTAGTCTAAAGTGAGGTGTTACAACGTCTAGACTAACAAGTAGGTCTCTATGCTACGGTAGGGTAAGGTCCCGATACTAAAATATCCCAAAAATACACAAAAATACACAAGTCTATATTAATTAATTAATTAATCAAATTGTACATTATGCTCCAATAACTTTTAAGATAGTTATATAGTTCTATTTTATATGAAATGATATACTAAATTGATCCTTGTTAATTATAGTAATTTAATATAAATTTTCTGAAATTTATAATTTAGTGTAAGTATTTATTAAAAATCAGAATACAAGTGTACATAGAAAAATGAGTTCTGGTTTGGTATTTTTAAACAGTGTTAAATCAGTAAATTAAATCATGGAAAAATTATATTAAATTAGGTTAATTAACATAGTATTTTATAGTAATTTTTCTAGAATTTATTCAGCATTAAAAAGTGGTCTAAAAAATCCAAAGTTCATAAATCACAGATTCTGAAATTAAATAAATAATTATTTAATATATTTGTCCGCGTATTTGAAATTGAACCGAAGTCCAGATACGGGACCCGAAGTCGTGAATCAAGTCCAATATGACTTGAGTAGACCCCGAATATGTGTAGGCTCACTTGAGTCCGATCAACCCATGCTAGGCTTGGACTCAAAGTGGTCGTTTGCACAAAATACGTAAATCGTAAATACATGCGTAATTTAAACATATGGAATTTAAATTGCAGAAATAAAAGCGTACATATTACAGTATAGGCACTGTATTTATAAATACGTATTACAGTATAGGCACTATATTTATTTACATATTACAGTATAGGCACTGTATTTATATTGACATAAATTTAAATGACTGAATTTAAAATACATATTACAGTATATGCACTGTATTTATATTGACATAATAATATAAATGACATAAATTAAATGACTGAATTTAAAATACATATTACAGTATATGCACTGTATTTATATTGACATAATAATATAAATGACATAAATTAAATGACTGAATTAAATGACATAATTTAAATGACTGAAATGAAATATTTATATATATAAGGTGTTTATCAAAAACACAAATAAAGATAAAATTAAATACAAGAGTTTAATATTTATATCTTTAATTATTTTCATTGGAATAACATATGTATACATGTATATATATATATATATACCCATATATATACATATAAAATAATAATTACATAAATTATAGAAAATATAATCAGCAAGTATTTTTATTGTATTTATTCAATTTATACATTATATACATATATTATACAATTATAATATTATATACATTATATATATTTTTTTATTTATTTATTTTTTTATTATGTACATTATATATATACACAAGTATATATGAAAACATATATACAAATATATATATAATATTTAAGTAAAACAGAAAATGAGATTATATAACTAATTTAATAATTTCTATATATATATATATATATATATATATATATATATATACACACACACACACACACACACACACACAATGTATAATAAAAATTAAAACAACAAAAATCCATCAGCAGGGTTCGAACCCATGCTGTCTGGACAGGGCTCACAAACTCAGCGGCTGACCAGTAGGCCATTTGGCCCGCTGGTTAAGAAAAGGGTTATTAATTACTTTAAACTGTAAGATACTGCTAATGTATAAAAAAAACTATCAAAAAAAACACTGTGGTTCACGCCTAAGGGAAGGCTCGAACCTGTGTCGCGTGAATGTGAGACTGAGCCCGTAGTCGACCCATTAATTCTTTCTCCTTCGTGTCCTAAGTTCTGGACACTCGAGATTGTGTCCCGCACGCGTGTCGGGGGTTCCCAGACGTGTATTCTCGTGTCAAAGTATGTGGTTGAGTTCGTCGTGTCGTTCTCGACACGATGGTGACTACCACGTGTCATCACGACACAACTTTGTGACGTGTCCCACGTGTCCTAAACTAGGGTTGGTGTTATTTATGTCTCTGGGTGTCGGGGTGAGTCGGGAACAGCAGCTACGACTTCGTCTCATCGAGACGAACTCGATGGTTCGCTCCAAATGAAAAATGACGAAGAAACGAAGGGTTTCGACTTACTTGGCTTTGTCGGGCGGGCTCGTTTGTCGCGCTGCGGTGGCCGTGGGCGGAAATGGACGGCGGCGATGGGTCGGGCTCGTCGAGCTCGACTCGTCGGTGGTCCTGGCGGTCGTCGGCGACGTCGGGATCACGAGGGTGGGGTTCGTCGGAGTAAGGTGGCCGGCGGCGAGTCGTCGGCGGCGAGCTCGGGAACAGTATGTTACTGTTCAGTATGAACAGTAACAGGAGAAAAATTAAAATAATAAAAGTGGGTGATTTTTCAATAATGGAATTTTTAGGATTTTTACATTGGGAAATGGGTCTATTTATAGGGAAATAAAATTAGGGCAAACTAACCCTAGTTAATGACTAACTTGACCCTAGGGTTAGATTTTTACCATTTTTGCCAAAACGGAAAAAATGCAGCTTTTACGGTAGCAGTTATTTTATTCTAAAAAAATCAAATGACGTCCAAACGACTCCAAACAAATCGCAGAAAAATTCTAAAATTAATAGAAAAATATTTAGGACCTAAAGGCATCAATTTGGGGCAAATTTGGAATTGTTTTTCATTTATTAAAATTTTTGAAAACAGGGGATTACAAATCTACCCTCCTTAACAAATTTCGTTCTCGAAATTAAAATTGAGGGAGGGATCGAAACAGGATAGACGGTTTTAGCAAGTGGCTCAGGCACGATCAAAGGACGATGACTATATGTGATTAAGATAATCAAAATTGTTTAGTTACGATCAAGTTAGAATCAAGCCTAAGTATTGAATGGTCAATAGGATAGGCACGATCTAATATAGGGACGATGCGGTTAGACATCATTAAGAATAATCAAATGTTTGACACGATCAAGTTCTAGAATTACGATCGTGGGGATTAAAGTCGTTTAGCCGTGCCAGATCATCTAGGCACGATCAAACATGAAGAATGATGGCTAAGTCAAATCATGGTTAGCACGAAACTAGTCATTATTAAGAATTTAAATCAAAAGTTTATGCACGAGTGATAATGGTATCTAGATCCAAACATGATCATAATCAAAATTTTGACACGATCAAAGATAAGGTTAATCTATCCTTGGTCAAACAGTAATTAGGCATGATGAGGAATATAATCGTAGTCCAAGCACGAGCAACATTTGATAGAGATCTAGGTCACGATAGGATTTAAATCAATTAAGTACGATCATGGATTAAGAATATTGGTCTGATAAAGGAGATGACCAAAGTTGAATGGTCGCGATCAAAGGGATTTAGTAATTAGCGATATTGGAATTTAAAGAATGATTTAAGGATAGAGAAAATCAAATTCCTTCTATTATGATAGAGAAATCAAAAGGCAAGATTTCATAGGAAAGTCAAGATAATCATCTCACTCTGCTATTACCAAGTTTATCTGATCATCATTTGCCAATCATACATTTTATCTCACAAGTCCAAATATGAAAATCAAACCCTTATATGACTACTACAAAAAATCATAACCTTCAGTCATGAAGATTAGACCCTGCCATAATACTATAGACTTGACCTGTATTCCAAGGTTACTAACCCATAAAGTATGTTTTTGTTAGAGCTTTTCAAAATTTTCTACCCTCCTTAATTTTGCAGTTCATTCTCCATTTAGTCATCCTGAAGTCGAAATACCTTTATCTTGCCTTTAACCTAGATCCAAAATTCTTGATCAAGGATCATAAATCGTTAATTGTTATTCCAATTGATACTCTTCTATTGCTCAAGTCTAACATCACTATTACCATATAAAATTTTATCTTCATTTATAAAATCAGTTCACAATCCGTTCAACTTGCACCTTTAATCATTATCCTCATAAAATTCAGAATTTTTACAAAAATTTCTAAGGGTTCCTTTTACTCAATAACGTAGTGTTCGTCCTGTTTCTAGTCATTCTCTTACCAATCGTTGTTCAATTTCATATCATCACCACATGTGGTTAAAGTCTCTTCCCCATTATTTAAATTCCTAAATTGGTATCATAACCTCAAAATAAAATATCTCGAGAATTATTAATTCTAAAATCATCCAAGTTCTCAAAAACATTTCGACCTTAAATATCCATGCCAGTTCTAAAATACATATACGTAATATTAATGTTCTAACCATTAATGTATATTCTACTGCTCTTCTTATTAGAAATTCTCCTATGTTCTTCCAAATAATTTATCCTCAAAATAATTCTCTAGTGTAATCATTTCTAATTTGATACTACTGATCTCTTCCTGTTTCTAATTTCAGTCAAAGCTTTCTTCCACAATTTTATCTGAATGTCTAATATTTTATATTTCCACCGAGATTACCATATGATAACAGCTTACGTCCTTTCCGAGCTAGATGATTTACGATACCCCTTTTTTTTGTTGCCTTTTCCAAGTGAAGAAATATGAAAATTCAAAAAGATTTCAAAGTGTAACTAGCTGAAGTAGATACGAGATAATTGAGATGTAATTAGGACAGGGTTAATTAAGGCGAAGGAATAATGGTAAGACAAAAGAAATAATGATAGAAATTTGTTCTTGATTATTTGCTCACAATGAAGTAAACTGATTTAAGATATGATTTGATAACCAAACACGTCTTCCTGAAATCATGTTGCCAGAATTTTGCCACGCCAGTAAGCATAGATGCAATAAACGATGGAGTCATAACTAAAGTATACACCCTATAATCATGTTATCTAAAATTCTCACCACGCCAACCGGTATGGCTGCAAGAAAATCTAAATTTCATGATTAGGATAAGTATATCCAAAATCAGACTCTATGTTTTTGGTCATACTAGCTAATATGGCTGCGATAAATTCTAAACTCCATAATTAAAGCAGACATTTACCGTTCTCACTGTCATCATCAAATATGTTATCATAATACACCTTAACTCAATCCATAAAATTTATATTGATGAAAATTCAAAGTCAATAACGAATATCAGAATCAAATTCAACAACAAATTAAGGAAGAGGAAATGGAAACAAGCAGAAACAGATTTTGAGGTAAGATTTAGAGTGAGATCCTCAGGGGTTATCCCAAGGGTACTATCTTGGTCTAATTTGACCCACTTAATTACAAATAAGAGACTCATTATATATAACGGTCCTATGCTGTGATGAGTTTTTCTATGTTGCAATCCTAGTAATCCTCTAGGTGTTCTAAATGTTATTCCTAGTGTTATCTAGTTATCTTAAGTTCCTAATTGCAGGCATGCTTGGTACACTAACGTAACCAAACAACTTAGTCAAAGACCTGCATGGGCCGCCACTAAAAACATGTCACGACCCGCTACCCAAATTGTTGGGCCAGGCCGAGCATGTCCAGCCTACGCTTGGTAAAAGCGTAGTAAGCTGTTCTAGAAGATAGTCAGGATAGTACTAAGTGTGCTAAAGATTATATTTAAAGCATTTGAGATTGTTTGTCACCACACAGCATTTATAGATGAAAGCAAATATGTTTTAAGGTTTAATACACTTCCAAAGTAATAACGGGAGACAAAGTCCAGTAACTGAATAAAAGTTGTAATATCTCTAAGTCTAAATCAACTAGCAAGTCTAAGCAAGGTTCCCCGTTGGGGCCTCTTCTGGAGCAAAGGCCAGGTCCTCATAAGCAGCTCCATAAAAAGTATCGCAAAGCATTTCCTCCTCGGAAAGCACACCTACAACGTTATCCTGTCAGGACGGGAGCAAGTACTTGTACTACAAACATATAATACTGATCATGGCATGGTAAGAAATGAAATAACTGCAATCCTAAACATGGCACAATCTATCATGTAAAATCACAACTATCATGGCAAGATACATTTGTCATGGCGACACATGTATATATATATAGTTTAAAACTGGAGCAGGTACGTGATCGGTCAATAGGTATAGAATGTACCGATGTACAATCCATAAATCTAAAATGTACATACGTACAAGTAACAAGCATAGGTGTACATCCGTACAAAAATGCGGGATAACAGCCTACGACAAGGTATGCATATACAATGCGACCTCGCTCGGTACGTACGTACAAATAAGGACATGATCACGTACTCAACTATCAGTTTCCTCCAAGTCCCAGTAACCATCATGTGAAATCATGTAAAAGCTTTTCTAAGCATGTGAAGGTACTGAGAATCCATAAAGCATGTAATGATACGACTTTGCAGTTTATTCAGAAAGCAAATGTTCTAACATGATTCATTTACAATTCATTTATCATAATGTAGTAAATAAGTTTGTAGGGGTACTTGCCTTGAGTAAAGCAAGAGTAATAA